>CAHIKZ030001008.1:0-562500 GCA_903632075.3 Acanthosepion pharaonis
TGAATTTCTCTGTATCCTTGGAAAGAGGAAATTATGAATTTATATGTGCGTTTAAAACTCAGTAAATAAGTTCTTCCAAAATTCACTTGAAGATGAAACAGAACTAATAATGATTTTAATTTAATTATATAATTAAATTTGAAGTTTTTAGCATCAGTTTTTGAAACATGGTTATTACTGTGTAGCGAAAAAACATTTTAAATCAGTTAATTTATAACATATATATATATATATATATATATATATATATATATATATATATATATATATATTAATAATGTACATAAAGCTATGTTTCATGGTTTTCCCAAGTCGTCCTGACGACTTGGGAAGTAAAACTTTAAGCTGCATTACAAACGTAGGTATATATATATATATATATATATATATATATATATATATATATATACTTGTTAGTTCTGTTTAACTACATTGAGCACTGTTTTATTTACAACTTATATTAAATTAATTAAATATTTATTTTGCTTTTCTGTGTATGCACGCTAACACACGCATATACAGTTGCCAACATTTGATTATTTGGTTTATATCCACACTTATATCTATCTATCTATATATATATATATATATATATATATATATATATATATATATATATATATATTACATGCATATATATATATATATATATATCATCTTAGGTATTAGAACAAAAACATGTTGAAATCACTTCACAATAGCTTTCATGTTTCGGTACTAAGTTGTACCACTTCAGGCGAATGGTAAGTGACTAGTGATTAAGTAATTTTTTTTTTAATTTCAAAAGCAAAATATTACCTCTTTCCCGAAAGATAAAATGTTCTAAGTAGAATTAAAAATAGACTTGTGCGTTTGTCTTGATCAACCAACTAAATGTCAGATCTATGTTAAATAGAAAATTAAGCTCAGAGTGTGGCGGTGGGGAAGTTATTTTTTTCATGACATTGATAAACCGGAACTTAGACAGGTTATTATTGATAATTATGGAAAACATGTAAGCAACAAATGTATTGTGATTGTAGACAAATATGACATGTTCAATTTTTCAAAGGGCGTTGAGGGGAGGGGAAGGAGGATAATCAGACGTAAAGTTAAATTCAACAGAAAAAATTTAAAAAAATATTTTTTGATTCAGGAAGCTTCTTAAAGGGACCTGTAGATAAAAATAAAAAAATGTGGAAAATCTATATAAGATATAAATAACACTGACTGGACGGCAATACATAGCAATATTAAATCTGAATAAACGAAATAAGATAATTACTTGTAGAGGTTGGACCATTATCTACTTATAAATCATCGCCATAAAAAATGGAATTACCTAATTTTTAAAAAATTAACTATATTGTAAAGTAAAAGAGAAAACTGTGTCGGCAATTTACAGTTAATTCACTTCTTTGGTTTAGCAGAGACTTTTGTTGACAAATCGGATAATTTCTAATTTTTCATGTAAGCATAAGAAACAAGGTTCATTTAAAGATTTACAGGTTCTAACTTTTTTTTTTTTTAGTATATTCCATTTTATCGTAGGAGTTTTGTTAATTCTTTTAAGTTCTAAAAATATTTAGAAAGGGGTGTTATATTTTTATAAGCATTATTGGTGAGAGATAATATAGGTTGATACCACCAAGATTTAAAAGAATTCTTGGTATTTCCAATATAATTTTTTTTATTTGTTGGATTTTCAATAGTAGAAATAGTTATTGTTTCTTATGGTTAAATGAAAAATTAGAAATTATCCGATTTGCCGACAAAAATTCTGCCAAACCAAAAAAGTGAATTAACTATAAATTGCCGACATCTCTAAAATAAAATAATAATATACTGATCTACTTTGTATTGGGCACTTTTTAAAAAAAACTAAATGCTACTAACAGCGGAATTTTACTTCATCTGTTCTTCCTCTCATTTTGTTGAAAATCTCTCATCATACTGGTTTGACTTTTTTACCACCCACCCGTCCTAATCATAAAACCAAGAGAAGTGACGTGATCTGGTTTAACCCCCCATCTTTCAACTTGCAATTAAAAACCAAAATTTGGGAAATATTTTTCAGGCTTTTAGATAAGCATTTCCTTCAAAAATCTGCCCTAGCAAAGGTGTTTAACAGAAGTAAATCTCAGTTACAGCTGTACAAGTAACCTGTTAAATATCATACAGAGACATAATACTAAATTATTACAAGCAGAAAGAGTTGGTGAAGTAAAGACGAAACCATGTGACTGCAGAAATAAAAACAATTGTCCTTCAGACGATGGGTCACCAAATTACGGCCTCTTGGGCCGGATTCAGCCTGCGATATCAGTTCATCAGGCTTGTCCCCACACTGTGCCACAAATGAACTAAAATATAATTATTTATATGGAATTATCAATCGATTGTAGTTAAACTTACTAAGTAAAAAAAAATTAAAATAAATGTAAGTAAAAATGTCAAAATTTTGGCCAATCAGATTTTTGCATCTGATAGTAATATAAGTTTTAGGAAAATCAGTGAAATAAAAAATTCGGTGACTTCTTGCGAGTTTTGATATCCGAGCGCTTTTTGTGTAAGTGGCTATAATGAAGTTTCTCAGAAAAGCGATTATGAGCCTGCTGCAGCTATTATGTTTTAATTTGCATTGACGTGTTTAAACCGGTTTGAAAAATGCCGTATATAAAAAGAACAGACTTCAGCGAATTATGTCATATATTTTACCTGAACTTATTATAAAATCTGAAATATATAAAGCCAGCGCATGTAACGAGGTTGACTGATGAACATTAGAAAGCAATTCTCTTGGTTGGATGCAGCAATACCAAAACAAATATTAATTATATCTTAAAAGGTAAAAACCAGTTTAACAAATCTCACTAACCTTTTGTGCTGCTTAGTTTGTGAGATTCGGATATGTGCGCAGTTTGTGTGATATAACTATTTTATTGCTAGTGTCGTCTTCTTGGATAACTTTTTAGTAAATAAGTATGATTGTTGTCTTTACTTTTTGTGTATTCAGTGAATTGTATTGAACAAAATGGTTAACCGGCCCGCGCTCGTCATTCTCTTAGTTATCTGGCCCTCTGGGAAAAAAGTTTAGTGACCTCTGCTTTAGACGGTTGGTACCAAACAGTGGGTAATTATTCAACGGAGGTCAGCGACGGCAACCATTTTAATAAGACATACATTGGTTGCAGCGAGGGTCCGTTCAAGAGGAGGTTTTAGAACCACACTATATCTTTTAGACTTGAGAGTCATAAAAACGATACCATGCTCGCAAATTGTAGTTGGAGGTTAAAAGGAAATTAATGGCCGAGATCTATACATAAATTGGGATATTATCAAAAAAAGTGAAGTCGGGCAGAGTCCGAGGGAGCTTCTGCAGACTGTCAAGAAGGAAAATCGGCTAACGCCACTAGTGGCGTAGCTAGAGTAAACGTCATCCGGGGCGGTCCGCTCAAATGTCACCCAAATGACCCCGATTCACCCTATGCTGAATGGTTAGCTGTTGTAGCTAAATTTTCATACATGCTCTACCTCTACTTTACTGACCGGTACGTTACTGTTTACATGTATTATCCAAGACAAAATCCAATACCACAAAATAATCAGTTCAAATCAAAAGATTTTTAAAATGCAACTGTTCACTTTCAGAACAACTAAATACAAAACACGGCAATGCACAAAAGAATGACATTCGATACTATGGTCTTAGGATGAATGTTTTCTTGTTTTCATTGTGGCAAACTGGTCAATGACATCATCAAAATCTGTTTGTCTTGTAAGATTGTTTTCAATGGACAGCACAGCCAGATCCGACAGTCTCGACTGGCTCATGGTTGACGTAATTTTCTGTTGCTAATTTTCCGGTGTCCAATTTTCCGTTGCATCATTTTCTGGGTACCATTAATTATCAATGATGTTTGAAAGTATTTTTCTTGACAAAAATTTTCTATTTAATTTTTAAGCATTTTTCGGAACATTGCAAACCAACTGCATTCTTTTAAAGGTTACCTAGAGAATTTATGCAAAGTTTATTTTTTTGTTTTTCTTTATACAAGTAAAATAAATTTACATCGTATTTTGAAGTTATTATGATTTTAGTTTTAGTGATAATTTAAAAACAATAAGTATTTATCATTAGTACCAATAATGGAAAATTAAGTTAAAAATTTAAAAGAATCGTTTTTGGAATCGAAAAATAAATAGGCACAATTTTTTCCGTTTCCGATACCCCAAAAAGTTCCGATTTTTCCGATTCTCGATTCCGATTAATCGTCCCAACACTAGTAGATATATTCAAACAAAAGTATATCGCTCACTCAATGGAAAATTGTATCTCAGCGAATTGATACACAGGCAAGACTGAAATTGTTGCACTTTTGGCTTCGTATTTCGCTTTGTTGTTATTAATGATACAGAGTTAAAACACCATATCATCCGATAAAATGTTACAAACAACAATGTCTCTTGTTAGTAACCAAGATTGTAGCAACTGAAACACATGAAAGCTGAAAACATTGCTATTCTTCCTACTCACAAATTTCCCGACAATTTATTAGAAAATTTCTGACAGGGGGACAAAACTGGGGAGGGGGGTCATAAATTATTTCGGGGTGGGGGTCATATGCCCGCCTGCGAAACCCTGTGTCTCCACCACTGTTTTCAGACTATTTTTGGCACCTTAGTCTGGTTGAAAAATTTTGTTGGGGGTGACATTGTGTCACCCCTCCTGTGCTGGCACCCGGGGCGGTCCGCCCTCTCGCCCCCCCCCTATCTACGCCACTGACGGCAACCATTTTAATAAGACATACATTGGTTGCAGCGAGGGTCCGTTCAAGAGGAGGTTTTAGAACCACACTATATCTTTTACACTTGAGAGTCATAAAAACGATACCAAGCTCGCAAATTGTGGTTGGAGATTAAAAGGAAATTAATGGCCGAGATCAATACATAAATTGGGGTATTATCACAAAAGTGAAGTCGGTCAGAGTTCGAGGGAGTTTCTGCAGACTATGCCAAGAAGGAAAATCGGCTAACGCCACATACCCCAACAAGAACCCACTGCTTAATGAACGATCCAAATGCAGATATTTAAGTAAATATTTATATTGTGTATGTACGAACCTGGATGATTTTTTCTCTCCACCTCATCCGAACTTACGGTGTTTGTATATTATGGTGGCGGAATGTCGATGGGGTTCTTTGCTTAAGTTATAATATAACTTACAGTTATATTGTTTGAACCTTTTCAGAACTGTGGGGTTCAGCGTACCCGGATTAAAGGAGAATTTAATACGGGATACCCTGCCCACAAAATACAATACAAATTTCAAGAATGAACAACACGATAAGGAACGTTTATAAAAAATAGAATATTGTATATTTATTATCTTGTGAATAGGGTAAAAAAGATTACTGTTTTAGTTCGTTTAAGCAAAAATGTGATTTTGATAAAAATGTCTGTGTTCGTTGTCTTTTAACAGAGTAGCAGAATAATGTCTATTTCTTTTGTTTTTGTATAGTTGTAAAATGAAAAAGGGGTGAGCAATTTAAGTTGAAAAAAGAGAGTGAATGTGGAATAAAGATGAAAGGAAAATGTACTTATGAATTGTTTTGAAGCCAGTTGTAAATTTGTTGTTGTTGTTGTTCCTTCCTACTCCACTTTTCGGGTTGAGTCAGTGATGAAATTTACTGTCAATCTTCTGTGATCTTTTGAGCCCTTCTCTGACTGACTGACTGACGACTGACTTGAAAACTCTGTATTTATTGTTGACTTTTTTTTCACACTGGCTCGTTAACTTTTTTTGGTTTAGCAAATCGCCTCCTTTCATTGGTCAGAAAATTAATTTCACACCTTATTGTGAAATCTGTTTTTGGTCGTTTTGATCCGATTTTGCGGGTGTGCAAATCTACTTTGTGTTTTTTTTTAGTCATTTGTTGGAATATAGAATTTGTATCCTATAGAACCTTTGGAATTTTAGTTAAAATTGTTGTTTCTTTTGCGTCAGCGTATGACCCTACATTAGGAAATTTTGTATAAATAGATTTCATAACTTGGAAATAAATTTGGAAATAATCAAAATTAATTGCGAAACCCAGCGAAAGTCACCCATGAAATAAAAATAATTGTTTGTACGGAAAGTAAGGACCTACATACAACAAATTGTCTTTAAGTGGTGGCAGAAGAATTATTGTTAGACCTTTAAAAAGTAACCTTAAATATTAATTCAATACTTAAATGCAACGATCAATTTTGAGTTCTTCTGTAGTTTATTGTTGCCTATTGCATCTATTCCTCCCTACCTAGCTTAAATGTCGCCCAATAGGGCGGTTTTTAAGCTAGTTAGTCATAAAGACAGGTCTTTAGGGAATCTGAATCATCAAATTTTTGGTCAAACAGAAACCCAGTTATAGAAAATCTGCTTTGAATCATAAAATAAAAAGACATTAGAAAAGATTTTAAAAATAAGATATATTATGTACATTATTGTCTTAAGAAAAATGTTTTCAATAAGCAATGAATTTTTACAAGAATTGTTTTAATTTTTAAAAGTTTTAATTAGAATAATTTATAAATCTTAAAGCTTTTAAAATCCTGTATTAATTGTAGTGGCTAGGTTATTAAGTAAACACTATATTTGCTAATAGAAAAGCTTACTACAATTAAGCGACCATACCCCATTAGTTTAAAAAGAATTTTGAATTTGTTTTGTGTGTGTACAAATAAATAAAAAATTATTTGCTTATTAAATACACGACATCATCAGAAAATAAAAGCGATAACTATAATAAATTTCAAATTTATTTTGAATTTTCTAACACTTCCTCAAGAAGCGTCTTCGTAAGTACCTAAAATTCAATAAGATATCAGATGACTTAGAATATTTCCTAAATTGTTAAAATTACTGGGTAGTTAAAAAAAATTATATAAAAAAGGCGTACACGTTGTATTCGTAAAGTAATTTATACAGTTATGGGCACTTTACTTAAAATTGCCAAACTTTAAGTTATCGATGAATCTTTCAACATCTCTAAAAACACCCTTTGTGTTCTACTTCAATTTAATAATATATTATTTGTGACCAAACTAATTCCATTGGTTAAAAAAGATTCCAATCCATTGCCTACGTAACAGTACTGCGATCGACAAAATCTGTAAAAAAAAAGTGGATCACGGGGTTTTGATATTTCTCTGACTCCTGATTGGTCAATTAACACTAATATCATGCTTTCGTCTACGTCCGCACGGTTAAAATTAATTTACCGCCAAAAATCTTTCAATGTCTTTCGAGCCTATCACGTGGTACACATTAATTATAAATACTTACCGACATCTTCAACTCTTCCTCTCTTTTGCCTTCTCAATCCGGAATACTTCGGAAGTATGCTGAGTGAACTCTCTGCCTCCGGGCAGAGAGGATCCCAAGACGAGGCTATGCCGAAGGGCAGAGTCTCATCTCGGGAGACAGCTACTCGACCCCGTTTTTTACGGAGTCTGCAGGGAATTTTTAGCTGGGCCTACGGGCTCGGATACCCCACAATAAACTTGGCCTTGTGTCACATCCGACTGCTTGGAGTGGTTAGTGAATATCTCTTAGTCTTCTGCCTTCTCTCACATACAAGATGTAGCTGTGGAGACATCGCGTTTGTCGGAGTTAACTCCTCCTTCAGTTCGTTAACCCTTTCACCAGGGTTCTCTCTTCCCTGGCTATAAATAGTCGCTCACCCTTCGCCTCTTCCTCTTTTTTTCCCTTAGGCCTTTGGGCCGACACCTGGAGGTAAATCTCTCTTTTTTCCTCGGGCCTTTGGACCGACACCTGGAGATAAATCTCTTTTTCCTCGGGCTTTCAGCCTTACCACCTCGCAAATGTAAGTGCTCACAGAGATAGCGTTTCCCAAATGTTGGGAACACGCTAAGCACAATACACGCACACATAATATTCACACACACTCTTTGTCCTTTGTAACTGTTCCATGTAACTTGTTATTAATATATATATTTGTATACATATGCTTTTCGGTCTTGTGTTTGTTTTTTCTTTGCCTTCTTTGGACTTAATTAAAGTCCAACTTTTTCATGTAGTTGGACCGGCTAGCAGAAAAATCTGAACCCACATGTGTTCTTCTACGTCTACTCAACAACATCACAGCCATGATCCACTACACGTTTGTGTCTTTAAGGGAAAACGCTATGTAGACGCTATGACGCACGCGCGCCCGCACGCGCGTACGTACGTGCAAACATTGCACATTTCTTAACTCATCTATTCATTCCTTCAACTACATGGACACTTATCAACTTCTAACAGTGAGCTTCGCAGCCTCAAACAATTCGCTAAACAAATCCACGCCGTTCAAATCTTTGAAGTTTCTAAGTTAGAATTCCTAACATAATCCCAAACTTCGAATTCACTCATTCACCAAACAAACTACACTTCAATTTTAACATCTACAATTATCGAGGCAACAAGAATTCTGAGAGCATACAAATTGCCAAACAAACATTTTATTTAAAAAGCAACATTTCTTTCACTGAGACTGAACGCTATTTCATGAACTGAAAACTTTTTTTTCTGTGAGTTCAGATAAAAATATTTTCTCTTAAAAGGCTTTAAAACTTTTCAGTTAAAAGTAAATAACTCCTGCTATTAATTACAACTCTTACAACATAAAAATCACACTTGATTGTTTTATAGGTCATACAGTAAAATGAAGATTATTTGTTTATAAAAACAGCTTTTTGTGTTGTTTCTCTTGTTTGCTTTTTGTTTGCTGATACATTTGTAAAGTAAAAAATGTACGGATTGAATTGAGGGCATTCAAACCGCTACACACCCACCTCCGTCTAAAAAGAGATGCTTTTCTGCGATATTTTGAGAAAAAAATAAGTAATATTTGTTTTAATTCAGATTAATTAAACTTTAAATCAGTAACTCTTCCAGAAATAAAGTTTCAGAAAAGTATATTTTATTTCTGAAAGTGTTTTTTAATAAAGAGAATTACGGTGTGGTGACAGATTTGTCAAGATGGCCAATTTTAGGGATTAAAAATCATTTCAATGAATATAAACTCGTCTTAAAATGCAACACAAAGTATTAAACTTAATCTATTATCTTGAAATTAAAACTAAACTAAAAGCTTTAAGAAAAAAAATTTCATTTTAAACTTTAGGTATTTTCCTTCTTTTTTTGGGGGGGGGGGGTAATATGCTCTCAACTTGGTATATATGCTGATGGCAACCATTTACTCCTGTCTCAATAGTAAGCCTGATCAGTTCGATAAATGAATTAAGTTGAACTGGCAGCTGATCTCAAAATAACCTGCAGTTTGTTAACTGGGGCAAAGAATGACTTGTTAATTTTACCACTTCCAAAACAAATCTTCTCTCTATTAATCATCTGAGATATTCCTTTTGGCCTTCCATCAGCATGGCTGATGCTAACCTCCAAAAGAGCGACTCATTGTGACTTCTCGAACTAAAATTAAAATTCCCGGCTAACATAAAAAAAAAAGTGAAAAAACTATATAAAATCGTTATCTACCGTCTTCCTGATAACTCCTCTATTTTTCAAGCTCCTTAATAATGTATCTATTCTCTTATGCTTTTACACTCACTAGTGGTTTTAATGTTTATTGTGTGAATTTGATTAATAAAAAAAAATCTACTTAAAAAGTTCAAAAATAAATCCAGATGATTTAGCGATTCGAGATTGTGATCGTCAAGGGAGATAACTATTAACTGTTAGTTATAGATTACTGTTCCTTATTTATTTTATAAATGAAATAATTTGGATGAAAAAGTAAAAAGAAAATAATTCCCTTGTATTTTTTGCACATAATACACAAGGAAAAATAAGCTGCAAGAGAACAAATTCAATTATATCTTTGGCACAATTTTTTTCTCACAGGGTGAACTCCTGTATAAATGCTAGACACAATCTCAAAGATGAAGACTTGAAACAACAAAATTTTAGAGGAAATGGAAACAAAAAGGAAATTTAACATCAGGAAGAGAGGTTTCTAGGGCACATGATGAGGAAAAAGGGTTTGGAAAATCTGTTACTCACAGGACAGATTGAAGACAAAACGGATAGAGGAAAATAGTAGATGACATGTTGGGTTGGTGCATAATTATCAGGCGTTTTTGTAGGCAAGTTATTTATTAATAAAACGGCTGTTTTGTTTACTTTTTTTTAATAAAAATATTATTTTATTTTCAGGTTATAAAAATGAATGTCGATAATCATACTGATTTTAAAATGTTATTGTTGAATTGTTATGTTTCTTTTTTTTTTATAATGAATATTGTTTAAAAACGCCTGATAATTATGCACCAACCCAATACTTAGCAAAATTGAGTAAATGAAGATAGCATGATCACTGGGCCAGAAATAGCAGCCACATGAAATGTACGAACGAATGGTAGATCTGTAAATGTGCAAGATGGATTATGACGAGAAAAATTTTCTGGCACAAGTAGACCTAACAATTGATTCAATTGATTCAGGGGGAGGGGTGAAGGTGCAAAATGTTGCTCTTGGGCAATTTAGCATCAGCCCTGCTGATGGCAGACTGTAATGTAGTGATTAAATAAAAGCAATTTTTCTCGGGGGGGATATTTCTTTAATAAATACTTTTCTGTGATATTGCGGATGATAAATCCTATCTGTTAACCATAACATTAACATTTCAAAGGTGAAAACTAATTTTCAAAAAAAAAAAATAAATAAATAAATAAATTCAAAGGAAAAACAAAAAATATATATTTATCTCACCTGTGAATCAAAGAGTCGATTATTATTCTTTCGAGTTTTAGAATTTTCATTCAGTCTGTTGTTGCTTCCACGAGGAGAGTGCAAATAGATGTCCCCATTAACAAAGGTCAGCATGAAAAGCAGAAAGAGGCAATTGATAGGTGCTTTCCACATTCTGGACTTTTTGAAGAATCTAAATCAAGTTATAAAATAATAGAAGCAAATATAATCAAAAAATTCTAAGAATATTTTCTTGAAACAAGCAAACATACACACAAAAAAGGTTCAAAGTTATGCATATGTGTGGACTCTTGTAAAATGTTATCCCCATAAAATTGCATTTGGAACTGTGGTATTGCACTCAATTTGAAAATTGGTGTTTAACATGATAAATAATGGCACAAAATATTTTTTTACAAATTCTTATCGTTTTTTGAGGAAAACAGTTTTGAAGATTAAGTTTAGATTCAAAATTGTAGCATTGCAATTTCATTCTGATAGTCACTGAAAGCCTTATAACACAGCCTTATAAAATTCATAATTTTCTGAAGTTTTACATATTTCATATGGACAAGATGCATGGCACAAGTACATTATTACTAAATCATTGTGCCATCAAATAAGACTTTCATTTGCTTCAAAGGGAAATTATACTGAACAATTTAGCTATATTATGATGTCATATGTTATACAGTGCAGTTGTTTTAATGTGATTTTTAATAAACAATGCAAATTTAAAACATTTTGTCTTATAATTTGTGTCCAGCAGTATTATGGTGTTATATACACTGTTATCTGTTTTTTGTTTTTATTGATTATGATCTAACAAATTTTATTCACTGAGTAGCACTTTTTTGTAATATTTTACAATTTTTTTTACACAGTTTTTACTTACCAAATACAGTAAAATAAATTTCATATATTCCTTGTGGTGATTCATAATTAGAATTATGGTTTCAATATATTTTCCATTCAATGTATCTAATATAAGATATCAACTTTATTTGGATTTATTCTTGAAATAATAAAATTTTAAAGTTAGTCTGTAAGTAAAAACCTGCGGAAATTATTATTAAATTTTTCAGATGATATTTAAAACTAAATACACAAAAATTGGTAAAAGTTATGAATGTAATTTTAGGTTTCAGTACTTATCACATCAAACCCTAGCTTTCACACTGAGTGCAATGTTAATTTTCTGAAAACGGTGAAAAATCAATCTGCCTACATGTGCATGTGGGCCAGAGAGTGAAATTTTGACCCTATGGAGAATGCACACATATTAGTCTGATCCAAAATAGAAGTGTCCATCCAACATAAATAATTTTTTTTTACTTTTACAATTACCATGTAAGCTGCATGGGTAATGTGTGTATATATATATATATATATATATATATATATATATATATTTGAATTCAAAATACAATGAACCTTAGTATTTCTTGAAAATTAACATATACAAAAAATATTTTTAAGGAATTAATTCAATAAAAAGATATAATTTAAATTAATTCACTAATAAGATACATTTTTAAAAATTAATTCACAAAAAAGATGTATATTAAAGAATTAATTCACTAACAACTGTATATTTTAAAGGATTTACTCAAAGAGATATAATCAAAAATTACTTCACTATAAAAGATATATTTCAAAGAATTAATTCACAAAAAATTATATATTTTAAAGAATTAATTCATTAAAAAAGATTTATTTTAAAGAATTGACTCAAAAAGATATAATTTTAAAAATTACTTCATTAAAAATTATATATTTTAAAGAATTAATTCACTCAAAAAGATATAATTTAAAGAATTAATTCACTAAAAGAGATATATTTTAAAGAAATTACTGAAAAAGACATATTTTTAAAAATTAATTCACTAAAAATGATATAGTTTAAAGAATTCACTCAAAATGATATAATTTAAAAAATACTCAATTAAAAAATATATATTTTAAAGAACAAATTCATTAAAAAGATATATTCTAAAGAAGTAAATCTCTCAAAAAGATATACTTTAAAGTATTAATTCATTAAGATATATATTTATTAAAGAATTAATTCAGTAACAGAAATATATTTTAAAAAATTCACACAAAAAGATATAATTTAAAAAATGACTTCACTAAAAAAAGATATATTTTAAAGAACTAATTCAATAAAAGATATTTTTAAAATTAATTCATGAGAAAAGATATATTTTTCAAAACTAATTCACTAAAAAAGATACATTTTAAAGAATTAATTCACTAAAAGAAGATATATTTTAAAGAATTAATTTGCAAAAACAAATTTTTAAAGATGTAGTTTATTCAAAAGTGATATATTTTTAAAGACTTAATTTACTGAATGAAATATTTTTTTAAATTAATTTAGTTAAAAAATATATTTTTAAAGACATAATTCAAAAAGATATTTTTTAAAGACTTAATTCCTAAAAAGAAATATTTTTACACAATTAATTTACTCAAAAAAAAAAATAATAATAATAATCTTATTCACAAGCAGGACAGATTAGTTTTTTTTTTTAAATATTGAATTAACCATTTACTGTCATACTGCAAAAAATCAGTTTACATATATTCACAAGAAACATTTTTTTTAACAAATTCTATTCTGGAATCAAGCAGGGTGCTACGAAATAAAAGGAGTGAGTGTTAAATTTGGCTTTTAAATAAGCAGTGGCTAAATCAGATTATGGACTTTCTTTTGCATATAAACATATTTGGAGCTAATGTTTCAGTGAAGAAAGAAAAATGTAATGTTAATTTTCTTGATTTATTTTGAAAATTACAGACAGTAAATATTTTAGACAAATACTCAATAGTTTGTCATAGACACCAAGAAAACAAATTTCTGTTTGGTCCTCAGTTCTATAAAAAAAAAGCTACCAACTGCCCCACACACACATATACTAATAACTAGGAACAAACCAAAATATAAAATTCAAATGTTGGCTGAGTCTGATTGATTTTTTTATAGTTTATCAACTCTTAATAGGTAAAGCCAAAACATTTTTTGGTTTGCAAGAATAATTCTCTTTTTTTAGCAAATGAATTTTTGAAAATAACAGTGATTTTACCCAATACAAGTCCTACAATTTAACCCATAGCTGGGAGGAGAAATAGATGGATTTATAACTTTTCCAAAAGTATTTGCATGCAAGTGAATGTAATGAACCCAGTTAGAATTCGAACATGGTGCTCCTATTTCTCATTCTAAGAGAAATGCATGAACCGACACAGAGCCAGGGCAAGGGTCTCTTCCACCCCCATTCTATGATATGAATCCCCCACACTACTCCATCTCAATTTTCCTAAGGTAGTATTCATATAAAATAAATATTTAACCTAAACATGTACAATAATGGATTTTATGCAATATAGGTGAACAATTCAAGTAGAAAAATTGAAAATAAATAGAAAGTATTTAAATAAAATTAGAGACATTTCATAATAGATCTTAAATAAATCAACAATGTTTTCTGGCAATTTTTGACATCAACTTGAGATTTTTCTTGTTAAAAGGTTGAATTATTTTAGTACATTCAACATTATGGATAAAAAATAGTGAATTTTATATCATTTTTTTAGACTTAGGATGAGCAAAACAAATTCCCAGAATTGGACAAAAAAAAAGACCCCTGAACATCAAAATAAGCAAAATTTTTCATCCTTTAATAGTCAGTTGTGCTTAGTTTAGTTTATAATATATATAAATGTAGGTAGAAAAAGCAAATGTTGATAAGATAGCAAGGGTCACAACCAGCCCCCCCCCCCCAGTCAGGGCGTTTGGGGGTAATATGTGCCAGTCATGAACTCACCCTTGAGCTCTGTCCCATCATCATATATTTGTAATCTGCACTTACTTCCTCTTCTTATGTCCATACAACAACCTCATTCACTAACCCTCTACCTTGAGTGGCTCTTGGACTTGTACTGGGTGAAAATTTAGTAAATAAAAAAAATCTTGACAAATTCATCATGGCTGGTGTACCACCACAACCAGGGTTGTTAAATTAGGAAGAATGGGTGATTTACCTTCGGTAAATCACTTTCCCATAATTACCTAGAGACAGCCAAGTTAGTGTATATATATATATATATATATATATAATAGTAGTAGTATCAGTAGAAAACAGTTACACCTAGTCTCAAATTTAACTAGATCCTGTACTTAGCTGTATTTGCCACATGAGGATTTTTATAAATGAAATAAAGAAAAGTTCATACATTTTTTTACCTTTTTCGTGGTTATCGGACTTAATTTACTTTCTTCTTTGTGCTTAGTTTGTGTCAAACATAGATATTGATTGTTGAATGATATCTCGTCAGAGCAATCTTGTGTTGACTGTTGAGTGATCCAAATACCAAAAATGTTGTCTGACCAAACTACTCCTTTTTAAACAATGTTGCATGCTTCAACGATTGTAAAATACATAAAAAAAAAAACAGAACGGCGCTTTAGTGGGGTGTGGGTGTTCTTTTTTTATCTGTCGTGTTTTCCATAGTCAAACCTTTCTTGTTGTTGACAGTTTAAAAACATTTGCAGGATTTCCTTTTTTAGATCGAGAAAAAGAGTAAATGTGGCCATTTTATTGGTCCATATTCAATAGAGTTACACTTACATCTTTTCTTTCTTTTTTAATTTATTTATAAATAAATCTCAAGACAATTGAGATATTATGAAGAGAAAGCAAACTTCAAACCGCTAAAAACTTTTTTTTTAATAAGTATCTTTAGTAATCATGGCTTGTGGTAGAAGTTGCAGTTGTCTTTTTTATTTCGCCTATTTTTGTTTTTTTATTCATCTCCAAATGTTAACGAAGGCTGATATTTATTTGCATAATCCCAAGTAAGTTCATTTTTATTGTTAAAAACTATTTTTGTCTTCTTACATCTTTTCGTGGGAATATTGAACAATTATTTCCTTTTCCTTCTTTCTGTCTTTCCATTTTTTAACTCAAGGTTTTTTCTTTTTTAACTCAAAAAACAAAAGGTGTCTATTTTAATTTGTTTGATTTTTGTTTTACAACATTTATTACATTTTTGGCACAAGGCCTAGATTCCACGTGGAAAAAGCTATAAATAAATAACAAACCATTTTTATAGCAAGGGTTACAAAGAAATGTTTGCTCTTTCTTTGATATGAAATTTTGAAATGAATGACATCATATCACAACATGTGATTCTGATTCATGACTAAGTCTAGAGGGAAAAAAATCTATAAAATTTTAAATGTTGGAATTAAAAAGTAGTAATTAATTAAACACCTACATTTGATTGATTTATAGACAAGGAAGATTTTTAAAAAGATTTTTTTTTATTCAATTTTCTTTTCTAATGTTTTTTTATGAGGACTAGAGAGTGTAGAAACTGTCCTTGCTCAATGCTTTTTAAATTTATCCCAATCAATTTCGGACAATGTATTAGTCATTTCCAAGGGCTTTGTTATTAATATTTCTCCTTGTTTATGTTATAGGCTATATTGTCAGAAGTATTACAAATCAACAACTCTAAAAGAAGCTCATGAAGCTTTATCTGACTAATTCAGCTTTAGCGCTGAAAACGTTTTTATTTTTAATTTTTATTGCAAGAGAGAGGAAAGATGGGGTGTACTTATGCCATAAACACATAACTCTAAACAATATTACTTCAAACAAACATTAGACAAGTACAAGTCGAATTTAGACGCACCATTTTTATTTATAATTAAACAACATGTTATTGTTACACTACAGTACACTAACAGTGTAGTCAGTGTAACAATAACATATTGCTGTCTCTTTTGTCTCCCAAGCAAACTACAAGAACCAGAATACTCGTTTTGTTGTTTCCACGTCTCGATGTTTCTTAATTTTACAAGTATTTTTGTATATATAAAATAAATGTAAGGCGGTTAGGGTTCGTTAATAATTATTTACTCAGAATTATAACCCCTTACACTGGACGACCAACCTGTCTTGCTTCGTGGCTAGGTATCTAGTGCAGTAGATCACTTGCAACTTCTTGTTTTGCTCGCCAGCAGTGCCTTGCAGAGTGCATTCTGCATTTGTGTAAGATTGTAAAAATATCAGAGATGGGCCTGTAAAGTTATGATTTAGAGATGGATGTTGTCTCCAAGAGATGTTAAGTATAGCTTTCAGAGCTGAGGTTTGTCGGAGTTCTGTTAACTCCTCCTTTAGTACATTAACCCTTTCACCAGGGGTCTCTCTTCTAGCCGCTGACCCTTCGCCTCTATCTCTTTTTCCTTCAGGCCTGTGCGCCGACACCTTGAGGTAAATCTCTCCTTTTCATCAAGCTTTCAGCTTACAACCTCGAAATGTAGGCGCTAACAAGGGATAGCGTGGAAACATGCTAAGCACAATACACACCTGTTATTACATACAGAATATTCACACATGCACGCACATACAGAATATTCCCATACACTTCATCCTTTGTACTGTTTCCATGTATTGTAACTTGTTATTAATATATATTTGTATATACATATATTATCGGTCTTGTGTTTTGTTTGCTTTCTTTGCCTTCTTCTTTGGACTTAATCAAAGTCCAACCTTTTTATGTAGTTGGGCCCGGCGAGCAGGAGTATCTGAACCTTACATGCGTTTCTTCTACATCTGACTTCTATCAACAACATAACAGCCACGGCCCTCTACAGGTTCAAGTTTAGACTCTATGTTAAATGCCCATGCAAGGGCACTATACATTAACACCGCCTCTACAGTCACTCAAAAGAATTTCCACTTGAGGTTTTCTGGTAGATCAGATTCCCAGATTACAGCCATTTTATTCAAGGCAGCCCAAGCTTTAGAATATCATATATACTTGTGGATAGGTCGCCCCACCGGATAGGTCGCACCCCTACTTTATGGCTTAATAATGGATGATTTACTGTTGACTCGCAGATAGGTTGCACGATAATCTGGGGATTTACACAGGTGTTTTTAAACGTAAGAATTATCAGATATCTACCTACATTTGCATAAGATTGTAGAAATATCAGGTATGGGTTCATACAGTTGTGATTTTTTATTTTTAATCATACCCAAGTAAAGCAGAAATGTCACTAGTACTCACGGGGTTACAACGAGTGGAAGTGAAAAAAAAAAAGAGAAAACTGAGTATAGGGAGGATTGAGGAAAGGACAAAAGATGAATGGGATTTAAGAAGACAGAAGTTGACAATTGACATTGCATTTAAATTTTTGAAGATTGTATTTATCAGAGAAGCAAGAAAATGAAAGGGAGTTCTACAAGCAGGAATTGCACATAAAGAAACTGTTGGAATAGAAGTAATGGTTGCATTTAACTATTTCAACAGTAATGGTGGGACCTAGATGCCAATCTAGTAGCACACTTAAATTCATGCAGTCAGGGCACCAGGAAAAAAATATTTGTAGAAAAGACAGAAGGAAGCCATGCCATTTTAGTAAGAAAGTGATTAAATTGATTTAGTTGGATGTTGTCTCCAGGAGATGTTAAGTATAGCTCTCAGTATCTGAGAGTGGGTTCTATCAAGCTTAGACTCTATGTTAATGCCCAAGAAATGGCACCATACATTAACACAGAATCTCCATTTGAGGTTGTCTGGTAGATCAGATTTCCAGACTGAATCCATTTTATTCAAGATGGCCCAGGCAAATTTTCACATCATTTTCAGTAGAATCTATTTTGCTTTCTTGTTATGCAAAAGATTCAACAGATTTTATTGATTTGCCTGAGACAGTTTGTATTGAGCCTTGTTAGTTGATGCCTATAAATTCAGTTTTACAGACATTGACATAAAGTCCAACATCACTGGCAACATTTTCTAGGTGATGTACTGTGGTATTGATAATTGTGTCTCCAGTAATAGCTAGGTCATCTGCATAGTCAATATCTATCAAATCTTTTATAAAATATCAGCTTGAGAGGCTTGTTGATAAAGTAAAACATAACATACCAAATGTAGATATAGAATGAAATATATATACATATAGGGTGTGATGGATAAATTGTTGTCTAAATTATGCAAAAATGAAAATAACACTGACATCTCATTCTAACAGATATATTTACCAAAATTACATAAAAATATCTAAATTAAATTTATTCAATAAAATCACCATTGGCTTCAACCATTGCCTCCAGATGATTTCAGAATCTCCTGCAACTCTTCTGGAGAGTTTCCTTAATTTGGTGAATGCTACCATAATCCTTACCTTCAGTTCATCTTTGCTGTTACAAGGAGTTTTGTTAGTCTTTCACTAAACTGTCCCCAACAAATAATAATCAAGAGGCTTACAGTCAGGGAAGTTAGGTGGCCAGATGTAAAGGGTGAGTGATCACAGAAATTGTCTGATGTCCATGACTGGGTTCTCCTACTTGTGTGGTATGGTGCAGAGTCCTGTTGTCAGACATAGGGCCTTCCAGCAGCCAATATCTTGACCCAAGGTAATACTACCTCTTCAAAGCACTTGATGTAGGACTCTGTCTGAGACCATCACCAACAAATTCGGGAGTTCTTTTCTTATCAGAATGATCAGAGTCTGTTTTCTGAGCTGTCGTACCTTTGTAGTCACCCTTAGACTCATCCAACTCTTTCTGAATCTTCTGCACTGTCCTCTGATTGACACCCAAACATTCTGAAATGTTTATATTGGAGCTTCCAGTGCGAATGCCAAGCAGTACAACATGCCATTTCCATATTTCTGGTGGAGTGAATTGCATCATCATGCTCTTTTTCTCACAGATGGTGCCCAACTGACCTTATTATACTGTGCAGTCAACAAAATCAAAAACAAACACTGCACATGCGCAAAATTAAAAGTAAAAAATGGCGATAATTTACCCATCCCACACAGTATACATTTTAATAATATATATAGTGTAGATGTATATGTTATAGATATAATGCAATTTTTTTCAAATCATAAAAGAAAAATCTTTAGGAAGGTAATATGAAAACAATTAGAAAAAAAAAAATTTTCTATGACTAAAAGGTGCATCCACCTAATAGACAAATAGATATTTTTGCCACAAGAGTCTCTGAGAGGTTTAAGAATATTTTTGCAATGTCATTATGCTTTTTTTCTGCTTGGCTTTCACATGGCTCACTGGGGCCTTTAATGTTTTTTTGTGTCTATATTCCTAATTAGAGGTAAATGTAACTAATTTTAAGGCATCACTTTATTTCATCAATTCAGTTTTTCTTTAAGAAGTGAGCAATTTTAAATAATTTACTACATCATTATTATCATTATCATCATCATCCTTGCTATATTTTTTTGTTGAGGCAGAACTGGGCTTAATCATGCACAAAGCAAGGTGGGTCTTGTCTGGCAAAGGATCTCAATTTACCTCTCCACATACACCTGTCAACCTACTGAGACTTGTCATAATAATTTGGGGCAAAGTTTTACAAGGCCAGATACTCTTCCTGATGCTCAACTCAGAAACTCATGATAGTCCAAGTACAGAGAATATTTTTATTGAGACACCATTTCTAGGAAGGTTGCCATTCAAGGCTTTAAATACCACTTGAAGGTTACCATTCAAGTCTTGAAACCCCATCTTAGCCTTATATACATTATATATATATATATATATATATATATATATATATATATATATATATATATATATATATATATATATATATATATATATAAGTAAACACTGAAGTCAACACCTAGTGGTAACAGTCTGTTTCATGCTTAAACACAATCTTCAGGCATGAAGATTGCATTTAAGCATGAAAGCAACACCACTGGATGTTAACCTCAATGTCCACTTTTATTTTTAGATACACTATCTCTGATAATGTGCACTTTAACCCATGAATATAGTATATCTTAAACCATATATTTATCATATATATATATATATATATATATATATATATATATATATATATATATAAAAACTTTTCTCACTTTGTCATACATATATATGTATAAAAGGATTTAATTATCTGACAATCAAAGATGAATAAGAGACTCAAGGTGATGGAGCTGTAGTTCTACAGAAGGATGCTAAGGATATGGAATGATGAGATCTTAAGAGAGGTTGCAAAAAAGGAGAAGGCATATACTTAACATCAGAAAGAGGCAGCTGAAGTTTCTGGGGCACATACTGAGGAAGGAAGGCCTGGAAAATCTGATGCTCACAGGTCGAATAGAGGGAAAGAGAGACAAGGGAAAACAACGCATGACCAACCTGTTTGGCTTAAGCAAGTGGATGGCAAAACGTGGTCTGGGGGAGGAAGCAGAGGAAATGAACTTGTTAAGAGCTGCAAGGGATAGAGGTAAGTGGACAGCCATGATCACCTACATCCTGAAAGGACATGGCACATAAAAAGAAAAAGAATCTAACAGATTTGTATCATTTTAAACATTATTATTAATGGTTACTCATATTTGAGTAGGTGCTCTGTTTATATATTAAACAGTATATTTATTTATATTCATCTACAAGCCTGAAATTTTGAGAAATTTTATTAAAGAAAGATTTATGCTTTTCAGTAGGAATCATACCTGAATCACTCTCTACCCTGAGAGATGCAGTGTTCATAATTTGCTTTCACCATTGATTAAAAATCCCAAAATTAAACTACACCTGTTCACAAATTTTCTTTGGCCAGGTTTTGAGACAATAAGATTTGAGACTCATTTTTTAGAAATTTTTGAAAACCAAATTTTATACATGTATTTTTTTTTTTTTTTATAAATTATCAGGCTTCATTTTGGAGATATTTTTGCAACACCAATTTGAACCTCACATATACAAAGTTTTTCACATAAAATTTTATACAAACCATTTTTATAATAACTATCTGGTTTCATTATAGCAGGTTTTTATTTAATGAATATGTGTTAGTAACTTTCTTCTTTCAATAAAAACTTTGTAAACACTCCCCTTAAAAGAAAGCCTAGTCTACTGTGGAGTAATGGATAGTGGCTCAGATTGAAGAATCGGAGAGCTGAGTTCAAATTTCAGTCAAATTCATTACATTCACTTACATGTAATACCCTTGGGAAAGGTATGAATCCTTTTCTTCTCCCCCTAACTATGGGTAAGTAGCAGGACAGATGGGGTTGTATAGCATTGGATGGCAACTGGTCTACCGCAGAAAGAAATGGCAATCTACTGCGGGGAAAAATCTCCTTCGTCAGTCATGTATTAAAAGATACATGATCACCTATGCATGTATCACACATGGCACATAACTGAGTGAGACTGTTCAGTACCTAGATAGGTGACCGTTAGGGAATACCTGATGCTGTAACTTGTGTGTGTGAGTAGTATAATGGGTAATGGCTTAAAATTATTAATCAGAGAGCCGAGTTAAGCAACACCGAGACTGTTCAGTACCTAGATGGATGACCATTTGGGAATACCTGATATCTGTAACTTGTGTGTGTGAGTAGTATAGTGGGTAATGGCTTAAGATTATTAATCAGAGAGCCGAGTTAAGCAACACCGAGACTGTTCAGTACCTAGATGAGTGACCATTTGGGAATACCTGATGCTGTAACTTGTGTGTGTGAGTAGTATAATGGGTAATGGCTTAAAATTATTAATCAGAGAGCCGAGTTAAGCAACACCGAGACTGTTCAGTACCTAGATGGATGACCATTTGGGAATACCTGATATCTGTAACTTGTGTGTGTGAGTAGTATAGTGGGTAATGGCTTAAGATTATTAATCAGAGAGCCGAGTTAAGCAACACTGAGACTGTTCAGTACCTAGATGAGTGACCATTTGGGAATACCTGATGCTGTAACTTGTGTGTGTGAGTAGTATAATGGGTAATGGCTTAAAATTATTAATCAGAGAGCCGAGTTAAGCAACACCGAGACTGTTCAGTACCTAGATGGGTGACTGTTAGGGAATACCAGGTGCTGTAAGCTTGGGAGTGTGATTAGTTTAATGGCTAATGGATAATTCCTTTGGGAAATGTATTAATCCTCTTCTTCTCCCTCCAGCTATGGGTAAATAGCAGGACAGACTGGGTTTTATAACCTTGGATGGCAACTGCTCTACTGCAGAAAGAAATGGCAAACTACTGCAGGGAAAAATTTGCTTCGTCAGTCATGTATCAAAAGATAAATGATTGCCTAAGTGTGTATCAAACATGGCACATAACTGAGTGAGACTGTATTTTTTATTTTACTCTTGATTTTTATATAATTTTATATATTTTTATATAAACTTTTATATAAATACTAGCTGCATGGCCCGGCGTTGCCCGAGCTTGATTCAAAAATTGTACAACTCATACAGCAATCACTATCACTTGACTTTAAATATTTTTGCCTTTAAAGAAGTGCCCTTTGCCGTGCTGATGTTGCTACATGCCTTACTTCTTGCCTATCTCACATTTTTTCTAAGCTCTATATTAAACATTAAATCTGTTACGAAAAAAGAACTAAACAAAATGAACACAAAACAACCAGCTTTAAAAAAGGACTTGTAACTGGAAAAACCGAATGAAAAAAGAATGTTAACAACAAATACTTTTTCACACCTAACCCAGTTCTGCGGAATCAGAATCAACATTGAGTTTAAGCAAGCGAATAAGCCAATTGGAGTAAAGTGCCATGCAGATTTAAATTTTTCCCACTTGTGACGAATGCAGCTATCACTTTTTTTTGCATGCTAGCATGCTAGTTAACATTCGTGTCAGTCAGCTGTTGGCCCTCATGCTGGCCAATAGAATCTTCCTGCCTATTCGTGGCAGCCAGCTATAGGCTCTCACTCTGGCCAGTAGAAAATGGCCACAAACTACATGAAAACTGCCGTAGAAGCATGAAAAAATCGCTTATTTCCACTATTGAAGGGAGTTGGGAAATGCAAAGTCAGTCTTGGCCTTCCTGCTAACTTGGAGCATATGCATGTAAATTTTGGTGCAAATCCGTCAAAAATTGTGGGCGTGCATTCATTACACACACACACACACACACATACACATCCTGCCTTTTTATATATATATATATATATATATATATATATATTGTATTGAGCACTTTTTTATTATTTTAGCTGTTGGTAGGGAGAGCTTTACCTTTGATTGTGGTAGATGCTATTTTCAGTACCCTAATTATTTTATTAGATGCTTTTGTCAGTACCCTAATTATTTTATATTCAATGTTTGTGGGGGGGGTTAAGCATTTCACCCCAAGCAAGTCAGAAGTGCCATTATCACACAGGGGGTTATGGAGAGTGAAAATGAGAGAAAAGAGTGGGTGTAGGTGGGATTGAAGAAAGGAAAAAAGAACAGCTATCAACGCAACAAAACATGGTGACTGATGTTGCATTTAGGTTTTTGATGATTGTAGTTATCAGGGAAGCAAGTGAGAGGAATGGAGTTCCGATATGGAGAAGTGCAAGGAAAGAAACTGTTAGAAGGGTGGTTACATTTAACTATTTCAACAGTAAAAAGTTGGGACCTAGATGCCAATCTAGTAGTACACTTAAATTCATGTAGGCAGGGCACCAGGGAAAAAATGCTCATCAGTGCAGTAGCCATGAAAATATTTGTAGAAAAGACAGAGGGAAGCCACATCACGTCTGTGAAAAAGCGGCTGAAGTCAAGAAGCTAATTCAGTACCGATTACATTACAGATCCTACTTGAGATTTTTTTGAGAATATTGCAGTAAGGGAAGGTAGGAGAAAATTTTATGAATAAAACTTTAACTGCACAACCAGTAATAAAAATCACAGAAATGCAATCTATGTTGTTATTCATTTAAACATCATCATCATTTAATAGTAATCAAAAATATATATATATATAATATATTTAAAGTAATAATAATAGTAATAAAAGTAATAGATAGATACACACATATACAATACACACATACATATATACATACATATATATAAACTTACATAGTTACAAATCTAATATATATTTTTCAGTGTTTGATGCAAAATAAATGTCTATTTTTAAGACTATATAAACTTATTTTTATGATGACATTTAAGTATAATTTCATTTCTCCTATTCAATAACTGTCTTGTATTTTTGTACTTAATTATTTTAATTTCTTCTTCCAGGCATAGTTTAGTTTTTATTTGTTTTTATTTATTTATATATATATATATATATATATATATATATATATATATATATATATATATATGAATTAAGATCAAATACAGATAGGAATGCAAGAGAATGATAGGATAAGGGACAAATAGGAAATCTTTATAAATCTGACATGCTTTGCTTTTATTAACACCTGAGATGTGGAGGTTTATTTTCCACAAGGGTCGTCCAGGTGAAGATGAGAGGAGGAGCATGTCGCTCTACCTCGGAGCCAAGTTGCTTGGTGGAAGAAATCGGCTGTATTTATGTCGGCTGCAGTTAGCATTGTAGCCGGTTGGCAATATCTTTTGGTTGATGACTAAAAATTAACTTTTGCATTTTGACTGTACACATGGGTTTCATTTGGACACCATGTGTATTTAAAGTAGTTTCCGGTTATTAGTTTTAGTTAGGAGGATTTGTGTATGTTTATGTTTCATTTGTTTTACTTTTTGTGTATTGTTTTCTGAAAAAAAATGCTGAGTCACTGGAAGTTAATGACATTCGGATGTTTGAGTAGCCAGCAGTAACTTCCGGCCGGGTGTGATACCCTTACCCGTGCTTTCAAATTGATTTCTTGCAAAAACAATTGTGTTTTTCCAATTTGGGGCACTGTCAGAATCACCGCCGGGTAATTTTACATAGTCCTGTGAAGTTTTGTTGAAATCGGTTGAAAAATGTAGGAAATACGATGGGACACACACACACACACAATCTACGTTTTATAATAAGATTATATAGATTTTTATACAAAGAATCAACTCATAAATTTTTTTCATTGCCTCACTTGGCTATTAAAAAGTTGGCATTTGAGGTCAGATTTCATAATTAACAGAGAAATGCTGCAGTATTCTACGTAATGTAGGTAATTTCCTGTAATCTGCAGCTACAGAATCTGCATTTGTTTTGCCCTATATGCTTTCTTCCACTGTAATAAGTGCCTCTTCATTGCTTTATTTTTCAGCAAATTTCTTGTTTCTATTTTAATATTTATCCATGACTTACAGCCAATAAAACCTCACTTTTTAAAATCATTTTTACATATATTATATCCTTCTCTTTAAACTTGTACCTGATAATACATTTCATTCAAAGCATCAATGAGGATATAATTAGATATTTTGACACTCCTCAGATACCTGCTTACTGATGCTAACAGTTAAACTGTGTCACGCAAATATTTTTACTACCAGTATTGTTTATTTTTCCTGCAGTTTTGTGGAAGTTTAAAAAATAAAATAACTCTTATTATCAAGCTACAAACAGTACTTTCAATATCTTTGTGCTTTCTTCCATGTTTCTTCCATTTTATACCCTTTCTAATGTGAAAGTTCCAACACAAGGGAGACCACTGTGTTCACCACACATGGTGATAAAAGGAACAATGCAACTCAATCAACCAGAACAAAAGAATATTTTTACCAATTCAATTATTTCACATTTAAATTAAATCAAAAGTTAATTATATTTGATTATTACTTTGAGAATTCAAATTAACATAGTAATTCTATCAGATCTTTTAAAGAAAACTAGAAAAATTGAAAATAAATACACTGTACCTAAATACAAATTAGAGACATGTCATAATAGATCATTCCATCTTAAATAAATCAAGAGTTTTCCAGTAAGTTGAGAGTTTTCTTTTTGAAAAGTTGAATAATTTTAACACATTGTAGTTGTGGATGGGCCCCCTTTGCCTCCTGGCAAACAGTATTTTTAGACCCAGTCTACCAATGGATATTCTTTATTACGATATCTAATGATTTGCAAATTACAATTCCAACTCCATGTAGTCTTTTCTCCTTTAGACCAGTCCAGTAGAAATTGTGTCCCAAATGTGCAATGGAGTCAATACCAAGTCAGTGCACCTCTTGCATACAAATAACATCAACATTAGCATTTTTGCAGTGTTCAAAAATAAAATGAATCCTGAAATCATTTGAAAAAATTTTCAAGTTTATATTTTTTTAGTTGATTTTTTCAGTTGTCAATAGGTTAGATGGCTGACTAGACGTTTCCTTACTAGTAGCAGATTTTTCAACCTCAGCCTGATGTATCACCAACAGACATATCCCTTGGTAACTCAAATAATGGATGATGTACCATTCAGTTAGATTATGAGACATTGTCATGAGGTCAAATTGGTTGGTTTTATATCAGAGTTTTCTTCTCCTAGATAGATAACAAATAAAATGGCAGTTAACATATAAATTTGAATCAGATTTTTACAAAATTGAATCAGATTTTTACAAAATTGAATTAGATTTTTACAAAATTTAATCAGATTTTTACAAAATTGAATCAGATTTTTACAAAATTGAATCAGATTTTTACAAAATTGAATTAGATTTTTACAAAATTGAATCAGATTTTTACAAAATTGAATCAGATTTTTACAAAATTGGTCCTATTGGGCAGCTGGTCTTAATAACTGATGATCCTATGACCCAGATTCCGCCACATATATATATATATATATATTGTAAAAAAGGTAAAATCCGTGGGTATATAATCTGAGTAAATCCTAGTAATATAAAAATATTGAAACTTATCCACAAAATAGAGCTCAATGTATTTTATTTTTACAAAGCAATATGAATTTATGAATGAATAACCAAAAATCTTTTTACCTCGTGGGCAATAGACTATTTTGGAAGATAATGAATGTGGTCATCTGTCTTTTCAACGCTAATGTGGAATATATATATATATAGTCATCTACAGACAGACTGTTTCACAGCTCATCAGTGTGGCTAGACATACGATTGCTTCAAGCTGGGATCAAAAACCCAACCAATTTGGCATCAGGCAGAGATTCTACTCCCAAGTTACCGTCACATAGCAGAGCGGAATGGAAATTTTTATGTTTTTACTATGTGAAAGATGTCAGTAGCTATAATATCTCAATTTGAGTAGAAGAGCAATGCATTACTCTGTTTCACAAATATTACATACACTCATGAATATACTTGATAGTAAAACTGAAATTGAATTCTATTTTAGCATCAATATCCTGATGGGTGGATTCAATCTCTGCAAAAATCTGAGTAGGGCAAGATATATGAACATTTAATTCTATTTGTTAATATTAATACTCTATCTCTTGATAGTGAGCATTATAATCATAAAGACTGCTTACCTTAATGACATTATCTTCTATAAATAACATGGTTAATAATTTTGGGGGCAAAACAATATTTTTGCATTACATATATATATATATATATATATGTATATAAATAAAAAGAAAGAACAGTAAGATATAAAATCCGGTGTTCTTATAGATATTTTATTTTTACAAAATAGTGCTCAATGTAAATTTACAGAGCATTAATATTATAAATTAATTGATTTAAAATATGGTTATTTTCGCTACACAGTTCCAACCATGTTTCAAAAATAGAAGCTAAAAACCCTAATTTTATTTTTTGCAAATAAATTAAAAGCATTAGTTCCATTTCATCTTCAAGCGAATTTTGGAGTAACTTTTAAAATTTACCGGGTTTAAAATACACAGCTAAAATCACGTTTCCATGGTTACAGAATATTCTACTCAAATTGAACACGGGGTGTCTAGATTTTCCTTATGACAGTATCATTGTATCAGTTATTAGCTACATTTTGGTAAGGGTGAGGATGTATTTTACACTGAAACCTGACGTCGGTTGAATGGATGTCGTCTGAATTTAAAAAAAAAAAAAAAAAAAAAAATTGTTAACGGTAAAAATTTTTTCAACGTCATCTTTTAAAATTAAAGATTTTTTTTTTACAATACTTTTTATTCAACTACGATTTGAAATATTTTCCTTTTTTAATTTTTATTTTACTATATTCTTTTTAAGAACAGTTAAATGTATTAGAATCCATTATATTATGTAGGATTATTTTAACATTAAGTTTAAGTATGTATATGAGGTTACATTTTTTTTTTTTTTTTTTTTTTTTTGTATATGACTATGACAGCAGAAATGGTTACTTAATTTCACTGATTCAGTAAACTTTTCTTTTATATATAAACCTATTATTATAATATTTCACATGTAAGTACTGAGGACATGGGTCATTCAAAAGCTTACATGTTATATGGTATTTCATATTAATTTTATTTTACTATAGGTGTTATTTTTGGATTCTTTTTAATGCGTGTAGTATTATTTAAAAGAAATTTAGGTTAGAATTCATTCAATTTAACTACAATTTTAATTACAAATTCAAAATTACAACTTTAAAATTTTAAAATATTTTCATTGTTTAGTTTTAATAGACTATATTACTTTATAACAGAAGGAAAATTACTCATATTAAGTAAGATTATTTTTCCATATCAAAGTATATGTTTTTTTTTTTTTTTTTTTTTTTAAATTTAAATATTATTTAAGTGATATTAATGGCACTTACTACAAAACTAGCTAAGTCATTTCTCAGATTTAGTAAACTTTATTTATTTATTAATTAATTAATTTATTTATTTCAAATATATGTAACCTAATTAATAAAGTTTCATATGTATGTATAAATAACATGTTAGAATTCATTTTATTTTACTACAATTTTAATTTCAATTTTAAAATTATAACTTTAAAATTTTAAAATATTTTCATTGTTAGTTTTAATTTAGACTATATTACTTTTATAACAGAAGGATAATTACTCATAGTAAGTAAAAATTTTTTTTTCATATCAAAGTATATGTAAATTACAATTTTAAACTTTCAATTTAGATATTATTTAAGTAATATTAATGGCCCAGACTACAAAACTATCTAAGTCATTTCTCAGAATTAGTAAACTTTATGTATTAATTCAAGTTTAAGTATGTATATGAGGTTACATTTTTTTTTTTTTTTTTTTTTTTTTTTTATATATATATATAAACCTAGTGATATAATGTTTCTCATGTAAGTACAAAGGACATGGGTCATTCAAAAGCTTACATCTTATGGCATTTCATATTAATTTTATTTTACTATATTTGCTTTTTTGGGATTCTTTTTAGTGCGTGTAGTATTATTTAAAAAGAAATTTAGGTTAGAATTCATTCAATTTAACTTTAATTTTAGTCTCAATTTTAAAATTACAAACTTTAAACTTTTGAAATATTTTCATTGTTAGTTATATTAGACTATATTACTTTATAACAGAAGGAATATTACTCATAGTAAGTAAAATTATTTTTCAATATCCAAGTATATGTAAATTACAATTTTAAACCTTTATATTTTAAAATATTATTTTAGTAATATTAATGGAACTTACTACAAAATTAGCCAAGTCATTTCTCGGATTTAGTAAACTTTATTTATTACTTAATTTATTTATTTATTTTAAATATATGTAACCTAAGTAGTAAAGTTTCATATGTATGTACCAAGAACAGGTTAGAATTCATTTTATTTAACTACAATTTTAATAACAATTTTAAAATTACCACATTAAAATTTTTAAAATATTTTCATTGTTAGTTTTAATTGACTATATTACTTTATAACAGAAGGATAATTACTCATAGTAAGTATAATTATTTTCCATAACAAAGTATATATAAATTACATTTTTAAACTATTATATTTAAATATTTAAGTAATATAAATGGCACAGACTACAAAACTATCTAAGTCATTTCTCAGATTTAGTAAACTTTATGTATTAATTAATTAAATTATTTATTTTAAATATATGTAACCTGAGTAATAAAGTTTCATATGTATGTACAAAGAACAATGGGTCATACATTACCTTACATCATCTAGCTTTAGTTATAATTTCATTTTTCAGGAGGTGTTTTATCGGATTCATTCAAGTGTTTGTAGTACATTTATTATAGAGGTGTTTCGGTTAGGATACATTTTATTTAACTACAATTTTTTAAACGGTGTTTATGTTTTAATACGTTTTAACCACAATTTTAAATTTTAAATAACAGTTTAAAACATTTTTCCTGCCATTCCAATAGACTTTTTTTTTTTTTTTTTTTTTTTTTTTATATATTATTTAAGGAAAATTTTTGACAATGACGGCATATAATAGCTATTTCATTTCTCTGATTCAGTAAATTTTTATTTTTTATAAACTTAGTAATATATAGTTTCTCTTGTATACATAGAGGACACGGGTCGTTTAATGATCTACAAATTCTAGCTCTTCTTATTAACTTCCATTTTACTGTAGGTGTTTTATTTGATTCTTTTAGATGCCAGAAATATTTTGAGAGAGATGTTTGATTTTTATATTTATTTATTCTAAATGAAGTTTGGTGTTGGTTGAATCTTTTTTTGAATTCATGGCTAGTGCAACCTATATATATTTTTATGTTATCAGGATTTTCAATCGAAGAGATATTGCATTGGTATACTAATGATTCAGTGCAACATTTATTTTGTAGTGGGCAATTTTGAGGGTTTCGACAATTACATAGTTTTTGTTTATTTACATCAGTTTTTATCTTAATTTTTCTATTGTCTAAATTTTTTTGGTTTTGGTATAAGTGTTTATTTAAGATATTAGCATTATGGTTCTTAATGATTTTTTCTAAGTTCTTTGTACAGCTATAACTTAATTTTAGTGTGTTTTTATTGAAAATAGTACTTAGTTTATTTTCACAAGGGAAATGCTTGACTATTAATGTGAGGAATTTATGTCCTAATCTGTTCTTTACCATTTGGTTATATGGGGGAGTATACCAAATAATTTTTCTACATCTGTTTTTTCTATGTTTTCCATTTTCATTTTTTATATACGCTAGTTTTGGGTTTTTGTAGCCACTATCTTTTAGAGCCTTATTATAGCCATTGATATGCTCATAAAAAATCTTGTTATTAGCTGAATTTGTACTAATTCGTTTACTTATAGATAACGGTATATGTTTAATTATAGATGGGGGGTGATTTGATTTAGGATGTATATATAAAGGATTGGTGTTGGGTTTTTTTTATAAGGTGTGTATGTATTTTTATTTAGATCTAAAGTTATATCTAGGAAGTCTACTTTTTTTAATTTAGTACTAACTGTAATTTTTAAGCCCATGCTTTTAAATTCTTTATATAATAACTTTCTAATTCTATCTATTTTGAAGTTCGTTGAGTTTCTAATGACCATTAGCCCATCGTCCCTGTACAAACCAATATCATTTGTATTAATTTCATAGTGTGCTGTAAGATTGTATAATATAAAGAGGCCAATGAGATCAGAAGACTCAGCTGAGTCTAGTGATCCCATTGTGATGTCAAATTTGTCGTAAGAATTCTTAACCCATTCCTCACCTTTGTAATTTACATATACTTTGATATGAAAAAAAAAAATTTTTACTTACTATGAGTAATTATCCTTCTGTTATAAAGTAATATAGTCTAAATTAAAACTAACAATGAAAATATTTTAAAATTTTAAAGTTATAATTTTAAAATTGAAATTAAAATTGTAGTAAAATAAAATGAATTCTAACATGTTATTTATACATACATATGAAACTTTATTAATTAGGTTACATATATTTGAAATAAATAAATTAATTAATTAATAAATAAATAAAGTTTACTAAATCTGAGAAATGACTTAGCTAGTTTTGTAGTAAGTGCCATTAATATCACTTAAATAATATTTAAAAAAAAAAAAAAAAAAAAAAAAAAAAAAATTTACATATACTTTGATATGGAAAAATAATCTTACTTAATATGAGTAATTTTCCTTCTGTTATAAAGTAATATAGTCTATTAAAACTAAACAATGAAAATATTTTAAAATTTTAAAGTTGTAATTTTGAATTTGTAATTAAAATTGTAGTTAAATTGAATGAATTCTAACCTAAATTTCTTTTAAATAATACTACACGCATTAAAAAGAATCCAAAAAAATAACACCTATAGTAAAATAAAATTAATATGAAAATACCATATAACATGTAAGCTTTTGAATGACCCATGTCCTCAGTACTTACATGTGAAATATTATAATAATAGGTTTATATATAAAAGAAAAGTTTACTGAATCAGTGAAATTAAGTAACCATTTCTGCTGTCATAGTCATATAAAAAAAAAAAAAAAAAAAAAAATGTAACCTCATATACATACTTAAACTTAATGTTAAAATAATCCTACATAATATAATGGATTCTAATACATTTAACTGTTCTTAAAAAGAATATAGTAAAATAAAAATTAAAAAGGAAAATATTTCAAATCGTAGTTGAATAAAAAGTATTGTAAAAAAAAATCTTTAATTTTAAAAGATGACGTTGAAAATTTTTACCGTTAACAATTTTTTTTTTTTTTTTAAATTCAGACGACATCCATTCAACCGACGTCAGGTTTCAGTGTAAAATACATCCTCACCCCTTACCAAAATGTAGCTAATAACTGATACAATGATACTGTCATAAGGAAAATCTAGACACCCCGTGTTCAATTTGAGTAGAATATTCTGTAACCATGGAAACGTGATTTTAGCTGTGTATTTTAAACCCGGTAAATTTTAAAAGTTACTCCAAAATTCGCTTGAAGATGAAATGGAACTAATGCTTTTAATTTATTTGCAAAAATAAAATTAGGGGTTTTTAGCTTCTATTTTTGAAACATGGTTGGAACTGTGTAGCGAAAATAACCATATTTTAAATCAATTAATTTATAATATATATATATATATATATATACATATAAATATAGATAACTAGACTCGTTTCGAAAAACCCTCGAATTTTTGATTTGCTAATCAAATCAATCTCGAGGGGAAAAAAGGTTTTAAAAAAGAAAGAGCTACAAACATGAACTTCTGCCGACAAAAATATCGCACAGATGCAGGTCTGAAGCCCAAAGAAAAAACCCCGATACGAGTAACAACTAACTAACAAAAGAGCTCAATACAACCGTAGAGCAGACCTAGATACACCTAGTGAGCCAGACAAAGCTACCTAGGTTTCAATTTAAACGGATCGTCAGCCAAACTTTCCTGACGATCCGTTTAGGTGAAACCTAGGTAGGTTTTATGGCTCACTAGGTGTATATATATATATATATATATATATATATATATATATATATATATATTTGGTTAGAACAATCTAACAGATTTCTCTCTTTTAACTGCTAAATATAACAAAACTATTACCCATAGAGGCACGGTGGAGTGGCTCGGATTGAGGAATCAAAGAGCCGAGTTTGAAATCTAGTCAGTTCCATTACATTCACTTGCATACTAATACCCTTGGGAAAGGTATGAATCTTCTTCTTCTCCTCCCAGCTATGGGTAAATAGCAGGACAGACCAGGTTCTATAGCCTTGGATGGCAACTGGTCTACCGCATAAAGAAATGGCAACCTACTGCAGAAAAAAATCTGCCTTGTCAGTCATGTATTGAAAGATACATAATCGCCTAAGTGTATATCACGCATGGCACATAAACTGACTGATTACCCATGTAGATTATTATTATTATTATTATTATTATTATTATTATAAAATAACAGGTTTCTACACTTTTGTAACTGGTCAATATTTTTCTTGTCTAAAACCAACCCTTCTTATCATGTATCTATTTTAACCTAACAAAACCCTTACTGTTATATTATTATTTTTTTATACAATAGATTTTGTCTAATGTACCCCTTTTTTATTTCCCTTCCAATCAAGTGGTTTTTCCTTCTTTTAAAATCATTATTTTTCTCACTCATACTTTATTCTTTTTTTTTTGTCTCTTAATTTTTTTGCCTCTGTTGATATTTCTTGTCAAGTGTTTCCTAAAACAAAGCTTTTTTCTTTTTAGGACAGTCATGATAAAAAGGGGATGCTTTGTGCAAATGCCAACCTCAATATCCTGCTTTAATTGACCTTTGTCTTTTTAAACTTTAGCACTCTCTAGGTGGGTCCTGCTAATGCACATTGAATTTGAATTTCTTAGTTGTGCAGTCATATCCTTCTATGACAACATCTAATTGATAGCCAGTCTCCTGCAATTTCAAATATATAGAACTAGTATATAAAAATCTGCCTCATCAGTCATGTATACAAAAGATACATGATCGCCTAAATGTGTATCATGCATGCCACATAGACTGACTGATTACCCATGTAGATTATTATTACTAACAAGTTTTTACACTTTTGTAACTGGTCAATATTTTTCATGTCTAAAGCCAACCCTTCCTATCATGTATCTATTTTTACCTAACAAAATCTTACTGTTATATTATTATTTTTTTATACAATAGATTTTCTTAGTATGTACATTTAAATTTAAATTAAAGTACTTGAGAGGATGGTTAGACCCATCCCCTCAAGTATTTTTTTCCTTCCTTTAAAATCATTTTTTCACTCATACTTTTTTATTTCTTCTTTTTATTCATATCTATTGACATTTCTGTTAAAGTCTTTTGCAAAAACAATGCTGTTTTTTTTAGAGCAATCATAATAAAAACAGGATGCTTTGTAAAAATGATCAATTCGGTATCCTGTTGTTATTTTTACCCTTAAATTTTGTATTTTCTTTATGCATTTTTCTGTTTCAGGACACCTTAGATAAATGAAAACTGAACTGACAAATACCTAGAGACAACAACTTAATAACATTACCCCTGATGGCAAATAAGCTTTACGATCTTCCAGAATACAGTATTATTCTATAACTTAGAAACAATTTAAGAAGAATGTTTCTATCTTTTCTTTCCATAGTAGACATATCTTCAATTCATTTTTTTATAGTTTTGCACCATCCTGTCTGCTAAATCATTTAATTGCAGATGGCATGGTGGGGTTTTATATGGTTTGCATCCAATTTTGTTCAAACATTCACATAGTTCCCTATCACAGAACTCTGGTGTATTGTCAGATACTAGCAATTACAGATTCCATTTCTTGAAAATACGATCTTTAATGCTTGTTTCCAACTTCTTTTGTTATAAACCCATATTACTTCTGGCCAGCCTGAATATCCATCCAATAGTATTAGTATTAATCCTACATAATAACATGTAGCTTCTACATTTGTTTCTCTCTTTGTCTGAATGTTGGTAGCTTCATAATGTGGCTTAGTGTGCATAACAGGTGGCCAAACCACAGCTTATGAGCCACATACAGCTCTTTGACCTTTAATATGTGGCTTGTGGAAATATGTTGGCTGAGCACCTTTTTCTATCACAGTTAATATAAAAGGTGTAGTGTAATGTTACTGACTCACAGTAAGTAGTATGCACTCAACTGCCTCATAGGTAATAGCCATAGCTATTTATATGCTTTGTGATTTCCTATGTAAATGTGTCACCTCATCTCTCTGTACTGAAGAGATTTTATCCTCTTATTTTCCCTGATACTGCTTCTGGGAGCTTTTGTCTCCCCACTACCTTCTTCCCTTTCCCTAAGAGATTGTCTAGATATGGGAGATTGGGATCTTTTTTCATAGGAGTGTTCCTCCAATGATTGTTCATTTTCAGAGTCTATATTTCTCTCAATTTCACTGTCATGTTTGTTTTGCCTTGACATGACACTTTTGTCTTCATTACTTTCAGGCTCGCTGTACATTTCTTCATCATTATCATGTTGCAATCTAACTTGGTCTACATGCGCTAATTTTTTTTAATTATCATAGTGTTCTGTTCATTTTGCATTAGGAATCTTGCCTATTATAGATTAGTTTCACAATTTATACCATAGATTTTCATTGGTCAATGGGGCTCTAATTTGTCTACCCCTGATGGCAAATAAGCTTTACGATCTTCCAGAATACAGTATTATTCTATAACTTAGAAACAATTTAAGAAGAATGTTTCTATCTTTTCTTTCCATAGTAGACATATCTTCAATTCATTTTTTTATAGTTTTGCACCATCCTGTCTGCTAAATCATTTAATTGAAGATGGCATGGTGGGGTTTTATATGGTTTGCATCCAATTTTGTTCAAACATTCACATAGTTCCCTATCACAGAACTCTGGGGTATTGTCAGATACTAGCAATTACAGATTCCATTTCTTGAAAATACGATCTTTAATGCTTGTTTCCAACTTCTTTTGTTATAAACCCATATTACTTCTGGCCAGCCTGAATATCCATCCAATAGTATTAGTATTAATCCTACTCCATTAACATGGGCATAGTCCATGTGTATTCTGTCCCAAGGTTGGCACAACTTAGGCAATGTATGTGTTTTTTTTCTGTCTGAAATTTCATCTTTCAGTGGTCATTTTCTACCTTTTTATATCTTTTTCAACATTAGTAGAATAGCCTGTCCACCATGCCTCTAGCCTTAATCTCCTTTGTATAGATGTTATTCCAAAATGAACATTGTCATGTATGCTTTTTATAATTTTCTCCTTTGTGTTGCTGGCTGAACCACTATATCTCCATTACAAATTACACCATTTTTTAGGGTCAACATCTGTCTAACCTCTTCAAAGCACCTTTCTACTCATGAGTAATTATTCCACTTATTATTTTTTTATCTTGAACAATATACTCTTCAATATGGGATCTTGCTTCATATCCTCAGCTAATTTGTCTACTGACAAAATATCAGTTTCAACCCAGTGTAAGAAAGTATCTTTGAATTTTTCCTCCTCTTTCTCACTTTCAGAAATAATGTACCTCAGTCTTAACAATAAAGCACCTGCATGTGGAATGGTATTGCCTTTCATGTACTCAATATCAAAGTCAGTTCCTGCCTAAGATTAAATATGAATTCTAAAAGTCTATGATCAGACCTTAGTAGGAATTTCTTTCCAATCAGAAACTGACAAGCTCTATTTTTCATCCATATTATGGCCAACGCTTCTTTCTCAATATTTGAGGAGTTCACTTCAGCTTTTGACAATTTCCTCAATGGAATGACTAGCCTGAGTTAATATGCCCAAAACTGAGTGTTCATTTACATCAATTGTTACTAATATTTTCTTTCTAAGGTTGAATATTTTTTACTTCTGGCTTCTTTGCCAGAACAGCTTTTAAATTTTCAAATGCCACTTGTTATTCTTTTGTCCAAATAAATTCCACATTCTTTTTTTTTAAAGCAGCAAAAGGTTCTGTCAATTCAAAGTATCTCTCTACATATCATCTGTCAAAATTTACAAGTCCTAGAAAGATTCCAATTCTTTTTTGTTCTTAAGTATTTCAGCTTTTAATATTTTGTCAATTAACAATTGGTCTGGTGATATGCCTCTGTTAGATATGGAATATCCCAAAAATGATATTTTTTTAGTGTTGTGCACACATTTGTTTTCATTAATTGGTAATCTGGCATTTTTTTAACTTATTCAAACCCATACTGGTTCCCCATTTTAGTTTTTTGTTGTTAATAGCACCAACACAAATGTCATCCTGGTAGCATATTATATTTTTATATCACTACCAATAATTTACTCTATAGCTCTTTGAAAAATTGCACTTGCAGTTTTAATTCCTTGCAGAATACTTTTCAATCTTCATAAACCAATTATCATGTTTATTGTTGTAACTTCTTTAAAGTCTTAGTCAATAGACATTTGATGGTATATGGACTTTAGATTAATTTTAGAGAATGTTTTCATGCCTGCAATAGAGTTCAAAGCCCATTCTACATTGGGGATAGGATATGAGTCTGTATATATTTTGTGATTTATACCTATTTTGTAGTCACCACAAATACACAGATCCCCATCCTTCTTTCTTAAAATTACTAACAGGAAGGTCCATTTGCTCACTCCTGGTAGAAGTCATTAAATAGATCTTGTTCCAGTAATTTTTTAGTTTTTCCACAACTATTGATAGTGGATGGATTGGCATTTTTGGTGCTTGAAAATATGTGGGAAATACATTTTCCTTTAGTCTTAATTTTGCTTCATAGTTTTTTAATATTCCAGTTTCTCCTGACTTGACTTTGTTTATCAATTTTGTCGAATTTATGTTCATTATATCATTTATTATTAGACCATGATACGTTACAGATTGCCATGACAATTGGTAATATGTCAAACTTATTTTTAGTTCCATGTAGGCTTCAAAATTTTTATCACAGATCTGTTGAACTGATTCAACTGGACAAATCTTTTCTGTAATCTCAGTTTTCCTAATTTCTTCCAGAAACTTTTGGGTATCAACGTCATGTCACTTCTGATATCTAGTTGCATGTCCAATAATACATTATTGATTCAAATTCTTAATAGCCCTTTTTCATTTCTTTTTTTTTTTTAATGAAAATTTCCCCTTCATTTTGTTGGACCATCTCTGTTTCTCTTTTTGGATTTACACATACGTTTAAAATAATTCATTTTAAAACACCTTTTACATCTTTTTTTTATATGCTGAACATATGATGTTGATAACCAAAACAAGTACATATTATTCAGTTTTTCTCTTTATCACATATGTGTCCATTTCCTCTCCCAGATCTGTAACTTTTGTTGTATTAAATTTTTTAAACAATTCTTGTTGCTGAACAAATTCAACAGACTGTTCTAGTGACAACTTTCCCAGTTTTAAATGCATTTAGAATCATTTGCTGATACTTTTCATTTTGAAGGCCATTTATCAATTTCATTTGGATGAAATCCTCTTTTGTTGACTTGTTTTCCACTCCCAGTTTCTCAAATTCACAATATTTAGTGGCCTGTTTCAATAGAAGAACATATTAAATAATTGGCTCATTCACTTTTTGTTAAATATTCATGCACTTAGATCCCTCTGCATTCACTATTTTTTTCTTGGGTGCTATGTTTTTTACTATTAGTTGATATATACCATCAAACGTCATTTCCTCCAACTGTCTTGGGTGTGCAATTGTTGATAATTTTATAATGACCTCACAATCAGCAGTTGCCAAAAAGAGATTAGTAATCTGGTTTTATCCCCCTTCAGCATTTTTGTTTTAGCTGCTAGAATCCTAAACCCCACTTGTGCTTACTCATAGTTATCCAATGATAACTGTTCAATCTGTTCTTTAAGATGTCAGCAATGCCATTGTAATATAATGTTATTGACTCACATGAGGGAGTAAGCACTCAACTCCTCATGAGTAAAAGCCGTAGCTATTTATAGTCTTTGCAACTTCCTATGTAAATGATTCACCTCCAAAAGTTAAATAAGAAAAATTTCAAGCTTTATAATTATTTACTGGGTATGAATTGAGACGCCATTGAGTTAAATTAATGTAAGTTTAATGTGTATATAATAAAAATGTATGTGTAAATTTTTCCTCTCTCAAACATCTGGACTCTATCATATGTGGCTCTTATATTAAGCAAGTTTGGCTACCCCTGTTGTATAAAATGCATCACTCATGGCTATATCTATTCAGATGTATTCTAGTGCTATGCATAACTGAGTTGTGTTTATTGGATGTGATTGAAGCAAAGATAGTGAATCTGCAAGCTCTCACATTAATGCTAAATGTAAATTAAAACTCAAGTGTCTATGGGAGGTTTTTAAGTGTGAGGAGGTTCTAATGAAGAACATATAATTCAAACATTTATTCATAGGCACAGTTTTGAGTTAGCCATGCCTGATAAAAAGATATGATATATTTCTGGAAGAAACATCTCCACTCAAAAGTTTTATGATCATCAAGAGACTCTAACAAAACTATTACTCATCATATAATAATTGTGCTTATCCATTTCTTGTTAGTTTGTATAACCTGACTGGACTGACCATTACACACTGGAAATACCTCATAAATAATGGACTATTCCATGGAAAGATTATCAGTTTTGATTTCAATGAAAGAAAGAAGTGTTTAACATTTCCTGCTAATACCTCATAAATAATGGACTATTCAATTTTCATTTTGGTGAGATGACAAAAGACATACAAAAGACACTACTGAACTTTTGAGAAAAATGAAAGAAAGGAAGATGGAAGTGTTTAACAGCTTAAAATAACGACCAGATTTCACATTTATGATTGTTATTGCAATATTTTGTCAAAACTGTTAAGATAAAATATTTAACAAGGTGATATGGGGATTTTTACAGATATTTTCTAGTTTTAGAATTCATCGTGAACTTATTCAATCATTAACTGAAGAATTAAGTTTCATCAGAAAATTCAAATAGGATAACAGTGAAATTTTCACAGGTAAAACTACAATATATTAATGTTGTATATTGTTCTATTTTCTAACTGGTGAATATTTTTCATAGCTGAAGCTATAAATTAGTCCTAGACATTTCCATCATTCAGGGATTTCAACCAAACAAAACTATTACCCATGTAGATTATTATTGTAATCTAAAAGGTTTCTCTTTTTTTAAACAGGTAAATATGACACCACTATTGCCCATTACTATTGTAAAATAACAGATTTCTACACTTTTGTAACTGGACAATATTTTTCTTGTCTAAAACCAACCCTTCCTATCATGTATCTATTTTAACCTAACAAAACCCTTATTGTTATATTATTATTTTTTATACAATAGATTTTGTCTAATGTACACTTTTTTATTTCCCTTCCAATCAAGTGGTTTTTCCTTCTTTTAAAATCATTATTTTTCTCACTCATACTTTATTCTTTTTTTTTTTTCTCTCTTTTTGTCTCTTAATTTTTTTGCCTCTGTTGATATTTCTTGTCAAGTAAAGTGTTTCCTAAAACAAAGCTCTTTTCTTTTTAGGACAGTCATGATAAAAAGGGGATGCTTTGTGCAAACGCCAACCTCAATATCCTGCTTTAATTGACCTTTGTCTTTTAAAACTTTAACAATCTTTAGGTGGGTCCTGCTAATGCACGTTGAATTTGAATTTCTTAGTTGTGCAGTCATATCTTTCTATGGCAACATCTAATTGATAGCCAGTCTCCTGCAATTTCAAATATATAGAACTAGTATATAAAAATCTGCCTCATCAGTCATATATACAAAAGATACATGATTGCCTAAATGTGTATCATGCATGCCAACATAGATTGACTGATTACCCATGTAGATTATTATTACTAACAAGTTTTTACACTTTTGTAACTGGTCAATATTTTTCTTGTCTAAAACCAACCCTTCCTATCATGTATCTATTTTAACCTAACAAAACCTTTACTGTTATATTTTTTTATTTTGATTTCTTTATACAGTAGATTTTGTCTAATGTACTCTTTTTTTTTTATCCCTTCCAATCAAATGTTTTTTTCCTTCTTTTAAAATCATTATTTTTCTCACTCATACTTTATTCTTTTTTTTGTTTCTTTTTGTCTTTTTTTTTTTTTGCCTCTGTTGATATTTCTCGTCAAGTAAAGTGTTTCCTAAAACAAAGCTCTTTTCTTTTTAGGACAGTCATGATAAAAAGGGGATACTTTGTGCAAATGCCAACCTCAATAACCTGCTATAATTGACCTTTGTCCTTTTAAACTTTATCACTCTGTAGGTATTTCCTGCCAATGCAAGTTAAATTTAAATTTCTTAGTTGTGCAGTCATATCTTTCTATGGCAACATCTAATTGATAGCCAGGCTTCTGCAATTTCAAATATATAGAACTAATATTTAAAACATTATATTTTGATGGGATTCCATATACAGCAAAAGGAGAAGTAATATTTATAAATGGTACAGAATGCTAAATATTAATTTAGAAAAAAATAATGTAATATAATATCATGAAATGAAGACAATTCTTAACAAATTAGGACATTACAAATCATCTTTTAGTGTTTCAGTGTCAATAAAGTACTCCACAACAAGTCAAATATTTTTCATCTTCTTTTTCTTCTCTGTGCTGATCCTGTTCAGGGCATTGTCAATCATGGCTCTCCACAATTTCCTGTCCTTTGTTGCTCTTAATAAATTTTCCCTTTTCTGTTATCTTTAATAAACCTTGTTTTGCCATCCATTTAATCAAGCTTGCTAGATATGTTATGCACTGTTTTCCTCTGTCCCTCATGCATTCAAGTGTTTTTTCCTTCTTTTAAAATCATTATTTTTCTCACTCATACTTGATTCTTCTTTTTTTTTTTTTTTTTTTTTTTTGCCTCTGTTGATATTTCTTATTAAGTGTTTCCTAAAACAAAGCTCTTTTCTTCTTAGGGCAATCATAATAAAAATGGTATGCTTTGTGTCAATGTCAACCTCAATATCCTGTTTTAATTGACCTTTGTCTTTTTAACTTTTATCACAATGTAGGTGGGTCTTGCCAATGTGTTAAATTTTAATTTCTTGATTGTGTAGTCATATCCTTTTATGGCAACATCTAAAAAAATCCCGAATTAAATTGATATCCAGGCTCTTGTAGTTTCAAATATATAGAACTAATATATAAAACACTATATTTTGATGGGATTCCATATACAGCAAACTGGGAAGTAATATTTAGAAATGGTACAGAATGCTAAATATTAATTTAGAAAAAAATAATGTAATATCATGACACAAAGTGAAGACAATTTTTAACAAATTATTCCACTACAAATCATTTTTTAGTGTTTCAGTGTCAATAAACTACTCCACTAAAAATCAAATATTTTTCATCATCTTTTTCTTCTCTGTGCGGTTCCCTTTCAGGATGTGCTGATCATGACTCTCCACAATTTCTCATCCTTTGTAGCTCTTAATAAATTTTGCCTTTTTGTTATATCTAATAAACCTTATTCCACCATTCATTTAATCAATCTTGCATTGTTTTCCTCTGTCTGTCTAACATTCAATCTGTCCTGTGAGTATCAAATTTTCCAACTCCTTTTTCTCATTATGTGCTTGAGAAATTTTACCTGTTTTTCTTGATGTTAAGTATCAGTGTCATTTTGTTTCCATTTTCTCTAAAACTGAGTCATTGCTCACATGATCAGTCTGTGGTATTCTCAGTATCCTTCTGTAGAACCACATTTCTGTTGTTTCAAGTCTCTTCTTATCTGTGAGGAGATTGTCCAGTATTCACTGCCGTATAGTAGAACTAATATTACGAAACAGTCTGTCGTCTTTTCTTTGCTTCTAATGAAACACAAATCAGCAATTTCAAGGTAGCTGTAATTAACAAATGTATATGTTTATTATTTTTTTCATTGAAATAATGAAAATATTACCTAAACAACATAAAAGCATTACTTCTACTTTTTTCTTAATCCTTTCGCCTCAAGTAAGACAATAAAGCCACTAAGACACAAGAGGTTACTGAGTGTGAGAAAATAAGAGGAAAAAAAAAAGCACTATTAAGGAGAGAGAACAATAAAAGAACAGGAATTAAGATGACAGATAACAGTTGATGTTGAATTTAAATTTTTAAAAATCAGAGTTGACTGGGAAGCAAGAAGCTGGAAGAGAGTTCCAGATGCAAGATATGTACAAAAAGAAACTGTTAGCATGGAACTTAAAGTTACATTTAGCCAATTTCAACTGCAAAACGATGAGACCTTGTTGCCAATCAAAGTGTTGTGCTTAAATTCAAATTTTTTCCAATTTATCATAGCTTTCTCTATGATTTATCTATAGCTATATACATAAACACACACATACACACAACATAGACACACACACATAAATAAAATTTACATTAGGTTAATGATCATTTTCACCTTGTAAATTGAAATAAAATTTACAAGGATTTTTCAAACTAGTCAATGGATGATAAAATATTGAAATAAAATGGCCAGACAGAGGAAGAAAAGAGAGAAGGAAAAGGAAAAAGAGAAAAAGGGAGCAAATAAAAACTAGGAAGTAGTGTAAGTCTGGATATGAGGGGTGGTCAGAGAAAAAAGTGGAGAAAAAAGAAATGATCTATTTATTTTACATACAGTAGCAATCAGAAGATAGTTTAGACTTAAAGAAAACCTTCTTAAATCTATAAAGAAAAATAATATTGTTTTATATAAAGAGATAAATCCATTTATATGAAAGAGAGATTACTAGAACTTAAGCCATTGCTTAATCAATATAATATATTGCGGTAAGACTATAGCGAGAACTATTTTAGCATTTAGAGAATTTTTTTTATCATCATTTCACGCCAAGCAAGGCAATAAAGCCACTGGGATGCAAGGGGTTATTGAGTGTTATAGAACGAGAAAAACTAATATTAAGGAGAGAGGGCAATAAAAGAACAAGTATTAAGACAGAAGATAACAATTGACATTACATTTAAATTTTTGAAAATCAAAGTTGGCTGGAAAGACAGAAGCTGGAAGAGAGTTTTACAAGCTGGGTAGTCAACAGTATCGTTTGTATTAAATAATTAGGAAAATTATGACAAATATTTAATTGCAAAGCAAGTTATTTGTAACATGTTGGGATTGAACAATGTTATGTGGTGTCTTATCGTTTCTTTTGAACAAACTCATTTTCCTTTAAGTTTGTTTTTATTTCAATCTTCTCATGGGCCAAGGACTTTTTCCTTTCAATCAAAACAAAGCAGCAATTTTGTTCAAGGACTTTGTTTACAATTACAATCTCTCCTTTGTGAAACTGGCTTATTTATTTCCACGTGATAATAAAACAAAACACTACTAAGAATATTTATATTCTATGAGAAAAAAATCAGAATAGACTTAAAAGATGTTTTCTATCAGCATAATCTTATATAACATTTCCAGTTTCAGTTCCTGTATTTCCAAAAGTGGTTGGGGGTTACTTGGAGACATGAGAAGGAGATGCAAAACTGAAAATAGATGCATAAAGCTTTTGTTTTTATTTATTTATTTATTTTTATGTTTTTTGAGTGATAGAGTTGATTTTTTATGGTTTATCAATCCACTGCCAGATATTTAAACCCAAACATATTTTAAATTGTAAGAATAATTCTACTATTTTGGCAAATGAATATTGCCATAACAATTTATTTAAAATAATAATTTTTCCAGATACAAGTCCTACTATTTAGCCCATAGCAAGGGGAGATAGATTCATACCTTTTCCAAGGGTATTTGCACATAAATGAATGCAACAAACATGGCTGAAATTTAAACTCTAATTTCTCATTACAAGCTGTTATTTATTTCACCACTCACACATCCATTTATTTTTATGCTTCTTTTAAAATATTGTAATGACACTTTATTGAATAAAATAAAGTACTTCAAGCAGTTTTCCCAAAGAGTAGGAGCCACAATGACAATTCAATGCAGTTTGAATCTGCAATTATCATGGTGGCTTTTTAATTCATCAATAAAGTATTTTTATTCAAGTCTCTCAGATTGAAAACTTTCAGTTGATTGCAGTGTAATGTTATTCAGTCTGTCATTGGTCTGAATTTCTCTGAACTAGAAAGGCCCATGAAAATATCATGATTTTCCTATTTGAAATTTTCTAATGAATCTTAATTCTTAAATCTTAAGTTAATGATTAAATTAGCTCATGGTGAGTTCTTCAACAATAAGATATGTGTGGAAATTCCCCAAGCTTAACAGCTTTAACAAAATATTGCAATAACAATCATAAATATGAATGCTGGTTGTTATTTTAAAAAGTAAGTGGGTATAAATGAAAAGATTTGAAACTGAAAAACTTTTCCATTTCACTGAAACAGCCATCAAATACTTCTATCTTCCCTTCATTCTTTCTTTTTTTTTGTCTTTCTTTCTTTCATTTTCTCACTGAAACCAAGTAGCATCACTGATATGTCTTTTCTGTCTTCTCACATGTTCAAAACAGAATAGTCCAATATTTATGAGGTATTGGCAGGAGACATTAAACACTTTTATCTTCCCTTATTTCTTTCTAGCCAAATCTCCATCTTACGAACATTTCTCTTAATAATAATTTAAAAATAATTCAGCAAACATTTTAATTTTATTTATAGTAATTGGATTATTAGTAATTGCCTATGTGTCTGAAAAATAGCATTTTTATCATAGTCGTCATTGCATCTCGGCCTTTTGGCTAAAATCAAAGTGTAATATCTGTTCTTATCAGCTTAATCTGATTCTCTCTTTCTCCCCACTTCTATCTTTCCTTCTTTCTTTCATTTTCTCACTGAACCAAAATAATGTCTTTTTCCCTCTTTCCATGCAATCAAAATGCAGAACAGTTCATTATTTATGAGGTACTGGTAGGACGTAACAGTCATACTAACAAAGGAGAGCAAGCACAATTATAATAGGATGTTTTCACTATTTTAATTTTTGAAAAGTGTCTTGTGGATGTGTTTAAGTATGAAACAGACTGTTGCCTGAAGATGTTGACTTCAATGCCCGCACATGCACACAAGTTATCAAACAATTCCAATACCGACAACTAGAATTGTGATACAAATACACACATGAATGATGCAAATGAATGCTACCAAACAAGACAAATGCACATGAGGTCTACTTAACCAATGAAAAACAAGCAGCAAAAAAGTATTTTATTTTCTGGTGAAGCTTAAATAAAAGCGAAGCATGTTAAATTCATAAACAATTCATAAATATATATATATATATATTATATATATATATATATATATATATATATATATATATATACAGTGCTGTTCAATAAAAGTGACTCACCTTATTTTTTTACTAAAATATTTTTTGTCTATTGTTTTTAGGGTTAAAATAATTTTTTATCTTACTAATATAAAGACTCCTTCCCGTTCACCTAGGAAAAAAGTTTATTCACCCTAAGGTATTCTATTGATAATTATAAATTTGGATATAAATGAGATTCAGGAAAAAACTGACTTAGATATCGCATTCTAATGATTAAACTGGTAATTCATACAGTATAAAAACAGCTTGAAATAGCCACTCAGAACCACTTAAGGCATCTATTATTGCCCTCTCAAAAGCAGTCAAGTCTATGAGAGAAATTGCAGAAATTGCTATAACCTAACTGTCTCTCAAGTGCTTAGGGCACATAATGATTCCACTCCTGCTCCAAGGAAGGACACAAGGGGACGAAAGAAAAAGATCGATGATAGAACTGGCAGGGTAATCAAGAGAGAAGTTGTGAAGAATAGGACTATAACTAGCCAAGAAATTGCAACCAGTCTAAGCGAAGAGCAAGGTGTTAGTCTTGCCTCTTCAACAGTCAATCAGTGGCTGTTAGAACAAGGCTGCAAAACTTGTACACGAAGGTTTAAGCTGCTAATAAGCAAAGCCAAGAGACTTGAATGGACTCACTATTACAAAAATTTCACCAAAGAATGTTCTCTTCTCCGATGAAACGAAAGTTGACCTAAATTCAAAGGACAAGCGATCTAAAATCTGAAGAAGAAGCTTTGAAAGCTCTTTGAATTTAGCAGTAAGCATCCAATAACATAAATGGGGAAGCTTTTAATGTTCTGGGGTTTCTTAAAACCTATTTAAAAGACCCTCAGAAGCGAGCAGTACAAGAGAATTTTAGAGTCTTGTTTTCACCAGTATGTGTATATATATTTGTTCTCTATAGATACTTGTGTGTGTGTGTGTGTCTATGCGTGTGGTCCGATCAGTGTATTTGGCCATTATGTGTGTATGCTCTGTGTTTATGTGCATGGGGTTATGATCTGCTTAGTGCTGGTTTAAATTTGTTTATTGTAGGTAGGAATTATTGCCTGTTTCATATATTGGCATAACTTTAAATTTACCTTGATTACATATGTAGATGTGTTGTGATACAAAGTTTTATGTTGTTTGATGTTGTTTTTGTGAAGGGAAACTCTGTTGTGAATGATATTCACATTAAATAAAAATTTAAACTGCAACTCCAAAAATGTGATTTATTCACTCAAATGCACAAAATGCAACAAGTCATATATAGGTATCAGCCAAGCACTAAACAAGAGTTTTCCTTCATAAAAGAAACATCAAATTTCCAGACAAGAGAAAACTCTTTGTATCACAACACATCTACAAATGTAATCAAGAAAATTTAAAATTATGCCAATATATCAAACAGACATGTCAAACAAACAATTATTCTAACCTACAAATACAAGAAAAAAACTTCATAAACAAATTTAAATCTGCACTAAACAGATCATAAACAACCCCCCCACACACACACACATATAAACATACAGCATACACACATAATGACCAAATACACTGGTCGGAATTGACACTTTATCCCCACACCAACACACAAGTATCTATGGAGAACAAATCTCTATCTATAAAAGGCAGGATGTGTGTGTGTGTGTGTGTGTGTAACGAATGCACAGCTGCAATTTTCAACAGATTTGCACCAAAATTTACATGCACATGCTCCAAGTTAGTGGAGAAGGCCAAGACTGACTTTGCATTTCCCAACTCCCATCAATAGTGGAAATAATCGATTTTTTTCATGCTTCTACAGCAGTTTTCATGTAGTTTGCGGCCATTTTCTACTTGCCAGAGTGAGAGCCTATAGCTGGCTGCCACGAATAGGCAGGAAGATTTTATTGGCCAGCATGAGAGCCAACAGCTGACTGACACGAATGTTAACTAGCATGCTAGCATGCAAAAAAATTCGATAGCTGCATTCGTCACAGATGGGAAAAATTTAAATCTGCATGGCAATTTACTCCATTTGGCTCATTCGCTTGCTTAGACTCAACGTTGATTCTGATTCCGCAGAACTGGGTTGGATGTGAAAAAGTATTTCTTGTTAACATTCTTTTTTCATTCGGTTAACTCCAGTTACGAGTCCTTTTTTAAAGCTGATCGTTTTGTGTTCATTTTGCATGGTTATTTTTTCGTAAGAGATTTAATGTTTAGTATAGAGCTTAGAAAAAATTTGCAGTGTAAGAAGTAAGAAGTTTTAAAGACACAATTATGATTTTTGCTGTGTCTTTAAAACCCAGTAATTTTAAAAGTTACTCCAAAATTCGCTTGAGGATGAAATGGAACTAATGTCTTTAATTTAATTACAAAATTAAATTCAGAGCTTTCAGCTTCCATTTTTGAAACATGGTTAGAACTTTGTAGTGAAAAAAAAAATATTTTAAATCAATTAATTTATAATATTAATGCTCTGTAAATTTATATCGAGCACTATTTTGTAAAAATAAAAATATCTATAAGAACACCGGATTATACATCTTACTGTTCTTTCTTTATATATATATATATATATATATATATATATATATATATATATAACATACTGATGATTTTGGTAGAATATTTTGTAATAATTTCAACAATTAAGCAAGAAAATGGCTTTTAATCCTTAAAAATTAATTGTAAGTAACTTGATAAAAGTTGTTTGTTTATTTTACAGAGGTTCCAACAATCGGCTGGCAGAAGAATCTGTTGCAAGAGCAAACAATCAGAGGTGAGTATGATGGAATATTTCTCACTTGTTCATTGTTTTTTGGGATTTTTTTTTCCAGAATAACAGTTGAAAAGAAAGTATTAAAAAAATAGCATTTTAAGTGCCGTTTCTCAAGTGATGGAGCTCCTTCCTACTTAAAAGACTCTCGTAACCTTTCAATTTATAAAAAAACTAGCAGTAGATCCCGGCGTTGCCTGGGAATGATTATTGTTTAAGGTTGATGGACACGCATGTCTTAATTAGTTTGTTTTTTTGTTTTTTTTTTTTTTACGAATTGGTCAAACTCAAACAAAAACATTGTTTTCAATCATTATGAGTCTACCGATTGAATAGAATTATATTTTAAACAATTGTCTTGTAAATGGAATTTTTAAAGCATTCTGAATGTAAAAATAAAGAAAAAAGTGTGCAAGACAATAAAAAACACTATCTGCCAAAAAAAAGTGAAGTTTTGTTGAAATTGGTTGAAAAATGTAGGAAATCCGATCCCATAAATAAATGAACACACACACACACACACACACACACACAAACAAACAACCAACCTGGGTTTTATAATAAGTATAACTCGATAACTCGATATTAATAAGTATAACTCGATATGAGTTGTCCCCCTTTCATTAATGCCTCTAATTGTGTTTTCAAATTGATTTCATGCAAAAGCAATTGTGTTTTTCCAATTTTTGGTGCTGTCAGAACCATCGCAAAGTAATTTTAAGTAGTCCTGTGAAGTTTTTTGAAATCAGTTGAAAAATGTAGGAAATCCGATTCAATATATAAACGTACAGACACACACACACACACACACACACACACACACACACACACACACACATACAATCTGCATTTTATAATAAGTAAGATGATTGTCCATGTGCTTAGTCAAGTTTTTTTTTTTATTCTTTACCTTTTTTGGAGATTTGAATAATTTCTCATAGTTCATTGAGTCTAGAACAAGAATCCTCAACAGAATACAGAAAATACTGGACGGCCATTTCATCCTTTTGTGGACTCATCAGCAGTCTGCAAATAAGAATATATTTAAACAAACTGGTATCTGAGGAAAAGATTTGGAAAAAAAAGTAAAGACTAAAAACATCCAAGTAGGACAAAAAAAAATCACCCAGAGTCATAATTTCTAGTCAAAAGAAAAAAAAAACAATTGAGTAAAATAAGAAAAAACGTAATGTGCTCAATAAAGTAGAGCAGAGTATAAAAATCCTAGTGAGTCAGCTAAATGGACCTTCAGGGTAAGCTTGGCAGAAGAGAATATGACAAAGGAACATAATTATTGGTATAAAGAAACACTAAAACTAAAATTAGCATAAAACCATATGACATTAAAAAAAAAAGGAAAGAAATTTTAAAAAATTAAAAAAAATATTATTAAACTTTTATTCCAATAACCATGCTTTTTTATGCTGTTTTTTATGTTTATAATGGGATATGCATACACCTGTGTTTTCACTGATCTTTGGTTAGTCAAAAGAGCCTTTAGTCTGAGATAATAATGGGATTGACTACCACAATTGATCTCCCCACTTCTTAAAACTATGACGCTCAATCGTATTCTACTTGGTTATTGTAGCCAAAATCACTTCTTTTGCTCAAATATATCCCTTCCGGGACATATCAGTCCTCCTCGGATTTAGGTATGGCTAACTTCTCCTCCATGCAAGGCACTTAGAGTTCAATCTATAACATTTTTTAAATTCTGTCATTTTTCAACTTCTTCTTGATTTATATTCCATATATGGTTAGATAGTCTTGTGCTATATCTATAACTTTCGTGTTATGTGATTATAGTTAGTATCTTTTTTTCTAAATACCTAGAGTAGACTCAATATAAACTGTTTTTGTTTTCACTGCCAATGCTATGTCTATTTCTGTAATATTCCACTTGCTGACGATATTTCACAACGAGGGCGTCATGTGGCACAACACTTGCCCTCCAACCAAAAAAAACATGCCCATTGAACCCGTGTAACGGGTTCAAAATGGTCAGGATGCCTTATTTCTGCAGTTACAACCGATCTGTCATTCAAGAGTTGAGGGGATTGGAATTTTGTTTATTTTTTTACATGTAGGGGGATTGGAATTTTGTTTATTTTTATGGGTTTTTTTAATATTATATTTGTTAATCAAATTAGCTATACTGGGCATACAAATGTAGTTTAATTTGACTGAATTCCTATTGAACATTTTGTGTAAAGCACTGGATGGGGAGAAATTCTTTTTTAATATTTTAAAAAATTCCTTTCCTATTTTGGTGGTTACGGCTAAATTGTATGATGGGTTGAACCATCGTATTTTTCTACTCCTATTTTTCCTCCTACCATATATATTGGGAGAATTGTCAATATTCACTTATTTTAGTTTGGTTTTGTATCCACTCTTTTTCAGTGCCATCTCGTAATCTTGTTTATTTTGGTTGAAGATACTAGCGTTGGATGAATTTGTGGATAATCTAAAAGTGATTCTGTTGGGGATTTGTTTAAAGACATGTTTTGGGTTGTTGGAACCTACATCAATATAGCAGGGCTGTTGGTTACTTATCTTAAATGGGGAAATGGTGCCTATACACAAGTCAAGTGTAATATCCAGGTAATCCGTGATTTTTAAGTTGGTTTGTATATCCAACTTCAATCCAAATTTATTAAACATCCAGTGTAACTTTTTACAGATGATATCTCCTTTTCTGGGGTTACAGTTATCGATGATAATTAAACTGTCATCCCTATATAGGCCATGATTACTGGGGTCTATAAGTTCATTTAGGTTATTCAATAATATACATCCTACCAATTTGTACAATTCGACCCTATCATACGCTCCCACAGGATTGTCAAAATTGCCACTAGTACTTTTCTTGATTCATAATGTCTCGTTATGGTATAGTAATGACTTGCGACAATGCATAATGACTTCAATTTTATCTTCACGTATAGATATATGTTCTTTTTAGACAGATCCAATGCTTCCTTAACTGTTTTTCCATGATTGATGGGTAGAACTCTTTTATGTCATATTTTACAAATGAGAATTTGTCATTTTTATTGTAATTATTGAACCATTGAACACAGTCACTAGTACTGCACCATTGATTAATATTTAAGGATATTCTAAGCCAAGGATGGCCAACCTGTGGTGCATGCGCCATAAGTGGCGCATTGGATGCTTACAAGTGGCGCATTGCATCCTTTTGATGAAAAGAAACTAAGCCATTTCTATTCATTCATTTCAGTGATTTTATATTTATTGCACGTCCTTTGCGAAAGTGCTAAAAGGATATGCCCCTGGTCATAAGCATAGATTTTTCAAATAAATAGATTTTATTATAACTTAAAAATATGTCCATATTACAACACGTACTGAAAGGAATTGAATGTTTATGTGGTGCATTTAAATTAATCATACAAAATATTGGCGCATGGAATCAAAAGGTTGGCCATCCCTGTTCTAACCATATCACATATTTCTTGTAGGGTAACTATCATTCACCCCATTACGAGTCCTTTTTTAAAGCTGATCGTTTTGTGTTCATTTTGTTTAGTTCTCTTTTCGTAACAGATTTAATGTTTAGTATAGAGCTTAGAAAAAATTTGCAGTGTGAGATAGGCAAGAAGTAAGACAACGGGGACTCCTTTAAAGGCAAGGAAGTGTAAAAATATTTTAAGTCAAGTGATAACGATTGCTGTATGAGTCGTACGATTTTTGAATCAAGCACGGACAACGCCGGGTCATGCTGCTAGTCTGATTCTAAAATAACCACCCATGTCAGAGCAGGAGTGTAACCCAGAAATATCTAAAGACACTACTTTACTACAATTAAAAGTTTCCTGCAATGAGTGATCTTCAGACAATTCTAACCAGAGCTATCACTTTGTGAATCCGACTCCCAAGAGGATGCTTTCTTGACTCTGACAATTTTTACCACTTAAGGTCTAGTGTCAACCCTTATCTATCTTACATGTGTTCATGATATGCATTTCTTATCTCTTCCTTTTACAACCTTACAACAATATCATTCAATAACCCTCTACCTTGAGTGGTTCTTTGGCCATCTATTGGATGAACAATAATATAAAAAAATCACCTCCAGTCACAATCATTAACTACTTGTTGGTCACTGTACAGTCCACAGTGGGCAGTAATGCTTTCCATCAAGTATTCTCTAGTATACCATAGATTGAAGGATGTCAAATGTCCTTATTATTTTAGAAACTAAATGTGCTATGCTTGTAGCTCATTCAAACTCTAATAATTAACATCACCTTGCTATGAACAACCCAGGTAGTGTTCTCACCAGATATAAGTGTACAACTAATATAGGTTTGGGCATTTCCATAACATCAAGTAAAGGTGGTGTCATCTACCATGACCTTTATCCCATGACTTTTGGCACATTTTTTGACTAATGTTCACTCAATACAAGGCCCAAGGGCCACTCAAGGTAGAGGGTTACTGTGTGGAGTTATATTAGTGTAAGTAAAGGGGCAAGATAACAGGAAAGATAGACAGCTAATTCTAGGCTTGAAGGGGTCGAGATTTAATTAGCAAATAAAATTTTAGAGTTCAGACAGAGACATTAGAAGTATAGAGTTGAAATAGACTTTAGAAGGGACTTGAAACCTAGCTCTAAATAGGAAACATCAGTGGATATACAAAATAATGTAAATATTTTGTCTCAGATCTCCAGGTAGCAAATTAAATTTTATAGCTAGCTGCTTGTTTGCAAGTATGCCTGTCTGCTAGAGTGGCTATTTAATCCTTGTTGCAGACGCCTCCTCAGCCACATATGTGTTTGTTCAATATATTGTCTTCCTGATTACTATTCAGTTGTTCTTGTTCCTTAATAATGTTTCTATGTCTTCTTATTTTTTGATGCTCAGTAATCCCTTGTGTCTTAGTGGCTTTATTGCCTTGCTTGGGATGAAATGATTAAAAAAACAATGTTGAGTGAACCCTAGTTAGAGTTTATCAAAAAGAGTAAATAATCTGACTTGATCAATAGTTTAAACAAGACTGGTATACTCAAAACCTTGGTCACAATGTTTTGTAACTTTGTGCTAAAACAACTGTCAACAGCTTTTGAACAGTTTTGTCTAGACAATTTCACTCACATGGCTTGAATCATCTCATATTTTAAGGCAATCCCTAACATTGTAGCATGCTAGGATCATTTCCTAAGGCTGATCTTGATAATGTTGCTAGCCTGAGAAATCAACCATGGTCTCATAGTTGTAGCACTAATGTTCTAACCACTCATAAGTGATGATGAGAAATATATTAGTCAAAACATATTAAAAACAACAAAGATGAAATATTGAAGGAATGACAGCTTGGAAAATCAATATTAAAATCCTGCTTTAAACAACCTCATGTATCACAAGTAATGTAATGATCTCAGACATTTTAGGTTTACTAACCACCATACACCATTTGGCATGCAAAACTAGTTTTATAATTTGCATTTATATATTTTTTGATCATATCACCCCATGCAAGGCAATAAAGCCACTAAGACACAAATGATTAATGACTTTGGAAGAACAAAAAAAAGAGAAACATTAGGGAGTGAGAAGAAAAGAAGAGTAATCAAGACAGTAGATAGCAATTGGCATTGCATTTAAACTTTTGAAGATCGAAGTTAGTTAGGAAGCATGAAGTTAGAAGGATTTCTAAATAATCAAATAATAAGTGTGAGAAAAACTTTTAGCAGAGAACTTATGGTTACATCTAGCCAATTCAACTGTGAATTGATGAGACCTTGTCACCAATCTAGTACTGCCCTTAAACTCATAAAGTCTAGTTATCATAGTAAAGAGTTCATCTGAACAATTAACATGAAAGTGTTTATAGAAAAGGCACAGGAAAGCTACATAATGACAGTGAGAAAGGGACTGAAGCCAAGCCACCAGGTCAAGACTAATAATATTGCTGATTCTTCATTAGATTATATTAAAAATCTCTAAATATACAGCAGGAGTGTTAGACCAGATGTTGCAGCAATATTCAAAGCATGGATGAATGATAGACTTATAAATATGAAAGATAGATTCTGGAGAGAAAAATTGCATGACACAATGAACCGATTTTGTTAGCAACAGACCTAGTAATGGATTCAATATAGTCTTTCCACTTCAGCTGAGAAAGCTAGACCAAGAAGATGTAATAAGTCACTCTCATGGGTCTTTCAGGTAATTATTGAGAGAGGTTTCATTTTGAAGGCATTGAAATTAACAAGCCATGCCTTGCCCCAGTTAACAACAAACTGTTGGTCATTTTTTAGATCACCTTCCAGTTTCACCTTATCAAACTGATCTGACTTATAATTCAAATACTTTTTTATTTTTATTTTTGCAGACTTTTTAATTCCCAGAACAACAATAATGGAGGCTATAATACAGGGAGTGTTTATTATTACACAGGATCTAAACTACAGGTTGAATGGTAAGTAATTATTTTCATAGTCTATTTAAAATAATCTGTTAGCATAGAACTTATGGTTACATATAAATTACTTATTTAAAAAGAATATATGCATATATACGGACATCATTTAATATAGAAATTTACTGAGAAGGGCTTACTGTAGAAATGTGTTTTCTAGAAAGAACTTTGGCAAAGTATTTACTATAGAATTTCTCCACCAAATTCCAGTGAATTTGAACAATGTGTAATGTTATCAGTGTAATAAGAACACATGACTAAATCTTTCATATGTAATATTATTGTTTATTCAATTCCAGATTATGTCTGTTAATACTAGTGAAATGGTGTGTAGCTTTGGGATTTTCTTCAAATGTGGATCCTACATTCTTGTGAGGATACAAGAGACTCTCTAGTTCTTTCCTCTCAGGTGGGTGCTTATCTGCCTATCCTCAGCTGTCCAGTATGTGCATATCCAAAGCACAGCTGGATGATCATCTATTCACATATTAGGTGCAGCCACTGACCTCTAATGAAGGTGCAGATCTGCACCTGGTAGCTAGGAGATCATTTCTCAGATCAACATGCTGATGCACCTGGTTTCTCTGAGAGGCATCAGGTGTAAATATTTTGTCATCATCTGGGGTGAGTCATATACCACTAGTTTAATGTTAATCAAATGTAATACAAACATTTGTCTCAAGTCTTTGTGATCAGCACCTAAGTTTAAAAGAGATGGTAGAAATTAGATATAAAGATAATTATTTTTTCAGAGTCAAAGCCCAGAGACATTTTGGTAGATTATCATACAGGGAATTTGGAGCAGGAATTTAATTTGAAATGATTTGACCAATTTCCTCTCCCTTTTTATTTACTGTAAAATTCACTCTTTATAGGACCAGTCAACATTCATGCCAGCACCCTAATAACAATTGCGAATTTATCCTACAATACATGTGTCATGATTTGATCAGAGATGGGAAAAGTGTCAAGTAAGTGAAAAATTCTAATTATTATTATTTTCATAAATTTTTTTTAATCATTTTACCCTAAGCAAGGCAATAATGCAAAGGGCTACTGAGAATAAAAGAGAATGAAAAACAATTTAGAAGGAACTGGAATCCCAATCCTTAAAAAGAAACAAGGGATAAACTTTGTTTGCCTATCATCCAGTTCATACTCCTCTCTCGTCTTTTGACCAGAGAGGAGTATAAACTGGATGATAGGTGAACAAGGTTTATCTGTAGCTGAACCTATTTACGCCCTTCCACTATAGATCATTTTAGGATTTTTTTTTGGGTCAAGCTTAGAAGAAAAGAAAAAGAAATACATTTTCCTATGATGTTATTAATAAAGGAAGCAAAAATATTACTACCCCAATTGACTTTGCCAAATGCTCATGAGGTGACACTGTTTAAATCTATAAAAAAAAAACAAATATTTCCTTTCCATCTCTCATTCTTTCAATTGCTTCAAGATGTAGCAGAATGTAGATGAAGATAACCTTGATAATGATTGTCTCTTTTACCCAATCAGCTATCAACTAAACTCTTCTACTGTCCAATGCATAACATTTGCACATGTTTTGCTAAAACTCCACTGATGAAATAAGTACAACCTTTTCTTTGGTCATTCCAACTTAATGCAAGGTTAACTTTAGCTCAATCATCATAACCATGCTTAAACCTTCACCAATGAAGTAAGTACAACTTTTTCCTTGATCATTCCAATGTTTTCCTTGGTTGTTCCAAATCAGCACAAAGCTGACTTGAGCTCAACCATTATAACCATGCTTAAACCTTCGACACTGAAGTAAGTACAACCTTTTTTTTATGGTCCTTCCAATTCAATACAAGGCTCATTTGAGCTCAACCATAATAACCATGCTTAAATCTTTACCAATGAAGTAAGTACAACCTTTTCTTTGGTTGTTTCAACTCAGTACAAGACTGACTTGAGTTCAACCATTATAACCATGATTAAACCTTCACCAATGAAGTACAACCTTTTCCTTGATCATTCCAACTCAGCACAAGGCTGACTTGAGTTCAACCATTATAACCATGATTAAACCTTCACCAATGAAGTACAACCTTTTCCTTGATCATTCCAACTCAGTACAAGACTGACTTGAGTTCAACCATTATAACCATGATTAAACCTTCACCAATGAAGTACAACCTTTTCCTTGATCATTCCAACTCAGCACAAGGCTGACTTGAGTTTAACCATTATAATTATGCTTAAACCTTCACCAGTAAAGTAAGTACAACCTTTTCTTTGATCCTTGGAATTCAGTGCAAGACTCATTTGAACTTGACCATATGAAGTAAGTACAACTTTTCTTTGATCATTCCAACTTGGCGAAGGACTAACTTAAGCTTGACCATTATAACCATGCTTATCTTTATTTACCCTAACTTCAAGACCAGAAAAAGAAAATGGACAGATCCAAGAGACATTGTGAACTTTGTTTTCCTAAAAAAAAGAATAAACAGTCCACAGTATAAACCTAAGTTTTTGTATCCTTCTTAACTGTTTACATGTGAACATACACATACCTAAAATACACCCAATACACAACCAACTTCAAATTCCATAAAGGCAGAATTCACATTTTTTTTCACTCTCTCTATTTACATTTTAACCATGTTCATCTCATGAATTATATAAATCTATTATACTTACCTAGTAATACTTTTAAACTTGCAAACATTTGTGTTTATTTCTGCTCTGTGAAATGTCAGAGTTTTTTTTTTAATTTCTTAAACAATTTTGTTTAATTACAGGACTATTCCATTGGTTAACTCTGACAAAAACTTCCAGTTTGGTATGCATGAAAATTGGAGACACTACAAAAACTGCTTAATGAGAGAAAGAAATCGCGGACTTTTCATTGCAGATCAAGTCAGTACTTATAAAAAAATTCTCCAATGATTTTTGATTCAAAAATAAAATTTAGTCAATTTCGCAACTTGAAAATCATTTTCTAAAAACTTATTTTAAAAATGGTTCACTCAGAAACTATACTGAATGCTTTAAAATAGAAATGCATTAGAAATTGACTATTGCATTACATTTTAAATGATTTATGACATAAGTCTATAGAAAATTATTTACCATACAAATATATAGCAAGTGATTTACTATAGAAATACATATAATGATTTACTATAGAAATACATATATATGATGGGCATGTGGCTGAGTGGTTAGAATATTCACATTCTGACCATGAGACCCGGGTTCAAATCTCACCATGGTCAATTTGTCATGAAGGTGACTTCTTGATGTTATCAGTCTGGAGCGGTTGATCCCAGCAAGTGGCACCTTTGGAAAGTGCCTGAGAACCATGCCACAGGTTGACCCAAGCCTTGTAAGTAAAAATTGGGTAAATGGAACTCTTGGGGGCCGTCGATAGCTGTGCTAGCACAAAGTCACAAATCATCGTGGCCAAGAGCTTGAGCATGCTGGCCTTGTTCAAATTGTTGATCACGCTAGATAACACACTCTTTCCCAGAAACTGTAACTAAGGTCTGCTCAGCATAGTTGCAGTATAAACCACAGGTGAGCTCTGTGAGTGTTGAATAAACACAAATGCACCTGAGCAAGTGTCTGCAATAGGGATTGGCTAGCCACCCTAGTAGACAGGTATCCTTGAATACAGGTGGCTAGCTATATATAAAACATATAAAAAATTTGATGTAAAAAATACATTGTAAAATATTAATCATAAAACATTGCAAATGTTTTTTTTTTTTTTTTAATTATTTCACTCCAAGCAAGGCAGGAATGCCATTAGTATGCAGGGGATTACAGAGAGTGAAAGAGAGACAAAAGACTGGGTAAATGGAAGATTGAGGAAAGGATAAGAGGTGAATGGTATTCAAGGAGATAGAAGATAGTGATTAATATTGCATTTAAATTTTTGTAGTTATCAGGGAAGCAAGTAAACAGAAGGGAGTTCTACTGGCGGATAGTGTACGAAAAAAAACTGTTGGAGTAGAAGTGGTGGTTACATTTAACTATTTCAACAGTAAAAAGGTGGGACCTAGATGCCAATCTAGTAGCACATTTAAATTGATGTAGTCTGAGCACCAGGGAAAAAAAGCTTGTCAGAGCAGTTGCCATGAAAATATTTGTAGAAAAGAGAGTGGGAATCCACTTCACATCTGTAAGAAATGTCCTCACAGAAAGAACAAATTCAACCTATGCCATAACCAATTATTTAGACCAGGTTATTCTAAACCTTTCTCTTTATCCAAAATACTTATAACATTCTGATTACAACTACTATTTTCCCTCTCTCTTGTTCACACCACTTTTTATAAAAGCATAGTATAGTTGTTTTAAGTTCCAAAATTAAATATTTTTATTAACCTACACCTTTTTTTGATGATCATCTGTTTGTTTTTTAAATCTTTTTCATAGTACACGATCAGAATCTCATGCAATGCCATTTCTTTGTTATAAGTTTTTGGGTTTTAACTTGAAAGACGTGCAATAACTGAAAAACAAGTTTTTAAATTATTTTCTTTTACAAATACAACCAAAATTAAATTTATTTTTAACAGTCATTCTGCCCCTTTTTTTAAATTTTTATTAATCTTTTCACCACAAGCAATGTGATAATTTTACTAGGAGTGAAAAAGAATGAGAAAATTTTGGTAAAGAGAAAAAACCATAAAAGAACAGGGTTCAGGAATATAGATGATGATGATTGACATTGCATTTAAATTGTTAATGATTGTAGTTGTCAGGGAAGCAAGAAATCAGAAAGGAGTTTCACAGGTGAGAAAAGAAACTATTAGAATAGAACATCTAGCTAGTTCAAAAGTAAAATGGTAAGTCCTAGTTGCCAATCTTATAGCACGCTTAAATTCATGTTGAAGCACCAAGAAGGAAAGATCGTCTAATCAGTTGCCATGAAAATATTTGTAAAAAAGACAGAGGTAAGCTATGTCACTTAGCTGGTTTAATTATTTTTTAAATAAACCACAGATGGTAACGATTTTTTCCATAGACTTTTTTTCAGTTGTGAAAATGATAATAAAAAATGAAATGCTAACAAGGAAATAAAAAAAAGTTAAACATTCATTTGGTTTTCATCCATTCCATTTTATATACTTTGTTCATACATTTCATGTCATTTATAAAATGATTTACAATAGTGGTTCATTTTAAATAATTTACTATAAAGATACATTTTATATAGAAAAGTATTGTAAATTATTTACAATGAAAAATATTATGAATAATTTACTACAGAAATGCATTGTAAATGTTTTACTATAAAAATGCATTGTAAAAGTTTTACTATAGATATGAATTATAAATGTTTTACTACAGAAATGTATTGTAAATGTTTTACTACAGAAATATATTGTAAATGTTTTACTATAAAAATGCATTGTAAAAGTTTTACTATACAAATTCATTATAAATGTTTTACTATAAAAATGCATTGTAAAAGTTTTACTATAGATATAAATTATAAATGTTTTTTACAGAAATGTATTGTAAATGTTTTACTACAGAAATATAAAATGTTTTACTATAAAAATGCATTGTAAATGTTTTACTATACAAATTCATTATAAATGTTTTATTATAAAAATGCATTGTAAAAGTTTTACTATAAATATGCATTGTAAATGTTTTACTATAAAATGCATTGTAAAAGTTTTACTATAAAAATGCATTACAAATGTTTCTTTCTTGTAGAATAGCATTGTAAAAAATTTACTCTAGAAATTCATTGTATATTACTTAGTATAGAAAAATATTGTAAATGCTTTACTGTAAAAATGCATTGTAAATGTTTTACTATAAAAATACATTGTAAATGATTCTTTACTGTAGGATAGCATCGTAAATAATTTACTATAGAATTGAATTGTATATTATTTAGTAGAGAAATAGTATTGTAAATGATTTACAAAGGAAAAATATCACAAATAATTTACTATAGAAATGCAATTTAAATGTTTTACAATAGAGATGCATTGTAAATGTTTTACTATAAAAATGAATTGTAAAAGTTTTATTATAAAAATGCATTGCCAATGTTCTTTACTGTAGGACATCATTGTAAATAATTTACTATAATAACACATTGTATATTATTTATTATAGGAATGTATTGTAAGATAAGTAAGATTGTAAGTGTAGATATTCTTGGTGATGTTTATCAGAACATCGGAAATAAAACGAACTGACTCAAAATAAAATAAATAATATATTTTTAATCATTTTCTTTAGAGTGATGAGTGAATCTTTTGATATTCAGTGTCACAAAAATGTTTGTTTATAGGGTGAATATTGATAGTATGCTTGAAGAAGTAGTAGTTTTTAAGTCAGACAATGATAGGGATAGTAGTAATATTAAAAATAGGTCAGTGTCAATCTACTGTTTTTCTCAGCTCTAAGCAGGGCAGAAATATTATTAATAGATGTCCTCTTAACTACTTCTTCATGCATCATGCATGATTGGTTTCTCTGCAGTAGCATTTTATTTGTTCCATCCTCTTCTGCCATCTTCCTTTCTGCTTCTAAGTTGTCAGCTCATATCCTTTTGGCCAGGCTCCAAGACTCTGGTGCAAACATTGTTTTCGACTAACATCAAAAATCTCTTCATGTCAGTTTTTTTTGATTGGCTAAAATTATTTTATTTTCCAACATTCGTTTCTTTTTCATTTTTTTTATAATGGAAGTTATGCATGGAACCTCCCTGATTTTTATTATTTTTCAATCACAAATAAGTATGCTCTGATCCTGTAAACTTCTGCCACTTTTCATCCAGGTTCAGTTTTTTCTTGTTCCTATTTTTATTGCTTTATTTTAATTTGAATTCATTTTATTTTTGTTTATATTGTTTATTTTTATATTTTATTTTTTATCAGGACTCTCTACAGAATTCTCAAAATGTTATCATCATTTAAACACCTAGAATAAACACCTAGATAATAAATATGATATAAACACCTAGAATAAACCCTATCCATTTTGGGTTGATGTTTCTCTTTTTTTTTTTCTACTAGAAACTGAAGAAGAACCAAGCAACCCACACTCGGCAAAACCCTGGAGGAACCAGGTATGGATATGAATGTGCAGAAGAAAGGGATTATTACCCCTACTGGCATCCATCTCCATGGAAGGTGAGTTAAAAACATCCTGTTCAGTGCAACAAGGTTTACTCTTATTCACATTTGACCAATGTTCAAATATAACTATATTGTAATTTTTTGTGTCAGGTGTAGGTTTTATAATTTTTAAAAAAATTTATTTCATTCAGTACAGAAGTAGAATTTTATCAAGAGATCAACAGGTGGAAAATGTCTATCGGAATTTCCAGCATGAGAAGTTATCATTCTCATTTTATAATTTTGCTTGTTCCTTGGTTAGTTAGTGCATGTATTGCAATATGAACTCTGGTAAAGACATGCAAAAATTGCAATATGAGCACTGGTAAAAATGATGCTGAAAAATTGGACTCAGAAGTTCATACCCAGATGTCCTCTCAAGGACACATGGCACAGTGGATAAAGGCGTTGGTTAGATCCAGTGACAGACCCAAAAGAGTTCAATTCCTGGTTAAGGCAGTGGAGAACTTTAAAATAACTGATAACTGACATCCATCAAACATGGCACGTGGAATTAGAACAGCGATCGAAATAAAGGGTTCAGTTCGAAATTCCAACCACCTGAAGAAAGCGCATAATTCTCGAAACATGTCAAATATGGCGACAAAGATGAGGACAATAGTCCGACTAATGTAAATAATGTATTATGCTCTATCAAACCATCATAAATAATGGACTATTCCATTTTGATCATGAGGAAAGACAGAAAAGACATATCAGGGATGCTGTTTGGTTTCAGGGATGAAAGAAAGAAAGAGAAGATAGAGAAAGTAATAATTCTCTCATGTCTGTAACATCTGCTTAAGTGAAATGGAGAAATTTGTAAAATTAAAGACAGACAAATACAATGTATTAAAAAAAAAACAAAAAACAATTTACACTATTTACATCATTTGGACTGTTGTTCTCATCTTTACTGCTATATTCATGACATTTCGGCCATTAAATGCTCTGGTGTTCTTCAGGTGATATACATTAGAATTTCAAACCGAACCCTTTATTTAGTCCACAGTGGTAGATTGTTCTTATTCCATGTGTTATGCCTTTTTTGGATATCTCAGTATCAGTTAATTTCTTTTAGTAACTAGACTGAACAAAAACTTGGAGTTTGAGCCACTGAAAAGAATTAACTGAAACAGAGATATCCAATGAAAGACATGGCATGTGGAATTAGAACAATCTACTCCAGTGGACTAAATAAAGGGTTTGGTTTGAAATTCCAATGTATATCACCTGGAATAGATTGGAGCAGACAATGGCCAAAACGTCACCAATATGGCAACAAAGATGAGGACAACAGTCCATACGATGTAAATAGTGTAAATAGTTGCAATACCTCAATTTCAGAAATATAGACAGATAAAAAAAACAATAGCAAGAATTTTTCTTTCTCGTGAGTATGTAACAAAATCCTGAGGTAATAACAACGTCATTCCATCGTGGTACATCCATCCTTTTCCGTCTTCCTCTGTCCTATTTTTCTCCCTCTTACTCTCCAGATTAAAAAAAAAATTCTCATATAAATTATTGGCTGTGAGACAAACCTGTACAAATAGAATTAGTCATGATTAAGGAATGAAAGCAAGCAGAATGAATCTTTTAAATGTTTCAGCTACAATGTACTTTTGGAATTCAGTGTTATCCTTTTCAGCCTAGTTAAGCATAGGTATTAAGAAATGGAAAAATTTTGTTAGAAACAAAGAAAAAAAAAATACTGAACTGTTATATAATACCTGTCCTTCCACATGGCAGTGAATGCTGAAGAATCTCCTCAAAGATGAAGAAGAGACTTAAAGCAACAAAAATATGATTCTACAGAAGGATGTTGACAAAGCAAAAATGTAAGCAACAACAAAGTTTTAGAGAAAATGAAAACAAAAAGTACAATTATACTTAACATCTGGAAGATGATGCGTAAGTTTTTCTCGTCAGAGTCCATCCTTCAAATCTATAAATCAACCATTCGTCCTTGCATAGAATATTGCTGTCATATATAGTCTGGTGCTTCTGCTGTATGTCTCAAGGTGCTTGACAAAATCCAGAAATGAATATGCAACATGATAAGTCCTGATTTGATATCTAGTCTATAATCACTATCCCACAGACGTGCTGTGGCCTCCCTCTGTCTCTTCTACAAATATCTTCATGGCAACTGTTCTGACAAGCTACTGTCACTGGTTCACGGACTTCATGAATTTAAACGTACTACCAGGCTGGCATCTCGGTCTCACTCTTTCACTGTCAAAACGGTTAAATGTAATCATCTCTTCTTCTCAAACAGTTTCTTCTCCTGCACTTCCCATCTGTGGAACTCCCTTCCCCTTACTTGCTTCCATGATGACTATAATCTTCAAATATTCAAGTGTAATGTCAATCGACATCTGACACCCTGAGCTTTTCCCCGTCCTCCTCTGTGTCCTTTCCTCAAATACGACTCTTTGCTCTTGTTCTCAATCCTCTGTAACACCTTGTGTGCTAGTGGCACTCCCGCCTTGCTTGGAGTGAACTGCCTTAAAAAAAAAAAATGATGTGTTGTTTTCCTCTGTCCCTCTTATCTTCAATTTGTCTTGTGAGTATGTTATACCAGAACATTACCTATTCTATTGTAATAGACTCTCCCACACATAATAAGTAGTAGTAGTAGCGGTCGCTAGTTGAGCTCAGTGGAGTTGAGTCAGTCAGTCAATGTCGGACATTGAAGTATCAACCATCACAACTAGATTGCTGTGTCATTAACTCTTTTTTCAAGTTCCTAACATTTTTATACGTTTGGACCCTTTTAGGACCGACTTAGCAAAATACAAGCCTCCACTGTAAAAACTACTCTACAACAGAGTATCAGATTTTCCAAGCCCTCCTTCCTCATTATGTGCCCTAGAAACCTCAACTATCTCTTCCTTATAAGTATAAATTTACTTTTTGTTTCCATTTTCTCTAAAACTTTATTGTTACTTACATGTTCATTCCATGGTATCCTCAGCATCCTCCTGTAGAACCACATTTCTGTTGCCTCAAAAATGCATAGCAAAATGATTTGCTACAGAAATACATAGCAATGATTTACTATCCAAACTAGTGTACCCATACCATAAAAAATGATGGCAATTGTTAGAAAGTTTTAATAGTGAGATACAATTAAACAAAAGTTTTGAAACAATGTATTGAGACTCAATAAAATGGAGATAAAGAATTTACAATGAAAATAGATGTCAATGAACCATTTAATTAATATATTCCTTTTATATCTTTTAGATGTTCAATGGTATCTATGATTCATTTCATTGATTACTCCTGGTATTTTATAAATTGCTTTTTTTCATGTTAAAAATTTTGTTTAATATAACAGTGAAATGAAAATATCTCTCAAAAGAAAAAGATTAGTAACAAAACAACAAAGACAGTGATGACAAAGCTTATTTCAAGACCAAGTTGAAGCAATTCAATTAATAGACATAGGCATCTGAGTGCCTCACATGAAAAGCTTTACAAAAATGACTGCAATTTAAGAAACATAGGAATAAAGGAATTGATTAATTAAATGGTACATTTTGTTTGGGAAATAATTTTGTCTAAATACAAATAAGGAAAGTAATCACTTATAAATTTACTAACTTAAGTTGATTTACTTCCTTTCCCATTACAGATGGGACAGGAAAGATATAAATACACATTAATAATTATTATATGATCTGATGCTTTGTTAAATATCATTGATGTTTATCAGGTTTTTCATGAGTGTATGTAAATGATTTCTTCTGTTTTTTTTTTTCATCCTAGGATATTGCAGTTTTGACCAACAATGCAAGTCGTTGTCTATACTATCAACAGGAGAGTCAGAACAACAAGTCAAAATGGGCCTGCACCCTCAATGAAAATGACTTTGCTGCCCTAAGCAAAAACCTAAAAGTTGTTCTTCCCAATAATAAGGAAGAATGTGAGGTTTGTATAGTTAAAAATTAGCCATTTCTTTACCACTGCCTGATGAGGCAAAATATTATCTGGAACTAACTGAGGTACCCAGTGTTACCCAGGTGTACATGGCTGCAATTGTATAACCATGCTCCCCTGTATATCTGCACCCTCCCATCTAGAAATGTCTGCTTGCATCCCCGATTGCATGCATCATCTGTTTGTATACTAAGCTACTCCCCCCCATCTTTTTACAGTATGTCCTTCACAAGTGTTTGATTATTCTTAATAAAGGAATTCCATCAATAAAAACTTGTGTGGTTAAATTGTTTCAATATTTTAGATATTCAGTCAATTTCCTATGGCCATAATAACTTTAAAATAGTATGGAATTGTTCACAAATCTAATAATCAAACAAAGACAGGCATGAAGCATCAGAGCTTGATTCAAATACAAGTGCAAATGCATGAACACCCTCCCACTGGGCAATCTTCTTTGCACATAATCCTTCTCAACTTATTATCTAAAAGTCGCACTTGGATCAGTTATTTAAATTACAATAAACGTGCAATCAATTTACAAATACATGAATTATTCACACAAAACTAATGCAAAGGTTAATGATTTAAATAGCGAGACATCCATCATCGCAAACAATTCAAATAGTATACAAAAATAATAATTTAGATAATAAGTGTGATATTACTGTAATTATTGAACAATATAGTTCATGCCACTTTGACAGAAAAATTTACTAGTAAAAAATTTGTTCATCACCATATTTGGTATAAACGCAAACACTTTAAAAATTTAAAATCAAACTCAGCGTTGCTTTGGCGCATTCCAAAACCAATAACTCTTTTTCAATAGCATTTTCGGATACAACAACACATATATTTTCGTTGTCCTCTTATTACTAAGAGAAAAAAACAACATCTATTCTATACCTGAAGATGTCTGTAGGAACAGACGAAAGCTTGTAGTAAAAATAACAACTAATACGGCAGAAATTTATATAAACAAGGATCAATTCATTCATAACGGATCTGGAGGTTTTTGTATACTATTTGAATTGTTTGCGATGATGGATGTCTCGCCATTTAAATCATTAACCTTTGCATTAGTTTTGTGTGAATAATTATATATATATATATATATATATATATATATATATATATGTAAGCAAATATATGGATATAGATCCAACAGTATGAAGAAAAATATATACGGAAAAAACAAAACAAAAATCCTTATATACAATTATGCTGTTTTAATGTTAATATGTCAACGTCGGACGTTTCAGTCTAATAAACCATCTTCAGGACATATTCATAAATATAACATTATCAATACAACATGACAAAGAGTACATATAAATTTTAGTTCAAAATAGAATTCTTTTCATTTTTCATTCAAAATACTCAAAATTTTAGGAATACGTTTTCACAGCGTCACCCACGTGACGACAATGTGACCATGTTTTAAACGGAGCGCTGATCTTATAAAACTTTCAGTTATTTGTTTGGATAAGTCTTGTTCTTATGTACATCGTCTTTGTCATGCTGTATTAATAATGTTATATTTATGAATATGTCCTGAAGATGGTTTATTAGACCGAAACGTTCGACGTTGACATATTAACATTAAAACAGCATAATTGTACATAAGGATTTTTGTTTTGTTTTTTCCGTATATATTTTTCTTCATATATATATATGTATATATATTCTAGGTGCGGTGAATATATTGTCATCTAAATTACACAAAAATTAAAATTACACTTTACATCTTATTTTAACAGATTAACAAAATTACAGAAAAATATCTTGAAATAATAAAGAGTCTTCCAGCAGCCACCCTCTTTACCTAGGGTAGCACAACCTCCTCAAGGCACTTGATGTAGGTCTTTGTCTTGAGCCTGAGGTCTACACCAAAAAATTCAAGAGTTCTTTTCTTATCAGAATGATTAGAGTGAGTTTTCTAAGCTGCTGTATCTTTGTAATCATCATTAGATTCATCCAACTCTATCCGAATACTCTGCACTGTCCTCAGATTGACACCCAAATATTCTAGTGTTAATGCCAAGCAATACAACATGCCATTTCCAAACTTCTGTTAAAGAGAAAAGCACCATGGTGCTCTTTTTCTCACAGTGCCCAACTGACCCTATTATACTGAGCAGTAAACAAAATCAAAATCAAACAACACATGTGCGTGAAATTAAAAATATAAAATGATAAAATTTACTCATCACACCATATATATATATATATATATATATATATATATATATATATATATATATATATAAAGAAGTTATGATCAGAGTTGAATTAAACAAGGGAAGTGCTCAATGCATATAAAAAAAGATAAAAATTTAACATATACAGCTTTTAGATATTAGAAAATAAGGAAATCATTTACACATTTATTTAATATAGGTGTCAAAATAAATTCAAGGGTATAGATATTTTAAAAGTACATACTTGGATAGCATTTAGCAGAATAAAAAAAATTAAAAACGAACAGCAATCCGATTCAAGAATAAGAATTCTTATCATTTGTTTTTACTTTTTAATTCTGAGAATTTCTAATGCATTCTAATTTAAAAATATCTTCATAAATACAAATTATACAATGATAATGATTTTATTAAAAGCTACCTTGGGCAATTATGAGTCTGTATACATATTTACTTTGTTATAACTATTGTAGTTTTTTAGTTTTAGCCGAACACACACATACATGTACAGACAACTGCCCTTTATATATGTATAGGTGATGATTATTCAAAATACCAATGTTTGAAATACGTATGTTGTCTTACTTTGAAAGAGTCAATGCTGATTTAGCTAGAACTAATAATGCACTTTAAGGATGGTGTAGGGGTTTTTTGCAATCAGTGTCATCCCATCATACCACAATATGGAAATTCTTAGATGCTCTTAAATGAGAACAGGATTCACAAGAAATTCATATTGCAAAAGAGCAAATTGCCAAAATATCAAAAGCGCCAAGAAATACCATGACACAAATGGAAAACTTAAAAAAACTTGTGGCATCTTTTAACGAGTACTCTTCAGTAGTTGACTATTTGCGAGCAGTGTCATATAACTTAAGGTTATAAGGAATTTTTTCTTACTAAATTGTTTTATTAGTGATATTTATATTTCGAATAATTATCATTCGTGTATTTCCTCTTTTAATTTTTATATTTTTATTGCAGTAAAGAATTTTGCACTTTTTTATAATTCTCCTTTCAATTAATTTTTATTCAAGCAATTTTCAATTCAAATAAATGTTTTTCGAATAATTGTTTTCAAACAATTATTTTTAAACAATGTTCACATAATCAACTATCATGCAATACCAGTTTACCTACATTATTTATTTGGACTATTGTCATCATGTTTGTCACCATGTTTATCACAACGTTTCGGCCGTTGTACACTCTGGCCTTCTTCAGGTGGTTGGAATATAGAACTGAACCCTTTATTGCACTCTCTGGGGTAGACTGTTCTAGTTCCACATGCTGTGTGTAATGGATGTCAGTTATCACCTGTTAATTCCTTCTGAAAGTTCTCTACTGCCTTAACCAGGTATTGAACTCACACTCTTTGGGTCCTGTCACTGGATCTAACTAACACCTTTATCCACTGTACCATGGTTAAAGCAGTGGAGAACAATAGTCCAAATAATGTAAATAGTGTACATGATAACTCAACTCAGAAATATAGACAGATACTGGTTTACCTATATGGCAGTTAATGCTGAAGGTTTTCCTCACAGATAAAGAACTTGAAATGTGGTTCTACAGAAGGATACTGAGAATATCATGGACTGAACATGTGAGCAACAACAAAGTTTTAGAGAAAATGGAAGCATAAAGGACACTTATACATAGCATCAAGGAGACACATTATAAATTTAGAGAAAATGGAAGCATAAAGGACACTTATACATAGCATCAAGGAGACACATTATAAATTTAGAGAAAATGGAAGCATAAAGGACACTTATATATAGCATCAAGGAGACACATTATAAATTTAGAGAAAATGGAAGCATAAAGGACACTTATACATAGCATCAAGGAGACACATTATAAATTTAGAGAAAATGGAAGCATAAAGGACACTTATACATAGCATCAAGGAGACACATTATAAATTTCTGGGGCACGTAACAAGGAAAGAGGGCCTACAAAATTTGATACTCATAAGACAGTTTGAAAGCAAGAGAGATAGAGGAAAATAGTGCATAGCCTACCTAATGAGCTTGTGTAAATGGTCGGTAGAACAGGGATTAGAAAGTATAGCAAAAAGGTAATACTTACTAAGGTCTACACAGGACAGGAAGAGCCACAATCACCCACATACTAACAGGACAAAACACATAGAAAATTCTATTTTATTTTTTATTTCTTTTTATCAATTTCATTTTTATTTACTTATTTTTATTAATTTACGTTTTTTTGCTTTTATTTGTTTAATTTAATTTATTTATTTTTTGTTTTCATTTATTTTTTATTTGTTTTTATTCTTTTTATTTTTTATTTATTTTTTATTCATTTATTGTTTTATTCATTTATTTGATTTTTTTTTTCTTTTTAGAAATTCTGCTTTCCTGAAAAATCTACAAATTGCAAAAAAGCCATATGGAAAGAATTTCCAGCTCATGGATTGCCACCTCCTGAATGTCGGGAAAATGAATACAGTGAAGATAACTACTTAGGGAATGGTCCCAGTGGTAATGCTATCCGTTATAATTGGACTCTCCCTGAAATTCCAGGAGATAATTGTGTTTTTAGGATCAGGTAAAAAAAACCCTATGTTCCTCTATATTGTCTAATTTGTTTATAACACTAGATATTGTTAAAAAGAATAAAATCCCTTCAGCCAAATGTATATCTTCATGTGAACCAACAAAAGGAAAGTCTTTTTTTTGTTTGAATCTCTAGAATGAAGCGTTATTATTATTTACACGATTTATATTTGGACTATTGTCCTAATCTTATCACAATATTTCAACTGCTGAGCCCACAGCCTTTCTCAACTGTCTATCAATCTGGATAACTGATATAATGAATTATGCGTACACCTGTGTTCCCCCTCACTGGAATATGATTGGCTGGTGTCCGTCATAAATATCTAAGGACATGTAGGAGAGTCAGAATCTTAGTCTGAGAGCTAAATCTATAGTGATGCCTATTGAACTACACCATTGATCTACACTTCTTACCTGCGACTCCGATGTGTACCAGTCGATTACTGCTACCGTATTCTAATTGGTTATAGTAGCCAAAACCACTTAGCTACTTCATTCAATTATATCCCTTTCCGGGACATATCAGTAACATATCAGAGAGTTCTGAACTGAAACTTTAGTATACTTTCACTCAGCAGAAACAGTCGAGAAATAACTGAACAGTACTAAATAAAAATAAGAACTAGGCAATATCCCTAGACATAAGCAGTGGAATGAGAACAGTCTACCCTGATAGATTAAATAAAGGGTTCAGTTCAGAATCCACTGCAGGTTACCCAGATCAATATACACCAGATGAAGGCTGGCAGCCACAACAGCTAAAACATTGTAATAACAACAACAACCAATAGTCTGAATGTACATAGTTTAAATAAGGACAGTCTTGTTTACTACAGAAATAATGCTTTCTAATCAAGTTATCTGTCTTTTTTTTGCTTGTTTAATTAAAACAAATTATATTTAATGCTGAGTGGTCGGCAACTAAACTGATTAGCCCAATAGACCCTGGTCTGCTGAGGTGCGTAAATGTAACCCCAGAAAAAAAAAGAAAAAAAAAACAAGAACTGTTAAAAGGCAGATTAACTATTCAGAGCCAATCACCATCCACACTAACTTTAGATTAAATAACTCCACCAATCTGCAATTGGCCAAAACATGGTGAGTTATTATCTCATTCAGAGAAAATAAGCTAAATGTACAAATTTAAATGACTTCTAGGAGAGTTGGTTTTGTAGCCTAATTGATAATGCAACTTTCTTACTGTCATAATGCAGCTTCCCGGTACCTCTTCTATAAATATTTTCACGGTAATTGTTCTGATGAGCTTTCCTCTTTGGTGCCTCAACTTTATGAATTCAACCATGGTACTAGATTGGCAGCTAGGTCTCATCATTTTACAGTTGAAATGGCTAGACATAATTGTAATGTTTAAATGGTCAGTGAATGAACTGTCTCCCCCAACAGCAATATTTTGTTGAAGTTGTTAAACTCAAATATTTACTGATGTGTTAGGGGAATTTCTAGAGATATTTTATTGTCATAGAACTTTTCATGAGCTTTTTCAATAATTAACTCAAAAATTAAAATTCATGAGAAAATTAAAGCAGGAAAACTGAAATTTTCACAAGTCATTCTAATAAGAATAATAGTAATAATAATATAAGAAAAACAGCCACTAGTGGACAAATGAATTTACCCTGTATCCTCATGGTGTCAGTTTAAAATGATGCTTTCTAAATGCAAATTTAAAGTGAGGATCTTCTTTTTTTATGTGCCATGTGCCTTCAGGATGTACATGATCATAGCTCTCCACTTCTCCCATCCCTGATAGTTCTCAATATGTGTTGTCCTTTTGCTACTTCTCCCAAACCCTGTTCTGTCATTCACTTGCTTAAGCCCACTAGGTATGTTACGCATTGCTTTCCCTTGTCTCTCTTTCCCTCTATTCGACCTGTGAGTACCAGATCCTCCAAGCCCACCTTTCTCATTCCATATCCCAGAAATTTCAGCTGCTTCTTCCCGATGTTAAGTATAAACTTCCTCCTTGTTTGCAACCTCACCATTGCTCACCTGTTCAATCCATGGTATCCTTAGCATCCTTCTGTAGAACCATGCCTCTGTTGCCTTGATTCTCTTCTTCATCTTTGAGGAGACCATCCAATATTCACTGCCATAAAGGAGGAAAGATATCATGCAGCTGTTCAATACTCTTTTCTTTGTTACCAAAGAAATCCTCCTGTTGCATAATACTCTGCTTAGCTTTTGGAATGCATCTTTGGCCATCAGCATCACACTTTTCATCCTCTGTCAGAACACTTCCCAGATAGTTAAATTTTTGCACCTGTTTGATTTTAGTGTCCCCAACCTGTAAATCACATTTCAGGCTCATCTTTTTACTGATTTTTTTTCTGTCTACTTTATCCTTAGTTTCTTCTTCTCACTCTCCTTCACTAACTTCTGTAGGAGATTTTGTAATTGCCTTTCGATGTCTGCTATCAGCACTGTGTCATCTGTGTATCTTATGTTGTTAAGATTATGGCTGCCAATGAGGAATACTGGTAGGATTTCCATTGCTGTCAGAATTGCCTCATTGTATAGGTTCAATATGTCCGGTGAGAAGACACATCCTTGCCTTACACCCCTTTCTATATTTGTATATCTGCTGAACTTATTTTTTATTTTTATGCCGGCGGTTTGCTGCCAGTAGAGGTTTTTGATTATTCTAATGTCTTTCCTGAATATATCAAGGTTGCTGAGCAGCTCTAACGTATCTTTGTGGCATACTTTGTTGAACACTTTTGCATAGTCTATAAAGCATAGGTGCACGTCCTTCTGCATTTGCATTGCTCTTTCTGATAACATTCTGAGCATGAATATTTTGTGTCAGTGTCCTTAACGAACATGCACTGTTCTTGTCCTATCTCTGGCCTGATTCTGCTGTACACCCTATTCATCAGAATACTGATGATGAGTTTTGTCATGTGGCTTATTAGGCTGATTGTTTGGTGGCGTTTGCATTCATTTGCACAATACAGGATGAGTTTACTTGTGTATTTGTGCTCATTTTAATTATTATTTACACTATATATATTGTTCAGACTATTGTCCTCATTTTTATTGTCATATTCACAATGTTTTGGTTGTTGTATGCTCCAGCTTTCTGCAGGTGATATATGTTAGAATTTTGAACCGAACCCTTTATTTCATCCACCAAGGTAGATTGTTCTAGTTCCACATGCCATGCCTTTTCTGGATATCTCAGTTTCAGTTATTTCCCTTCAGTAACTCAATTCCCCAAGTTTTTGTTCACTTTTCCTGTGGTCAGTTATTGAACTGACAACTTTTTGGGTCAAGTTGCAGGATTATTTCAACCAACACTTTTATCCAATGGATAAATGCATCGGTTGAAATAATCCAGTGATCAACATGTTGTGACTTTAGTACCTGGTCACAGAGAGTTGAGTTGAACACAATAAAGTAATCAGTTTGTAATTCCAATGTATATCGCCTGAAGAAGGCTGGAGCATACAATGGCCAAAACATTTCAAATTTGACAATAAAGATGAAAACAATAGTCCAAACAATGTAAATAATGTAAATAGTTACAATACCTCATCTCAGAAATATAGATAGATATTTTGCTTATAGTTTGTATTTTTTGATTCACTATTTTTTTTATTACTATGTTGTTTTAATCATTTCAGATACAACATTTCAACCAATGACTTCTCTTGGGACACAGATCACAAATTTAATGCTCCAAACCCAGGAACAGCAACCAAAATTGACCTCTCTCAGGAATATTTCCTGAACAACACAGCAAAAATCCGAGGTTATGAGTTTAAACAAAATCCCGAAGTAAAAATTTTTAAAGGAATTGACTTTGGACTAAGGCTGGCTATCAACACCGCACAGTTTGGGAGAACCTTTCAAGACAGGTATAATTCTTACTTTATTAATTATGGGCCCTGACAAACAAAGAACTGATACAGTTCTGGAACTCGGGATGCATACCAATCTACTACTGAGATAATCAAAGTTCATTTGTACTATATTAATTGATTTTTTTATGGCTTATCAGCTTTTTGCAGATTATTTAAAGCCAGAAAAGATCTTTAGATTGTAAGAATTTTTTTTGAGACAATAAGAATTTACTGATGCAAGCTCTACTAATTAACCCATGTCTGGGGAGAGAAGTGAATTTATACCTTTCCCAAGGGTATTTCTGCATAAATATAACAAACCCAACTGGAATTCGACTGATTTCAAATTTTGAGCCATTGTAGATGATACAACCTGCACATCCATGCTTACAGCACCTGTTATTCCCAGGTGGCTACACATCTAGATACTGACCAGACTCAATGTTGCATAAGTTTGGTGTCTTGTGCAGCAATGGCCTAGTGGATAAAAGCACCGGTTAGTGAATTTAGTGACATATTGGTTGTGAGTTCAAATTTTAGACAATATCCTTAGAAGAGTAAGGAGAAGTCTATCCCTGTAGATTAAATAAAGGGTTTAGTTCAAAATTCCCTGTAGGTTACCAGATTGATATACACCTGAGGAAGGCCAGAGGGCACAACGGTCGAAACGTTGCAATAACAACAACAAAGATGACGTCAATAGTCTGATTATAAATAGTGTGAATAATTCCTTGTTCCAGAAATTCAGACAAAAATTAAGTTTTGTCATCATGCAAGACCTGGTGATATGGCTGTAAGACATTAGTCATCATTTAGACTCAAATGATGTAATTGGGAAATGATTTTAATCATAAATTGATGATATCCACTGATCTCCAAAGAAATATCAACTGATAGTGCCCGTCGTTTAAGTGTTAAAGAGATTTTTAGGTATGATATTTAATTGTGCAGTGCATGTTGTATTGCTGGTTGTAACTGAAAAGATTTTTGCTTCAATAAATATTTTCTTAGAAAGAAAGCCGAACTGTTTCATAAACTTTTGAATGTGAAGATTATGTAAGAAAATAATAAGATTGCTGTCATAAATTTTCTATACTGCAATAAATAGTTTGACTGGTTTTAACCTAAGAAGTTCTTCAGGTTCCAGTGAACATCAAGGCCAGAAAAGTTGAGTCATATTTTCTTTGACGTATAGTAAAAAAACAATTTCAGCAGAACAAAGCTTTCTCACACACTCTCAGTTTCTTTCTCCCACCCTTTCTCTCTCTCTCTCCCTAATGCTCATTTTAACTCACCTCTCTCTCTCTCTCTCTCTCTTTTTCATAGCTTTCTCTTTCTTCCTCTTATTTTTCAATTTCAGTTTTTCTTTCTTATTTATTTCTTCCTTTCTTTTTTGTCTTTCACTTTATTCTTTATTTCCTTTCTTTCTCTGTCGCTCACTTTCTTCTTTGTACTTCTTTTTCTTTTTTCTTTTCTTCCTTTTCTTTTCTTTCTCTGTCCCTCACTTTCTTCTTTGTACTTCTTTTTCTTTTTTCTTTTCTTCCTTTTCTTTTCTTTCTCTGTCCCTCACTTTCTTCTTTGTACTTCTTTTTCTTTTTTCTTCTCTTCCTTTTCTTTTCTTTCTCTGTCCCTCACTTTCTTCTTTGTACTTCTTTTTCTTTTTTCTTTTCTTCCTTTTCTTTTCTTTCTCTGTCCCTCACTTTTTTCTTTGTATTTCTTTTTCTTTTCTTTCCTCTTTCTTTCTTTTATTTCTTTCTTATTCATTCCTTTCTTTTTTCTCTGCCTCCTACTTTTTGTCTCCTTTCCTTTCTTTCTTTCCCCTATCTAGCTCAACCTAGAACAGATTCTCAAAAACTTCTGATATTTGGTCATTTAATCATATTTTAAGAAGTGGGTTCGGCCCAAAACTATTCAGTACATTCTTGTATATTTGCGTGCATAGAATATATGCATGTGAATATGCAAAAATATATATATATATATATATATATATATATATATATATATATATATATATAATAACAATATATAATTTTTAGATACCAAGGACAATTTTGTGGGAAAGATGTATGACAAAGTGGAAAAACTTTTTGCGCAACATGTTTGATCCTTTAGGACTTCATCAGACTGAGTTTGTTTAATTCCTGTACTTTTCTTCTGAAATGAAGTTTGGCCATTTTCTGACTGAATTTTCTCTTGTCTGAGAAGGATTATTTGTAACTTGGAAAAGTCAATCATTAAAATTAATCAACATAAATGCCAGCTTTTTAATATATATACATAGGTAGGTTTGCCTGGCTCCTTAGGATTATCTTAGGTTATTGCTCTACTTAGTGTATTAAGCAATTAACATAGTTGTCTTTTTACTCATTTTGTTTTTTTTTTTCTTTGAACTTGGAGCTTAAACACTTGACAATTGTTTTCGCCTTGTTTTAATGTTCTTGGTTCTTTCTTTTTTTATTCCCCATTTTTCCTTGAGTACCAATTTGCTCTACTGCAAGTTGAGCTATCCAAGGTTTTTCCAAACGAGTACTACCATTTATATATACATACATACATATATATTCATGAATTTGTAAATTGATTGCACGTTTATCGTAATATATATATATATATATATATAACGATTTTTACGAACGCATCAATAATGGCAAATGCGTTCAGGAAAATTTAATTACGGATGGAATTGATTTAATTGGTGAGAAATCCATCGTCGCAAACAATTCGGAGGTTTTTGTATATTATTTGAATTGTTTGCGACGATGGATTTCTCACCAATTAAATCATTAACCTTTGCATTTGTTTTTGTGTGAATAATTCATGAATTTTTATATATATATATATATGTTTGTGTATCTGTATCAATGTGCATACATACATATATATATTTTTTTTTTAAAAATACAACATGTGTTAGAACGTGCGATACCCTGTCTTCATCAGCCGCCTACAAGCTAATTGATCATTATAGACGACCACGCAAATATTTCACTTGTGCATGTTAGGTCATGATTTTTATATATATATATATATATAATTATAAATTATATTCGACAAAAGAAACACTAAAATGAAAATGTTGGACAAGCTAAGATATAAAATATCCGAAACATTGACCTTCCTTCCTGCAACCATTTTGAAAGAAACTGTGGTTGCAGAAAGGTCAGTGTTTCAGATATTTTATATATATATATAAAACAGAGGATGTCTGTGTCTGTCTGTCTGTCTGTCTGTGTCATATCTTTTCACTTGAGATCCATCCAATCAATTTTGACCAAACTTGGTACATACATTGTACAATGTAAGTGATAGTTTCTTAACATAAAAATCAATCATTTTTAAAAAATCAATAATTGACAAAGCCGATCAAAAATCGATAAATTCAACTTTTTTTGTTCAAACTCAGTATGTAGGTTACTTATATCATGACAAGCTCAACAATACCTCATTTTTATTTCTGCACCACTGTGTTTTATAAAAAACCATGAAAAACAAAAAATCATTTTCAACACAAAATGATTTCAGCAAAATTTTCAGTGAAAAACAGTAATAGTCCTAACACAGTGCATCGTTATATTTAAATTTAATAGAACAAATCCCAGATCCAGAAAAAGAATTAAAATTTTAAATCCTTTTTTCTGCATTTGGGATTTGTTTACAATTTGGAGAGGAAGATAGACAAACTCAATAGACACAAAATGTCTATACCTTTGAATAAGTTATATATTGTTGCGGAAATCAACACTTTTGATACAAGGTCTGGACATTTTTTAGTAAATGTTTAATGCTCTTGGTATATTTGCCTGCAAACAATATTGGCGGTTTCATGTGAACCTGAGTAAAAATAAGAAACAGAAAACATTGAATTTAAAGCGAACAACAATTTATGCATGTTATTAACAAAAGGAATTACATGTGCACACAATTGAAATCAAAGAAAATGCATTAAAACTAGTTATAAGAGCATGCTTGTTTGTATGTGTGCATGTGTGTGTAACATACGTGTGTGATACACATGTATAATTGTGCATGTAGTTCAATAGTTAGTGGACCATGATAGTGAATGCACTCCAGCAGGCATTCTCATCTATGAGCTACTACATCTTAGAGCAAGAAGTGAAAGGAGAAAGAGAAGGAAATGATTGCTTTTTATAGACTTAAACAGTGCCACCCAATGGGTAAATTTGGTGGAGGCAAGTGAGGTAACCCACAAATATATATCTTATTAAAATTATAATTATATAGATGTCATGGATGTATTATTAGGTCCACTGTGAAAACACAGTATTTTGGTGGATGTTTGAACCAAATGATGAAGGATGAGTCTATGTTGCTTGTGTCAATTGTTAGAATGGATAGGTTGTAAATCAAACTAGCTAACTAACAAATCTTTCCTGCCTCTCCCTTCAGCCTTGTGCCAAAAGCAATGCTTTTGTTCTCCCCCCTCTCTCTCTCTCTCTCTATATATATATATATATATATATATATATAAATTTCCCTACATGAGGTAAAAAAGATTTTTCTTGATTTTTTTTTTCTTTATCATATTGCTCTGTATAAATAAAATACATCACGCTCTCATTTGTGGATCAATTTTAACATTTTTATATTACTAGGACCCACTTGGATTATATACCCATGGATTTTATTTTACCTTTACTATATATATATATATATATATATATATATATATATATATATATATATATATGTCTTTGGTAATTATGAAATCTGATAAAGGCTCTGGTCTTGTCAATCTTGATTATCAAGATTACGTTAACAAGATGACTATTCTTGGGGATTCTTCTAAATTTATCCAGTTAGGCCCAATAGATAAATTTGATTCTACATTATCTATTGAGGCTCAGTTCCAAAAACATCTAGTCAAGTGGGAAATTGCCCACTGACATTTCCAATCTAGACCTTTGGGTTCTATTCATCTCTATCTCTATGGTCTACCCAAAACACATAAAGTTGGGGTTCCATTGAGGCCTATTCTGCCATGGCAGGGTCTTCCCAATATGGCATGGCTAAATGGCACACCACCATATTACAGCCAGTTTTAGAACAGTATAATAAATCCTGTATTAAAGGTTTGTTTCAATTTTCAAACTTTATCCAGCATTATTCATCAACAGATAAATTTATGTGTTCCTATGATATTTTCAGTCTATTTAACAGTGTCCTTCTTGCTGAAACTATTGATATATGTGCTGATGCCCTATATTGTAGTCAGTTGTCCCCTCTTGTTATTCCTGAGGATGTTTTTGTCGAACTGATGACATATGGCATCATATATAGGAAAATTGATGGTGTTTCAATGGGTTCTCCTTTGGAACCCATTTTAGCAAACATCTTTGTTGGATTCCATGAAGAGAGTGTGTTATCTAAATCTAATAAACCTGATGTTTACTTCTGTTATGTTGATAACACTTTTTGTCTCTTCTATAACAAGATTGAAGCTGACCATTTTCTTTAGTCCCTGAATAATATGCATCCAGCTTTAAAATTTAAATTGATTCTTCTCTTCCCTTTCTTGATGTTTTTGTTAACAGATCATTGTCAGGTTTTCTTACATCTGTTTATCATAAACTGACATTTACCAGTTTGTATACCTGTTGGGACACTTTTTGTGCTGCAAAACACAACATTATTTTAATTAAAACCCTTACTCATAGGGCTTTAATGATCCGCTCTAAAACCAAATTGGCTAATGAACTCAAATTTATTACCACTACTCTTTGTAACAATGCCTATCCTTTGGGTATTGTTCAATCAATAATTAAGAACAAAATTGCTGAATTCAATAAAGTTAAACTAGCTACACTACAAAGATGTTCTGTGTACCTGTGCCTTCCTTGGCTGGGTAATATCAGTGATACATATGCTAAGCAGGTTTCTTTGGTGGTTCGACATTGTTACTTTGCTGCTAACACTTGTGTAGTCTTTTCTGCCAAGCCTGTCCTTCCATCCATGCAGAAAGACGTTCTCCCTCCATATGATAACATTTCCTTGATTTATTCATTTAAATGTAGTTGTGGTTCACACTACATAGGGAGGACGACTCAAAGGCTGGATGTCAGAATAAAGCAACACGTCTCAACAAAGATCTACAATCTTAAGTACACTCCTTCAGACATTATGACCAATACATATGGGTCTTCCATCACAGAACACCTAATAAATAGCCATAATTGTGCCGCTAATTCCAATGTGGACACATTTACTATTCTTAGCACATCCCACTCGAATTACCACTTAAATGTGTTGGAGGCCATTTATATTTTGTCTTTGAAACCTTCTCTGTGCAAACAGAAGGATTTCGTATTGGGCCTCTGTTATGATGTTGATTTGGGGTTAGTAGAGACAAACGCCAAATAACAGGTAACAATAAAAAGGGTTTTAATAGGTTGGTAAAAAGGTACAGAAATCGCCTGAGTAGTCAATAACTAGCTCAGCTAAGAACTTCTCTGTCTATCTGTCTTCCCCCCATGTTAACTGACATGCCACTATTTAAAGTCTTTGTTCACAGACGCAGACAAGTTCATCTTCAAGAGGGGTGGTAGGTTTCCGATACAACAGCCTCCAACTAATTTCTATCTAAGCAATATTTTTTTTCTTCTCCCCAATACATATTGTTTATCTCTTTTTAGTGATAATTCTATGTTTATTAATCTCAATTTAGCTCTGTTGAGCAAGGTTCAAAACCAGTTAGCTAGCTTGTTTTTCAGTTTTATCTTTTAACTATTATCATCATGAGTGTTAATAAATATAAATTTTGTCTTTTTATGGTGGTCATATATATATATATATATATATATATATATATATATATATAAAGAGACAGAGTAATAGTGTAATTTGGGTGTAAACATACAATGCAACCCTCACCCAAACTCTCTATTGACTGGCCACTGATTACCATATGTTGCATTTCAATTCTTGTCACTATGCCCTCTAAGTTGAGAAAGAGCCTGCTGCATGCTCACATAGTTACAAGATGAAAGACAAATATTATGTTAAGAAATAAGAACAAACCATTTCACTATTATATGTAGAAAATATATTATATTTTGCAATCAATGTTCAGAAACTAAAAACCTTTAATATTATAACTCATAACAATTATATTTACAGGAAAAAGACACTAAGTTTCTGAAAAATCATGACAGTGTTTTGCATCTTTCCTAACAACAAGGAAACAATTTTTGTTGTGAGTATTTTGAGACAATCACTTACGGCTAAAGCTTCGCACATCACTTCAGAAGTTGCACCTCCCGGTTCTTTGCAGAAATTGTAAAAATCTTCAAGATAAGCCTGGAAAAAAGAGAGACAAAGAAAAAGATATTAAGACTCAAATCATTATTTCTTTTAAAAATTTAATTTCTTAAAAGTAAATTATATTTTAATAGACCAATTTCAAATATAATACAATACTCTTGTATAATTTATTGACATACAGGGTGCAATGGGCAAATTGTCACCATTTTATACTTTTAATTTTGTGCACACACATTGTTTGTTTTTGATCTTGTTGCCTGCACAGTATAGTAGGGTCAGTTGGGCATCGTCTGTGAGAAAAAGAGCACCATTATGCAGTTCACTCCACCAGAAATTTGAAAACGGCATGTTGTGCTGCTTAGCATTCTCACCAAAACTAATTTCCATCTCAGCAATAATTTTTTTCCCCAATATATAGTGTTCATCTCTTTTTAGTGATAATTCTATATTTATTAATCTCGATTTAGCTCTGTTGAGGAAGGTTCAAAACCAGTTAGCTAGCTTGTTTTTCAGTTTTATCTTTTAAATTGTTTAATTGTTTAACTATTATCATCATGAGTGTTAATAAATATAAATTTTGTCTTTTCATGGCAATCATATATATATATATATATATATATATATATATATATATTTGCTTGAGGATGAAATGGAACTAATGTTTTTAATTTAATTACAAAATTAAATTTGAAGCTTTTTTAGCTTCCATTTTTGAAACATGGTAATTACTGTGTAGTGAAAAAAACCATATTTTAAACTAGTTAATTTATTATATATATATATATATATATATATATATATATATATATATATATATATATATATATATAGCTTTTAGTTGATTAGCAGTGAATGTGCTCTCTTTAAGAATTTTTATTTAATTTTTTTATGATTCTTGTTACCAGAGAGAATTTTAGTATAAATTATGTCTTCCGCATGCTTTAAATTTTAATACATAATTATCAAAGAATTTTATCTTTTGTTCTCTTTGATAGTTTATGAGTGTCTTGTCTTCACACGTCGGTGAGTGTCATGTTTTTCAAGTATTGCATCTCCAAGTACCAGTTTGTCATGACGTTTTATTGTTAGTTATGAAATACATTTACTATGTTCATTCTTAAATTGAATTACATTTTATTGATACTGGGTTTTGATGTTTTGTGATATGATTTAATTGCACTATTATCAGATGAATGTCATGTTAAGTCAAGTGATAACATAGTGAAAGTGTAATGAATGTATATTTTGTTTGAATTTTTATTATTGGAGATTTTCTCCAAGTGACCATGTGAATTCAATAAAAGCATTGGTATTTTAAAGTTTTAATTTTTGATGTATCATTGGCCAACTGTTCCTTCTTGGAACTTACAGTTCTTTTTTTAGCTCTTTCAGGTCTTGTCCTTTCTTGAATTTTGGAGATAAAAACAATGTCATAATATTGTGTATCTAAAGGAATTAAATTAAAAATTACTATTTACATATTCTTTTATTTGTGTCTTGACTATAACTTGGCAATCCTAATTATGTAAAAGATTTTTAGATTTTGAGCAGACTTTGATGAAGAAGTAAAATCTGCTGTAAGGAATTGGCTACATCAGCAGCTAGCTGAGATACATGCCCTCATTCATAGGTGGAACACTGCCAATAAAAAAGGTGGTGACTATGTTGAAAAGTAGGAATGTGAACCTGTGATCAAGTGTAGTGATTCATTATTTGTGCATATGTAAAAATAACAAATCCAACTGGAATTGGAATTCAGCTCTCTGATTAACAATTACAAGCCATTATCCATTATACCACCTGCACATCCATGCTTACAGCACCTGATATACCCAATTCCTTTCCTATCTATCTATCTATCTATCTATCTATCTATCTATCTCAGTCTGTTCCTTTCCTTATCTATCTATCTATCTATCTATCTATCTATCTATCTATCTATCTATCTATCTATCTATCTATCTATCTCAGTCTGTTCCTTTCCTATTTATCTATCTATCTATCTATCTCAGTCTGTTCTTATCTGTTGATGTATGATATGTTTGGTTGTGTTGCTTATTTCTTATATAATAAAATAAATTGCATTACTTTTTGACTCACCCTCATATAATCCTTTGCAGGGCTCTCTTGTATGCTGTCAAACAGTGATGCAGTATGTATCAATGTATTATAATTTATCTATCTCAGTTCATTCATATCTATCTATCTATGGATAATCTATAATGTTATTGTGAATCATACATATTGAAAGGAAAAGAATATGTGGAAAAATAGATAATCAACGAATTTTCTAGATAAGCCATTAACTATCAAGCTGGTTATCTACTTATCTCAGTCTGTTCCTATCTATTTAACTATCTATCCATTTCATTCTGTTCATATCTATTTCAGTCTGTTCCTATCTAAGCATTTATATATATATATATATATATATATATATATATATATATATATATACATATATATATATATATATATATATATATATATATATATATATATATATATATATATATATATATATATATATATATATATATATATATATATATATATATAATGTCATTCCTTTCCTATTTATCTATCTATCTCAGTCTGTTTTATCTATCTATCTATCTATATACATATATATATTCCTATCTATCTCTCTCTCTCTCTCTCTCTCTCTCTCTCTATATATATATATATATATATATATATATATATCAATCTGTTCCTATATCTCTATTTCAGTCTGTTCCTATCTACCTATCTATCAATAAGGTAATGGCTAATCATACATATTGAAAGGAAAATAATATGCACTTTTTCATCAATGCCATAACATTTACCCTTCAGTGCCTCATTCATTGGACCAAATATATGAAAATCATTCTAAGTTCTAAGTCATGTGGTGATGAAGAAGTGAAAACTGCTTTAAGGAATTGGCTACACCAGCAGCCAACTGGGCATCATACCTTCATTCACAGGTGGAAAACGGCCAATAAAACAGTTGGTGACTATGTTGAGAAGAAGGGTTGTGAACCTGTGGTGTATAGCTATATCTTGATGTATGATATGTTCAATTGTGTTACTTATTTCTTATATAATAAAACAAATTACTTTACATAATCCTTTGGAGGACTCTTTTGTATGCTGTCAAACAGTGATGCAGTACGTATCAATCTATTATGTTTCTTATAATTTTATATCTAGTTTGTAGTTATTGTGTTGTTGGTAGAGAGGTATTACACATTGTTTAATAAATAAAAAGGAAGATCTATTTCAAGTGTAGTGATTCATTTTTTACAGCTTATCAACACTTTACAGGGTATTCAAAACCAGAAAATATTTTTAAATTGTAGTAATTTTTGTTTTTTGAGAGAATAATGATTTAGTGATACAAGACTTACTAATTAACCCATAGCTGAGGAGAAGGTGAATTTATGCCTTTCCCAAGGTTATTTGTGCATATGTAAAAATAACAAATCCAACTGGAATTGGAATTCAGCTCTCTGATTAACAATTACAAGCCATTATCCATTATACCACCTGCACATCCATGTTTACAGCACCTGATATACCCAAGTGGGCACCCATCTAGGTACTGACTGGGCTCAACATTGCTTAACTTTGGTTATCATACAGGAATCAGTGTTTCAACATGATATGGCCGTAAGCCTATTCCAAATGTAAAGGGTCTGCTATAATAATAGTTTGAAGCAAAAAAATGTCAGATTAAAAATGAATCCAGTAATTCTTTAAAAAGTTATTGGCTTCTGTTTTATGCTATTTGCATCATTATATGATTTTCATTTTTTCAAATAATTCATTAGCCGATGTTATTTTATTTATAGTAACTGGATTTTTGGCGATTACTTTACTTGGTTTCCATCATTCGATAGTGTGCACTTGAAAAATAGCACATTTATTGCTGTTGTCAACAATTCTCGGGCTTTTGGCTAAGATCAAAGTGTAGTATCTGTTCTTATCAGCTTAATCTGATTCTCTCTCTTCACTTCTATCTTTCCTTCTTTCTTTCATCTTCTAGGCCTTTTCACTAAGATCAAAGTGTAGTATCTGTTCTTATCAGCTTAATCTGATTCTCTCTCTTCACTTCTATCTTTCCTTCTTTCTTTCATCTTCTAGGCCTTTTCACTAAGATCAAAGTGTAGTATCTGTTCTTATCAGCTTAATCTGATTCTTTCTCTCCACTTCTATCTTTCCTTCTTTCTTTCATCTTCTAGGCCTTTTCACTAAGATCAAAGTGTAGTATCTGTTCTTATCAGCTTAATCTGATTCTTTCTCTCCACTTCTATCTTTCCTTCTTTCTTTCATCTTCTAGGCCTTTTCACTAAGATCAAAGTGTAGTATCTGTTCTTATCAGCTTAATCTGATTCTCTCTTTCTACTTCTATCTTCCCTTTTTTCTTTCATTCATTTTCTCATTGAAACCAAGTAGTCTTTTTCCTATCTTTCCATGTCATCAAATCAAAACAGTCCATATTCATGAGGTATTGGTAGAGTGTAATGGTCATGTGAATTCACGAATGGAGAGACAAGCACAATTATAATAGGATTGTTTAATTATTTATTATACTTGTCAGTGTGCAATGCAGTCTTCATGTGTTCCAATGTACACACACACACTCATACATGCATACACACACACACATCAAAAATAAAATAAAAATATTCAAAAGAAGAAAAGTAATAATGTTCAAAATAGACTGAAAATCTTCAGAATTTGGCAGTGTTCATTTTACACACGACCTAAGGATAAAAGCTGTTCTTCAAGTGCTTTGTTCTAGAAATAATAGAACTAAAATGTCTCCCTGTGAGTAACAATTCAACTAGTACCCTGTTTGGTTGGTCATTCTTGTTTAGTGATATATCAACCGCTTTAATGCCAAAATCTAAATATTTTGCACACAAGTTTTACTAATTAACCCATATCTGGGGGAAGAAGAGGTGTATTCATACCTTTCCCAGCAGTATTTGAATTTAAGTAAATATAACAAACCCAAATGGAATTAGAACTCAGTTCTCTCCAGTTAACCATTACAACACCCACACATCCACACTTGCAGTACCTGGTATTCCCAAGTGGGCACCCATCTAGGTACTGATCAGGCTCGATATTGCTTAACTTTGGTGCTCATAGGAGAACTAATGTTTCAATGTGATATGGCTGTAAACCCATTATACCACCTGTGCACTCAAGCAACAACACCTGGTATTCCCAAGTAGTCCCCCATCTCAATAATAACCAAACTCATCATTGCTTAACTTTGGTGTTCGTATGAGAGCCGGTGTTTCAAAATGATATGGCTATAAGCCTAAAGTGGTACCCTAGATGTGTACTGTCTTTCATTGTTTTCTGCTCTGCTGCAAAGCCAATGAGAATCAAAAATGTCCTCCAGCGAGGGCAGCAAGTAGCTCATTATTTTTGGGACAACATCTATAATTCCTTGGAGGGCTCTTTTGTCAGCTGCTGAGCACTGATGTAGGACATATATCTATTGATGCATTATGTTTCGATATAATTTTTTTATCTAGTTTGTATTTATTGTGTTGTTGGTTTCTGCCGAATTTCTTAATGGTGTTATTTTATGTTATTTATGTTATTACATAATTTTAATTTTTCTAAATTTTAGTTAAATTTGTTTATTTATTATATGGTTATGGAAATTAATGTTACTGTTTAATTTAGACTCTTGAGAGTCTCTATAAGAGAGTGGTGGCATCCTAAATTTCCAGGAAACGGTTGTATAAAGGCAGGTAATCTTTAAGAACATATTCTGCTTATTTTCTTCTCAATCTGAGAATGTTGGGTCTATAGGGGCTAGTACTGAGAAATGTGAGTAAGGAAGACATTTTATATACAGGTATATCTCTGACGTGTCCAGTTCGCCAGGCATTGTGCACGTGCCACAGATGAACTTGTGTCATCATTTGTACTCTGGAGGCACCCATCATCTGACAATCGATCATGCAAGTTAACCTTTCCAGATAGGATAAAACGAGACACATTGATCCCTAAGGAAGATCTTTTGGGTGCTATGACAGATAGGGAATACTGGAGGGGTGTAGTGAGTTCAATCTCGGCTGAGGCCGCAAGATGATGATGATACCTCGGGTTATGTTGTTTTGAGTATACGTCGTTTGTCAAAAAAATATATGGCAAAATAAAGATCAAGTTTAAGTCATTTTATTCGACTTTAGGTCTGTCTGCCACAAATATCGAAGTTGTAATATCAGTAGAAAAGCATTAAAAGCGCATAAAACATGTTACTGTACAATAAATAGGAGTAAAAGTATATAAAATCATATTAAAATATGTACATTTACAGTAAATCATAATATAATCATCATAAATCCTAGAAAATGAAATATGAAAACATCTGTGATTCTCTGTTGTTGTCTTATTTAGCGCATCTTCAAGAGCTCAATATTGGCATTTTCCACAGTAGTTCCAATATCTACCCTTGGCTAAGATCATCAAAGAAAATGGGCTTCTTCATGAACAGATTTTTAGCATTGACAAAACTGGATTATATTGAAAAAAAATGCCAGACCATTCTTTCATTGCTCATGTTAAGCATAAGGCTATATTGCCAATAAATTATTTTATTCAGAATACTCTACGTGCATATCATAAATACTGTAATATGCAATGGGAAGTGCTTACTTACAGTTTATAGTGTGGTTATTTCAACTTAAGTCATTTTTCAATCTAAGTCATGACCTCTGGAACCAATTAACAATGTAGGGTGAGGTATACCTGTATATAAAAACAGATGAAACATGAAATAAATACTTTATTCAAATTAAATATAGACTAAATTTTTATTTCACACTTTGATTTGATGCCCTTCTGATATGGATGCCTGGGGTCATCACACCCTCTGCAACTTTTGCACACTACCACAACCAGTTTACCGCAGAAAGAAATGGCAACCTGCTGCGGGAAAATTTTGTTTGTCAGTCATGAAAGAGACATGATTGCCGATGCGTGTGTGTATTTCTCTGAATTTTTTTTGTCATGCAATTGATTTATCAACCAATTGGGTGGGTTTTTACAAAATTCTTAAATTTTTACAAAATTCTTAAATTTTTACAAAATTTAAATTGATTTTTTAAGATTGATTTCAACTTCTTTTTGATCCCCTCCCCTTTTTCTATGGACTTTGTCCAAAAAGAAAATATGGATATGAATTGTTAGTTTTAGGTACAAATAGTTTTGGTGCCCATCATATAAATATAGAACATGGCAAGCTTTTTTTTTTTTCTATACTAATGTTCACCCATTACAAGGCCCAAGAGCCACTCAAGGTAATAAGTTGCTGTAAGGTGTTATATGAGCATAAAAATGGGCAAGAATTTAAATTCATGGGATGTGGCTGGTGCAAAGGTCTTATGCTCCTACCCGAATCTATGATATGGAGCTACCCTACTTTTCTGCATCTTAATTTTCATAAAGTAGTATACATATAAAAATTTTATTGTAACATAAATATGAACAATAATGGATCATATAGATGAACAACTAGAAAAATTGAAAATAAATACAGTGTATCTTACTTATTATAAAACACAGATTGTGTGTGTCTGTATGTTTATATATTGGATCGAATTTCCTACATTTTTCAACTGATTTCAACGAAACTTCACAGGACTGCATAAAATTACCTTGCAGTGGTTCTGACAGCACCAAAAATTGGAAAAACAATTGTTTTTGCACAAAATCAATTTGAAAACACGATTCTGTTGCCAGAATGAAAGGGAGACAACTCATATCGAGTTATACTTATATAACACAGGTTGTTTGTGTGTATGTGTATGTGTGTTCCTTTATATATGGGATTGGATTTCCTACATTTTTCAACTGATTTCAACAAAATTTCATTTTTTTTGGCAGGTAGTGTTTCTTATTGTCTTGAACACTTTTTTCTTTATTTTTACATTCAGAATGCTTTAAAAATTCCATTTACAAGACAATTGTTTATAATAAAATTCTATTTAATCGGTAGACTCATAACGATTGAAAACAATGTTTTTGTTTGAGTTTGGGTTTAACCAATTCGTAAAAAAAAAAAAAACTAATTAAGACATGCGTGTCCATCAACGTTAAACGATAATCTTTGTCAATTTTATTTTTCCGTATTTATGATGGTTGATACCTGATCTGACTCTTACTGTTACATCCCCAGGCAACGCCGGGCTCTACTGCTAGTCTAAATATAAATTAGAGATATGTCATTAGAGACATGTCATAATAGACCATTCCATCTTAAATAAATCCAAGAATGTTTTGCAGCTCCTCCTGGTCGTTGGGCACATAAACCGCAACGACTTGGAATGAACCATTTTTCACAGCAATATCAGCCACAATCAACCGGCTCTTGGCATCAGTATGCACAAGATCCACCCACTTCACTAGCAAAGAAACTCCTCTAGCATATTGGTCCCCATATGCTGAATAAACGACAAAGTCGTTCTCCAGCACACACGCATCAATGCTGCAAACAAAGTGGGTCTCTTGGATTGCCGCAACATCCACGCCGAAAGACAAGAGATCACAGAGCAGGTGGGCCGCCTTACCCCGATCCCTCAAGCCATTCACATCGATTAGGTCTGAAAAAAAAAAGAAAGAAAAGAAATGCTTCTATTTATTGAGTTTTGTGGTCTCAGAATCGGCTCCAAAAGCAGTGTGCGGGAAAAGGTATTTTTGCTCAAACTTGCTTCAGTTTTAAGATCTCAGCCAATGAAAAACCTAGTTTGCTGAAACTAAGATGCTGATTGGTTAAGAGGTGCTTATGCGTGAAAAGTGCATTATCTCGGTGGAGTGACAGGTAGGTATGGAATATTACATCAAGCCTATGTTTTGCCAACCATTCCAATAAGCAATATGATAAATAAATAGTGTAAATAAACAATAATAGTGTTTATTATTTTTATTGTCAATTCTCAAGAACAAAGAAAATGTATAAATTCACACTCATATGTTTTGGTTTTATTAAAATTCTAAGTTGCTAGGAGTGAAGGTATTTAAAATAATAGCGATGTCAATGGAAAAACCTTTCTTTTCGCACACCATATTTTTGCAGTCATGAAGGTGCAAGATTACTAAATTCTTATATTTTATTGATAAAAATAAATATTGTTTGAATTTTTGTTTTTAGAAATGAAATTCTTATGCTTTATATTTGCAGGACACATACATTTTCAATCAAGAAACGACCTCAGCATTTGAACAATTCTGTCATACATAATTTGAATGTCCGAGGAAAAAGAGGAAACATTGTCCAGGTTTATCCAGCAGTGGAATATGACTTTGTCCCAAATACACTGGAAATAGCAACTGGAGAATTCATCCATTTTCAGTTTGTATTTTCTTATTTTACTTTACAGCATTCATGTGAAAATGTTTACAATCTCAAAACAAATGCCAGAAAAATTTCATTAGAAACAAAGAAAAGAGTACTAAACTGTTATGTAATATCCGTCCACCTATATGACAGTGAATGCTAGACAATCCCCTTACAGATGAAGAAGAGACTTGAAGCAACAGAAATGTAGTTCTACAGAAGGATACTGGGGATACTCTGGACCAGATATGTGAGCAACAATGAAGTTTTAGAGAAAATGGAAACAAACTTAACTTAATGGAAACTACTTAACACCAGGAAGAGATAGTTGAAATTTCTAGGGCACATAATGAGGAAAGAGGGCTTGGAAAATTTGATACTCACAGGACAGATTGAAAGCAAGAGGGACAGATGAAAACAACACTTAATCTACCTTGAGCAAATAGATCGCAGAACAAAGTTTATGAGAGATAACAAAAAGACAAAATTTATTAAGAGCTACAAAGAGCAGGAAATTATAGAGAGCCATGATCAGCAACAACCTGAAGGATTATGAAGAAGAGTGTGTTGATATTAGATTACCAGGTCATTACAGGAGTTATCAATTCATAGCAGCAGCATGGTCTCGTCTATTGAACTGGGATATTTTGTTGTGTTGGAGGGAGAAATATAATTACATAAGTTGTAGTTGAGATATTCTGACTGTGTGATTTTTTTTAGTGATTGTATTGTGTTGTATCCAACATGACACATGGTTTGGGGTCTAAGAAGTCCCCAGGAGGGGAAATGAGACATGTCTTGTCACTATAACAACCTCAGGTTGAAGAGCAATAGAAGAGATAGAAGGTTTGCACCTTTCATTTCATTTAAATTAATCAATTCACTTTTAAAATATCAAGACATATATATATATATATATATATATATATATATATATATATATATATATATATATATATATATATATATATATATATATATATTATAATTATATATATATATATATATATATATATGATATTATAATTATATATATATATATATATATATATATGATATTATAATTATATATATATATATATATATATATATTATAATATATATATATATATATATATATATATATATATGATATTATATATATATATATATATATATATATTATAATTATATATATATATATATATATATATATTATATATATATATATATATATATATTATAATTATATATATATATATATATATATATATATATATATAATTATATATATATATATATATATATATATATATATATATATATATATATATATATATATATTATCCATAGCCCAAGTAAATAGTTTAAATACCTACAAAAAAGATAAACCTTTATGAAGTCATCTAAAACAAATGTTACGGCAGTTTTTATATGCAAATCCCTTTCATAAAGAAATAAAATAAAAATAAATAAATCTCCATAGACACGTAAACCAGACTAGGGCGAAAACATCTTCCGTTTCAAATTTAGACACCCCACCTTACCCTGACTTGACATCTATGAAAGTAACTCTATACTGATACTTATTATTAACACCCAAACACCCCCTATCTATTTTAAACAATTCACCTGGCTGTTACCATGGAAATTTTGATTTCAATTATGAATATACTATTAAAACACGTAAATTTCAGAAATAAGTTATTCCAAAAGAAATTTCGCTTGAAGATGGAACAGAGCTTACTTTAACTCAATTTGATTCAAATAATTATATTGGAGTTTTCGGCTCTTGTTTTGAAACATGAGACCTCTTATGTCGCGAGTTGGAATCATATTTTTAAATAAATAATTATATATATATATATATATATATAACATACAATAAGATCCTAGGTGTTAAATAAATACTCATTATCAATTTCAGAAACTTTTTATTCAATATAATAGCATTGTTGAACTGTATAGTTTAAGGAGAAGACCTAGACACAAATTATAAGGATAACAATATTTATTATTATTAGAAATGCTAATACAAACATTGTCCTTCCCTACATGTGTAACATGACTTACCAAAGGGGTTCATTGTTAACACAGATAACAGGTATCTGTTTCATCAGAATAGGTCTGTGGTTCCCTTAGTTGGTCCTTTGATCAAGGAGCAGGTCCTAGGTCCTTGTGTGAGCATTTGCCCTCTATGACAGTCCCTGGGTGTCTGAGCCTTGATAGCTGTCATGGTTTTCTACTTCTGTGTAGGGAGAAACAACTTTTTTACCAACCCAACAGTATTACTGTAAAGAAAAGAAGGCAAACATTAAAGCTTGTAGTTGCTGGTGCTACAGAATCACAAATAAAGAACTATAACAAATAACAGAAACCACATCACTTGAGGACTTTCAAAAAAACAACAAATGGATATCATATGAAACTCTAAAGAAAATAATGCATTAGCTGCTCAGTCAATAAATGCTTTGTTTCCTTTTAAAGAAACGGTTAATATTAGCATTGCCATTAGAGATGAGGAGAACTAATACTACACTTTGAACCCAGTCTGATAGCAAGAGAGTAAAGAAAAGTGTAACACTATAGCAGATCTAGCTACAATATTCATTTCTGGTTTTACAAAAAGGTCAGAAGGGGATGGTGATTTGGTCTTCATCTATCCTACATTTAACTTAGCTAGACACAATCACTGACCCAAATATATCATAATTTTCCTTACACCAAACCAACATTTTCTTACTTATTCATAATACCACATTTTCTCTATGAAGTCTTAGTTAGTCCCTATATGTAGGGTTTGTCTTGCAGGTGGGACATAACAACTTTCTTTATAAGTAAACAGCTAATATTACCATTATAATTACCATAATAAAAAAAAATTGTTTTTTCTTATATTTTTGTTTTTGCAGATGGAACGGCTCAAACACAAACAACAAAAATTTTGAAGGTGAAGGTACTCCAGGTACTGACCGCAATAATGTTTTGATGCTGTCTGAACTGAACAATTCCAGTGGTGAAGAACTCAAGTCCTTTGAACTGCCCTACTTTGGTCACTATGTCAACAGCTACCCAGCCCCTCTCACCAATATTACATTTCTCAACCTAACAAAGAATGATCTCATTAAACTGGCTTCCTCAGGTGAATATTCATATGTTTGCTCTAAATTAGACTGTTGAAACACATTGCTAGATTGGCTAGGACACCCACAAAGTCAAGTGGGATGTAAATGATTTTATCTGGACCTGAAGCATTAGTAGTTTTATGACTGTATTGTCAGAAAAATCAAGAACATCATAGCAACTGCTCACTGTCTACAAGTATGACAAAAAGGAAATAAAGTAAATAAATAAATGAAAACTTTCAGGATCAAGTGTCACTCAGCCGGAAGGTAGGAAATTCTGGTAGTGGGCCAATATAGATGATATTAATACTTAGTAGTTAAATATCAATATCATCTGCAAATGTATGAATTCTGTACAGTTGTAGATAATATAACGTAATATTAGACATTTTACTTCATCATTTTATACCCAATTTTTATTACACATTTAAACTAAGCAAGTATATCAGAAATTAAACATACACACAGACATCTTGAGATATACACATGATGACTACAACTAATGAAAACAAAAATACAAGTAAAATATGACTCTGAATCATTCCATCCCCCCCAAATTTCTGATGAAGCTAAATAGGGAAACATATCAAATTTATAAACATTTATTACTTGTTCCTTATTTAATCATTCTGTCACATTTAATCCATATGTTCAAATCATCTTGTTAGAAGATGGAATTATCAAAAAACACTATTTACAGTGTTCAGACTGTTGTCTTCATCTTTATTGTCATATTCACGACATTTCAATCGTTGTACACTCTGACCTTCATCAGTTGATATACATTGGAATATCAAACCAAACCATTTATTTTGTCCACCAGTGGATAAAAGCGTTTGTTGAAGTAATCAAGTAATCCAGGGACTTGACCCAAAGAGTTGTGAGTTCAATACCTGGCTACAGCAGAGGTGAACAAAATCTTGGAGAGTTGAGTTATTAAAGGGAAATAACTGAAACTGAGATATCTAGAAAAGGCATGGCATGTGGAATTAGAACAATCCACCCCAGTAAACAAAATATAAGATTTGGTTTGAAATTCCAACATATATCCTCTGAAGAAGGCCGGAATATACATTGCAAATATGGCAACAAAGATGAGAACAACAGTCCAAACAATGTAAATAGTTACACTACCTTATCTCAAAAATATAGACAGATATAAAAAAAAGTACTAGTAATGTGTAACCTTTGTGTCTGCAAGAAAAACGTTTTCATAAGGGCAGTTATTCCTGCTTTTTTATTCTTTTTTTAAGCAAGTTCACCCCTGGCAAGGCAGTAAAGTCACTAAGACACAAGGGGTCACTGGGTGTGGAATTAGAAAACAGAAACATTATTAAGGAGCAGGAACAATGAAGAGTAATCAGCAGGACAGCAGATAGCGATTGACATTGCATTTAAATTTTAAGATCAAAGTTGGCTGGAAAGCATGGAGCCAGGAGAGTTCCACAAGAAAATGTGACCACTCAACTGTAAATTAATGAGACATTGTCACCAGTCGAGTCCTGTGCTTAAATTCATAAAGTCTAGGTACCATAGTGAAGAATGATATTTATTCGTATGATAATACAAAAAGTGGCACAAGGCCAAAAGGGGGAATGGGGAAAAGGACAGTCTTCATCTGTCTTGAGCTAGCCATAAACACTGACCCAAACATACAACAATATTCCTTACACCAAAATAACACATTCTTATTTACCATTCTTACTTCACCCACCATAATACCTCAGAATCTCCATGAAGTCCTAACTAGTCCCCATATGTACAATTCATTGTCTGTGTGGGGAGGGGAATAAAACAGCAATTTAAAAATCTAGCTTCGTTGTGTAGTTAAAATATGAAAACAAAACTATTTACAAGAAACCAAACAAATATTAGCAATACCCACCCCACAATCCTTAAATATGACAGAAACATCAGTTAACTGGACAAAATCAATGTGGAACTCTAATAATATAAAACATTCATTTATTCCAAGTACTCACTCAAACACACACTCATTCAAACACAACAACAAATATGAAAATCACACCCAAAACGAAAGGTGCCCCACATCCACCAGAGAGCCGACATCTCTGCTCACCTAAATGTCCACCATTTTGGTAAGAAGAGATGTCGAGAAGGGGAATTAAAGAAAAATGGGGCCAAAATAAAAGGGGCCAATGAGCATACATCCCCTAGCTAAGTTAAGTTGAAAAAAGAAACTAAGGACAAACAGAAACCTAAACTAAACTAAATCTGCGTGGGCTTAGCCAAAGTTCAACACAGGGAGAACAATATCCTGATACCTAACCAGCATCAAAGTGCCACTCCAAATCAGTCCCTTTCACTTGACACAGCTGTGCAAGATTTGCCCACCTTTTGCCAAATTCTGATGAAGGGAGCTGGCACTTTTCTGTCTTAATCTTGATTTTAAGCTGATGCTTAAAATACAAGATCAATTGGGAAGAAGTGAACTTCTCACCCCCATAAAATTCCATCTGGCACATCGTCCAAATCACAACTCTCATAAAACCTATAAAGCAAAAGAACACATAGTGTTCAGCCTTCATCAATAGTGGTACCATGTTCCTACAGACAGAACTGGCTTCAAGGACAAAGAACTTTCCCCTCAGCATGCGAACCATGATGCAAACTTGCACAACGGGGTTACAAGCCTGCAATGAAAGAAAGTGTGACCCAGGGTCTTCACCTCCCCATCAATTGAACACAGTTTGGTGATTTCTCCAAGCTTGCTGAACAAAGTCTTTTGCTGTCCCAGAGAGCCCTGCAAATCACCAGCCTGGTGAGTGATGCCTCATTGTTATTGAAGCATTTCAAGACAACACCTGGACATAGGAGAAGCCATCCAACATCCATAAGAGGTGTTTCAAAGCAATACGACATTCACGGTAGAAGGAGCACTCGCCTCAGGGTAAACAGCTGGCCTCCTCCACACACAAGTGCAAACTTCTCAGGAATGGGAAATTCTTATGGGCATCTTCCTTTCAGAAGGCGCCCTCGTCCGAATTGCAACACATTCAACCTAGGAATGCAATGTGAAGCGTATGTTGACGTATCTCAACGCAAGGCATACCCAGACCACCTTCAGAAGAGTGGAGGTAACAGATCTCCCGAAGTACCTTAGCAGCCCTCAAGGAGGATAACAAGAGCCTTACTAATGACATTAGTGTGGTAGACAAAAGTGGAATCACGGAGAGTCAGTAAAGGAGAATCGGGTAGATGTGCAACGCACATACTTCTGTCCTCCCCTTTAAGGAAAGATTCGTTTGAGACCACAGATGAACTGTGACCTCAGCCTTCTCTTGTACCTCCAATCAATTCATTTCCAACTGGATATTGGGACCAAACCAGAAGCCAAGTATCTTGATTGTCTCATCTGTCCAGAGGAAAATTCCAGGAAGAGAAACTCCCTTCCACGCACCTAATCACAAGCCAACAGACTTATTGCGGTTGATCTTGGCCCCTGTCACCATCTCATACCCTCTGATTTCTTTGCTGACTTTGTCAATCTTGGCTCTATGTGACACAAGAACTGAAAAGTCATCAGCCTAGGCAAAATACCTGGCCGATGTGGTAGCACCAGGTATGGAAATTCCACATAGGAACAGATTCATCTTTAACTTGCAAAGGAAGGGCTCCCAGGCTAGAACATAAAGCAAAAGCAAAATGGACAACCTTGATGAATGGAGCGAGACAATATGAAAGGCACTGATCTTACCCCATTCACTACCACCAGTGCACTGGAAGACACATACAGAAGTCAAATCCAGGTGCAAAAGTACAGCCTGAAGCCAGATGCCAAAAGACAGTCTCCAGAAAATGGTGGTCATTTATCAAATGCTTTGGACTGATCTAAATTGATCAGTGCGGCTTCATTGTCAACTTGCTCAATAATCAAGCACACCATATGAAAGCTGTCCTAAATAATCCTGCCCTTCACAGCACAAATCTGTTCGGAACCAATCAGACTAGAGGACAACCCTCAAATGGTTGGCTAAGATCTTGGCCAAAATCTATATTTAACATAATTAAAGGCGGAAAGTTACTTATTCCATCCCCACTATTTTTGTCCTTGCATAAAAACTTGATTACACCCCTGGTGAAAAGTTGAGTTATAGACCCCTGCTTCAACCATTTGTTAAAAATCAGTACCAGCAAAGCAATAAAAACAGGCAACTGCCTAAAGTACAGTTTGTAGGGTAGACCATCTAATCCTGGAGATTTTTCCAGACCAACCTGCTCCAGCGCATCCCAGATTTCCAATTTCTTGATGGGACCTTTGAACCTAGCCACTCCAGCTGCCTCAGGCTGGAAAAGTTGGCATAATAGGTGTTAAACTGAGCAGGGTTCAGACTGTGATCCCTGGTGAAAAGTTCCTGAAAGTAATCACAAAAAGCCTTGTATATGCCTGCATTTGTAGTCATGGTTTGATTATTTGGCAATGTGACACATGCGATATGTCGCCAAGATGCATTCCAAAATTCCTCTGCATGCAATTCAGTGGCCATATTCGTTGCCTCCAAGGACATTCTTTTTAACTTAGCCTTAACTATGAGAGCTTGATCTTTCTTTATAAGCAAGTAGGCCAACTCTGCCCTAGCTAAAACTACGTCCCCACTATCATGGGATTTGATCACCCAATCAACTTTCTTCTCACAAGCCGTTTGTGCTTCTAATCTACCTGGATGAGCCGATGACTATAATCAGCAGCAAACGTTCTAATTTTAGATTTTAAATTGTCTCACCAGGCATTCCCAACCACAGCCCCATCAGTTCCTGCTGTAGCATTAGTAGCAGCTGATCACGGAAATCTTGCCCAGTGAACAATGATGTTCAATTTCCAGTAGCCAGCCATCCTAACCTTAGGCTAATCTAAGTTTACACAGACCTGGATGAGCCTTTGATCCGAATAAACTATATAATGGAAACTTGGACACCCAAAGAGCCCTATATCAACTCTCCTGACTAAGATTCGGTCGAGGTAGCTAGAACGCACCTCTGTAGCCAAGCCACCATTATTAGTGCAAGTCCACACTACCTCCCGAGGGTGTTCATTCCAGTACTTATCGACAAGATCAAACTTGTTGATAAAGTCCCAAAATGGTTTCACGTCACCTCAAGTGTCCACCAAAATATGGTGAATAGAGGGAAAAACCCCTAGACAGAATGCCTTCATAATCGCGAGAAGAAAAACGGGTATGTTGCGCACAACATATATTCAGATGCTGAAGGTCACGAGAGAACCTTGCCCAGCGAGATGCTGAAGGTCACGAGAGAGCCTTGTCCAGCGAGACTGACCTCAGGCTTTGGGCATTCACACTAGATAACCAGAGAGCTAAACAGGGTTGCTCTTCTGCATTGAACATGGCCAGGGTAAGGACACCAACGGCCTGTTCCATTGATCCTGTGCCCACCTCAGTCTTTATGGTGCCATCAAGAGACAGGGTGCCAATGTTCCAGGGAACGTAAATTTTAAAGCTCTTTACAGGATGGGGTGAACAAAAAACGGGATCCTCCCTGAACAAAACTGATTAAATTTTTTGTGCTGAAGCCTCGTTAAAAAAGGCCAGAGGAGGAAAAGTTTTGAAAATTTTGTTAGTCTCCTCGATCATCTTCCAAATTTGTTGACCTCCTGCACCAGCTTTTCGCATTTGGGAAATTGGACAGATTTTCTACATCCAGTCCATTGATTTTTTCATGGTTCATTAATGTCTTTGTCCTTGATTTTTCTCGCCTGAGTTATAGCTTTTTCCTGATGTTCTCATGATACCCGGCAGACGTTTTCACCAGTATTGAAGATGGGTTTTATTTTCTTTTTGGAAACAGAAACAACTGAATCTGTGGACGGGCTTCTCTGATGTTTAGGTTTTGGAATTCCTTTTGCGCTCTGCTGATGGGAGTAATGGCAGGGGATCGATTAGGTGTATTAGGCGGGATAGTTCTTTTCTTAGTTGAAGGCTTGGGAATAGGAACCTTTTTTAAGGTAGCCATTTTTGAACGAGTTGGGGATAAAGATTCAACTATTGAAAGAGGAGCCATGAGTTGATGTCTAACAGATGGGGGAGATGGTGCTGAGTAAGAAGGGCCAATCCTTTTCTCCGACTAAATATGTTTCTCCTTTAAGGCATCCTTTAATTTCTGAATTTTTTCAGCCTTTTCAAAACAAAGCTTGTATTTCAATTTTTGCATCCTAATCTGATCAGCCTAGCTGGTCGGGGAATCACCCTTAGTGCTGATAGAGGCTGTGTGTGTTGTTTGTCATAGGGACTTCAGTGGAATGAGGTCCTGCTGCCCAGAGCTTCACTCTAGCCCTGCTAACAACAGTCAGCAGGCATTGACAACAATACATCCCACCTGAAATATCCCTTTCCTTTAATCACTTGCTGAGGTTTGATCCCCAGGGATATCAGAGATTTAATTACAGTGTCTTTTGTTGAGCAACAAATTTTGCACAAATGCTTGCCCACATAAAGACTGACAAAATTCATTTTTCAGCTTTCTGTACTTCAAGGAGGTTAGCCAAGAGCCTATCTGTGACAAGATGTGCATAATGCTTAGCCTTCTCGAGGAACTCCGTAATGTTGATTTTACACTTCGGTGGGTACTTCTACCAGAAAGGTGTCTCCCCAACTGATACATTTGTTCTTTTCCACATTGTTGTTTGACAAGCTTGCAATTTTTTCCTTTAAATTATGGCCTTTTTCAGTCACCATGCTTCTTTTTTTCCAATCCTTAACTTTGTCACTGTTTTCCACAGAATTTGGGCTATTTTCAGTGTCCATACTTTTTTCCAAATCCATAACCTGGATGCTGCTTTCCTGCAAGTTTAGATCTTTTTCAGCTTCCATAAATTTATCCACTTCATTAATCTTTTCCTCCAACTTTGTTGATTCTTTGATGTTTTCAGTTATTTTTTGTTTATTGGAAGGGTCTTTCTTTTTTTTACACTACTTCCATAGTGAAGAGCGATATTTATTCTGTTTAATACAGAAATGTGGCACATGGCCGAAAAGGGGATTGGAGGAAGGACGGTCTTCTTCTGTCATAGGTACCTTTCTTACTACAACCATCATAAACCTCTTTGTCTCTATGAAAATACTAACTAGTCCCCATGTTTACAATTCATTGTCTGTGGTGGGGAGAGGAATAAAACAACCATAGTGAAGAGCTCATCCAAACAATTACCCCGAAAGTATTTATAGAAAAGGCACAGGGAGACAACTTTATGGCAGTGGGAAAATGACTGAAGTCAAGATACCAAATCAGGACCAATAAAATTGCTGATTCTTCTTTAGATTTTATCAAGGATCTCTAGACATATAGCAGGATCACCTAACTATACATGGCAGCAATATTCTAAACATGGATGAATGATAGACTTATACAAGATAGATTCTGGAGAGAAAAATTGTCTAGTATGACATAGTGAACCAACTTTCTTAGCAGCTGAGCTAGCAATGTTTTGTATAGTCTTTCCACTTCATATCATCCAAGAACATTAGTCCAGGAAGGCGCAACAAGTCACTCTCCTGGAGATAAGAATCAACCATGCTGATGGAAGGCAGAAAGCAGTCTCTCACATGATTACTAGAAAGTGGGTTAGTTTTGGAAACGTTAAAATTAACAAGCCACCCTTTGTCCCAGTTAACAACAGACTGAAGGGCGTTTTTGACATCAGCCACCAATTGGACTTTATCAAACTGATTAGACTTACTACTGAGACAAAAGTAAATGGTTGTACCATCAGCATAGATACCAAGTTGAGTGCTAATGCTATTTGGAAGGACATTAATGAAAACTGAAAACAAAGTAAGACCAAGAATAGAGCCCTAGAGGACACCTGCATTAGTGCAAAAAGATCTAGAAGAGTGGCTATTCAGGATAACTTTCATTTCATGATTTTTGCCATTCTTGCCATAATCTATCTTACACATTCATCCATACATTGAATATAGCTGCCACATCTGGTCTGGTACTTATACAATGTTTTTAGAGATTCTTGATAAAATACAAAAAAAAATCTGCAATTTTATTGATCCTGACCTGGCAATTTCGGCTTCAGTCACATTCCCATCACCATAATGCAGCTTCTTTGTGCCTTTTCTATAAATATTTTCATGGTATTTGTTCTGATGAACTTCCTGCTATAGTATTTGTTCTGATGAACTTCCTGCTATAGTATTTGTTCTGATGAACTTCCTGCTATAGTATTTGTTCTGATGAACTTCCTGCTATAGTACCTAGATTTTATGAATTTAAGCACTGTATTAGATTGGCAGCAAGGTCTCATCATTCTATAGTTGAAATGACTGGAGGTAACCGTTAGTCATATACTAAGTTTGTTCTGTCGCACTTCTCACTTGTGCAACTCACTTCCAGCCTTTTTGCATTCCATTCAAGTTTGATCTTCAAAAATTTAAATGCAATGTCAACTATTATCTTGTTTTCTTAATTCCTATTTTTTTAATTTTCTCTCTCTTTAATAATGTTTTTCATCTCATATTCTCTCATACACAGTAACTCCCTTGCGTCTTAGTGGCTCTGATGCCTTGCCTTGCTTGGGAGTGGGGGAAATGATAAAAAAAACTCAATAACGGCAAAATATGTCAAATTCATAAAGATTTCCTACTTGTTACTTATTCAATCTATTAATGCCTGCCATCCCAAAAAATGTTGTGTTGTTATGCAAATTAATGAGTTAGAAGATTCAGAGTATCTATTAACAGGAAAAAGATGTAATTTAGCTCAAAATAGAAGATATTTCGTGATTTTTAAAACTCTATGTATAGAACCTAATTCTTTTTGTTTTTTTCAGGAAGCACAAACCAGGTAGACCCCCTCCTGAACAAGGCCAGTACTTATTTTGATCTCCAACCCAGAAAAATCACCCAGTCCGGCATATATCACTACCTGTGTACAAGGAACAATAACTTCTCTAACCGAAATCAAAAAGGGAAAATTGTTGTCAGCAAGTTCCCAACTCAGTACAAAGCCATTGGTCAGATGGGTGGCTCTCTGCAAATAAAAGAGTAAGTGTTTTGTGTTTCTTTTGGGCAGAACCCAAAAATTTCAAACAAATAAGAGGAAGTAGTAATAACTGATCTTTGAACAGGAGTAGAGGTTTATCCCTGTTTAGGATTGTGTTTCCAATTCCTTCTAAAATCTACTGCAACTCTATGCTTCTAACATCTCCGCCTAAAACTATGGATTTTTATTTAATATTTATTCACATTTTTTTCTGCAATAGGAATAGATAGGTTTGCCTATCGTCTGGTTCACACTCCTTTCTGGTCTTTTTAACTTCTGGTGGCCCTTTGCATCTTAGTGGCATTATCATCTTGCTTGGTGTGGTGCCTCTTACTCTGTAACTCTCTATCTCAAGTGGCTCTTGGGCCTTGTACAGGGTGAACATCATTGTAAAAAAAAATGAACCAACAAAAGTTGTGCAACATTCCAACATGAAGAATGTTTATTATTAATTAATTATTAGAACAAGTATCATTATCTTGTTTGTTTTGATCATTGCCTTTTAGTACGTGCATTCCCTAGCCTTTCTAGGATGTGCAAGTGGCATAACAGATAGTAGCTCTGAATGAGAAATAGTTAGAATTCCAATTGAGTTCATTGCATTCACCTACACCTTTATAGTAGGATTTGTATCTAGGAAAATTATTGTCTCCAAAAAATTGTCAATGCAATATTCACTCATAAAAAAAAAAAGAATTATTTTTACAATCCAAATTATGTTACAGTTTTAAATAACTCACAATAAACCATAATAAGGGTTGATTCGCAAATACGCTTTTAAGTAGGCGCCCAAGGGGGTTGTCAGTGATGTTTTGATTTGGTTCATCAGGGAGTTTGGGTCTTTCAACATCATACTCCTCATCACCAAATCGACCCAATCAGGGAGATCAACCCCTGATTCCCCTTCAACTAAACACTAACAGCCACTCTGGCCTTTTTAAAGAATAAGAGGAAGAAAGACCACATATTCCGCACATCCGATTGGATGCTTGTAACAACCATTCCGGTGCGCAAAATATCTTTTAAATGGCCCGCGGTGGGGACAGGCTTCTTTTCTTATTTCATTGGATTGCGGTTTCGATGGATAACCGAGGAGGTAATCTTAATGTTCCTAAATCTTACCCTTATCCTTAAGTATTGTATGGTTTAATTCTTTGCAGTTTTTATTTTATTTGTACTTTTTTTCTTTTCTTTTGGCGGGGATACTTAAACTCAACCCTATTATCACATTTTATCGTTTAGCCTGTTTCTTAACATTATTGCATGTTAACTTTTATTGATAAACTATAAAAAACAAAACAATCTCAAATAATCAATCTCTAGCCTAAAGATGAAGTAGTATAATTATTCCATGAATTATTTGAACTAACATCTTTGTCTTTGTTGTTTTGATCACTATGTTTTTGCTGATGTACTCTCTTACTTTTTTAGCATTTCTCATCTAACAAAATTCAAGGTAATAATACTAACTGCTTACTAATGACCATTGACTGGTTGTCTGAATAGTTGCCTGAATCTTGTAAAGGAGTTATAACTCTGAGTAAATAATTATAAACCCACTAACATTTATATATATACGAAAATACTTGTAAAAATGAAAAACAGTAAGATGTGGAAACAAACATGTATTATTTATTATCTGCTCATTATGTAGTGACACTAGAGATAGTAATACTGAATAAAAATAGTGAGTCTGGTGTCAAATATAGATCAACTATGAATCAGAATACGACAGAATGCTAAGATAAAGAATAAGTAAAGTGTATATTGTCTTTCGCATATGTTTTTTTTATAGATCTGTGTAATGAGTATCCAGATAATTTAGTTGTAAAATACAAGAAGTGTGTGGAATTACCTTGGATTTTTGTTGAGTGCTAAGCAATAAATGTTACTATTATGACCTGGAAAAGGAAAAGGAGCCAAAATTTTCATTGACACACGTGTTGGGAACCTGTCCATGTGAACTGCTTGTCCAATAGTTATAACGTCACATCATTGTGTGTGTAGAGAAGAAAAGTAGGGTTGATTCTCATTGATTTAGAAAGAGTGAATTAATGATAATTATAATTGTTAGAATTATTATTATAATTATTTTTGACACTATAATTAATTTTTATTTATTTATTTTTTATGGAGATGACACAATGACAGCATAATTAATTTTTTTTTATCTATGTATTTGTTTATGGACATAACAATCTAAAAGTTTCTCCTAAATATTTCTCTGCCATATTGATGTAGCTTAGAATATATTAAGCCTACTTTTTGCAAAAAGCTTGAAATGATGACAGGAAAACATGAAACCTTTAGAAGGCTTTAATGAACTAACAAGATGGCTACATTTTACATCGAGAGAGTGACAACCAAGGGAGGTTATCAATAGAAAGTCAAAGGGAGATTAGTAGAAGAAAACATGTTACAGAAGAGATGGATAAGTGTACAGGATAACATAAAGCTAAAAGAGCCCACCTAGCTAGTAAATGCTTGCTGATTCAAATATAAAAAAACTTATATTCAACATCAATAATCTAACAAGTGTAAAACCAACCTAGTGAAACCAATCAAAGTTTGATACTTTCCTTCATGCATAAAATATTATATTATCAAATAAAACTAAGGTGCATGCTATCTTTTGATATTTTCCCTTAAAATTTATTTACAAGTTAATTTTTGTGTTTATTGCCACTGTGTACCAGTGTGTGTAAGCCCTTTGAATGCTGAGAACACAGCAGACAGGAACGAGAATGAAACTGACACTTACAACCAGAAAGAGACAATTGAAATTTCTGTTAAACAATAGTAAGGAAAGAGGGCCTGGAAAATTTAACACTCACAGGATATACTGAAAGCAAGTCAAGCACAAGGAAACAGTGAATAGCCTACTTAATGAGTTTGGGTGAGCATATAGCATGACAAGGACAAAGATGGATGGTAAATGTCAAGTGTTAACTAGAACAACAAAAGAGAGGAAGTTGTGAAGGGTCATGATCTCTTGAAAGTACATTTCACATAAAAGAATGAAATACAAACTTACATTCTAAAAGACCATTTAAATCTAGGGGTTGGGACAAAAGAGACAAACCCCATAACAAAGTAGACCCCTCCCCAGCATATTAATATATAATAGTAATTTGCATGTGTATAATAGTAATTTGCAATGGGTATATGTAATAGTAATTTGCATAGTAATTAGCATGTTACTATATAATACTAATTTGCATATGCATTATAGTAAATTGTAATGGAAATATGTAACATTAATTTGCATAGTAATTAGTATATGAATATATAATAGTAATTTACATGTGTAATAGTAATTTACATAGTAATTAGCATGTTAATATATAATAATAATTTGCATATATGTAATAGAAATTTGCATGTGCATAATAGTAATTTGCAATGGGTATATCTAATAGTAATTTGCATAGTAATTAGCATGTTAATATTTAATAGTAATTTGCAATGGGGATATGTAATACTAATTTGAATAGTAATTAGCATATAAATATATAATTGCAATTTGCATGTGTATAATAGTAATTTGCAATAGAAAGATGTAATATTGTTTAAAGGAAAATAACAGATGTTTACTTTCTGTGATGTCAGCATAATGTCTTTGGCAAAAGAAAAGCACATTAAATAATTCTTTTTTCTCACTTTCTTCTTGTTTTTTTAGTAAAGCTGAATTACTAATTGTTCCACTTGCCTTAGAGAATCTTGTGAACCTTCAAATGGAATTCTGGCCCATTGAGAAGGGAAAGTACTACTTAAAGCAGCTTGGTAAAAATCTACCAGTAAGTAACCAACATTCTATTCATTGATCTTTTATTTCAGTATATGTGTTTATCATTTGTATATTCCTTTATCTATCTATCTATCTATATATATATATATATATATATATATATATATATATATATATATATTCCTTATATGTTTTCCTGATCAACCCAAATTCATAAATAATAATACTGGATATACTATAACATGCTTAACGTTACATCTCTTTGGTCATTTCTCAATTAGTTTTCATTTAAATAAACATAGAGACATACCAAACTATCCACAACATACTCCTTAATGGAAGCCTTATTAATAAAAAAGAAAAGGCCAACACTCAATAATATCAACTATGAACACAGCCACAATGTGCTGACTATGTTTGGAAAATAAAACATTCCTACATCTCTAAATACATACATAAAATAATCCATGTATGCAGTTAAAAGTAAAAATAAAATGATAATGGCTAAAAGTAAAGCACTCGGACATATAAAACATTTGGACAATTTCTGCATAATTTATGTCCTCAAAAAAAAAACTAAACAGCTGTACGATGTAAGTCATTTTAATGAAACTTGTATAAAACAGGGATTGCTCCCCAAATACGCAATATTATGTATATATGGGACTGTTTTGCTGTATCACAGCTCTTTAATGTGGCTAGACATGCAATTGCTTCAAGCTGGGATCAAAACTTGACCGATTTGACATCAGTTGGAGACCCTTACCCCTAGGCTATCCGCACATGCTACGGAGAAAAGAAATTTTACTGCATTATATACGTGACTAGCAGTAGAGCCCGGCGTTGCCCGGGGATGTGACAGTAAGAGATAGATCAAGTATCCACCATCATAAAGACTGAAAAATAAAATTGACAAAGATTATTGTTTAAGGTTGACGGACACGCATGTCTTAATTATTTTTTTTTTTTTTTTTTTTTTTTACGAATTGGTCAAACCCAAATTCAAACAATTGTTATGAGTCTATCGATTGGTGAATAGAATTTTATTATAAACAATTGTCTTGTAAATGGAATTTTTAAAGCATTCTGAATGTAAAAATAAAGAAAAAATGTGCAAGACAATAAGAAACACTACCTGCCAAAAAAAAGTGAAGTTTTGTTGAAATCGGTTGAAAAATGTAGGTAGCCTTTCTCTGTAATCTTTTACAATTTATGATTTTTACTTATTGAATACAGTAAAAAAAATTGCATATTTTGCTTGTGGTGATTCATAATTAGAATTCTGATTTGAATAAATTTTCCCTCGTTGTTTCTAATACAAAAAATATTAACTTTATTTGGGTTTATTAATTTATTACAAGTACTGTGTTCTTTCCTTAATAATTATCATCTTTGAAATATTGTTGTTTTTGTCTATCAGATTTTTTACGTTGGCATTTTTAAATTATTTCTTAATACTTTCTTTTAAATATTGAATTTTCAAATAGAACCAATGCCTTATTGATCTGCCTTGTAACAAATTGCAAAGGGAATTGTAAAAACGGCCCTAAAGTACGTGGAATTATCTTTCCCTAAAGATAAAGAATTATCCGATTTTTTGATTCGTACAATCAGTAGAGATAGTTAGATTATTGTTTAGGTTGATGGACACGCATGTCTTAGTTTTTTGTTTTTTTATGAATTGGTCAAACTCAAACTCAAACAAAAACATTGTTTTCAATCGTTATGATGAGTCCCACGATTGAATAGAATTAGAATTTTATTATAAACAATTGTCTTGTAAATGGAATTTTTAAAGCATTCTGAATGTATAAATAAAAAAAAAAAGTGTGCAAGACAATAAGAAATACTACCTGCCAAAAAAAAAAAAAGTGGATGTTTGTTTTATCGGCTGAAAAATGTAAGAAATCCGATCCCATATATATAAAGGAACACACACATACACAACCTGGGTTTTTTAACCTAAGTCACTCCACGGATCATTCTAAAACATAGAGCATAGTCTGATGAAAAAGACGTTAAAAAGTTTATGAAAACAAAATTTTATCGTCAAAATGCTTATGTTTTATGAAGAGGATAGACTAAATTTTTTTTAATTATTTAAAAAATTTTTCCATCTTTTAGAATATTCTAAATTTTGATTTAAAAACCTTGTTTCTCTTTATGCAACAAGGGGTAGTAAATAACATAGATAATTTTTAGCACGTTTTTTTGTATTTTACACATTAATTTGGAAAATCTTGCAAAAATAAAAATAATTGTCAGATGTTAATGAAACTTTCAGAAACTATTCACAGATGATCGAAATTATTATAAATATTTTTTTTTTTATTAAAGTCATGGCAGAAATATTTTTTTATTTATTTACACCCCATAACTAATTTTATGAAAAACTCTAGAAATTCAAGATCATCAGTTTTTAGTGATTACAATAGGAAAAAGCACAAGGCTTTGAAGAATGCAAATCATGTTTTTTTTTTTTTTTTGGCCAACATACCTGAAAATCAGCTGTGAATTGTAACATACAAAACTCAATAAAACAAATATATTATTTAGTTTCAAATGCTTTTATTTGTTTTAATTTGTTTTTTATGAATATGGACAATATTTTCTGAAAGCAAAAATTTTTTCAATGAAAATTGAATTTTTAATACAATTATTTCTTATTTCTTTAATTTTAAAAAGATTTTTAAAAATTTTTAAATTGAATTTAAAAAAATATTTTAACATTAGTTAAAAGCAACATCAACCTTTCAAAATGTCCGTGTGAGATTGTCATTGTCTAGTGCTTTGAAAATTGTATAATTTGGACCAATCAGATTAGCCATGGTAATTAAGAAATGTAATTTTTGTGTTTATAGTCGGACAGTAATTATCAAGTACGGAAGACCAACCAGAATACAATTTAGTTGCATTATTTGAGTTCAGCATTGTTCTCTGCTGTTAAGCCCTTTACTTTTCGAAACACGTATGGAGAATATTAATTTGAGTTTTTCAATTTCAACTGAGAAGGGTACCTACAAGTAACAGTATCATCTTATGAAATTTAACTACTGCTAAACTTTAATTTATATGATCTTATTTTTATATTAATCTCAGTTATGACATTTTCCATGAATGAAATATCAAAATTAATAATAAAATGAATGAAATACAAATAACACAGTAAAATGTAATAAATGTACATAAAATTATAGTATTTTATGTACACTTCTGATAAGATTTCATAAGAAAGGTACCTAAATTAATTAGATACCTTTTCTTATGAAATTTAATCTCACTATTAACAGTCTTGTTTTTAAATTTCTTTATATTTTCCATAAACCATCGTAATGGCGTAAAAATGAAAGCTAAGTACAAAAAAAAAAATAAACAAAAAAATAAAAAATTAGGGATCTGAAAGTTTTTCCTTAAAAGTAACAATGGTAAATAATTTGTTCACTTAAATAATTTCACTTCCTTCCATCCGTAAAAATTATCCACCCGTAAGTTATCTAAATGTCATGAATGTGCCTTTCGTCAATCGTCAAACAAAAAGGTTATGACCTGCTTTGTTTTATTTTCAAATTACATTTTTTTCAGCTGAAGCTAAGTTAACTTGGTTCAAAATATTTTAAATAAACAGTATAATTTCTGTTTTATTAAAATCAGTTTTTGAAAAAATGATAATTGATTTAAAAAGAATATCAAAGTCAGATTTTAATCTTTTTTTATCAAATCAAAAAAAAATTGAAAATGATTGATTATCTGTCCTTTTTTTTTGACCAAAAAAAACAATATTTTTAACGAAAATTTCAGACGTGCTAGGAACGATTAAGAAATGTAAAAAATACCCAAAAAATTTTGATCTTTCCTCTTTAATAAAATATGAACATTAAAATAAAATTTTTGTTTTTGTTTTTTTTTCATCATCTATGCTCTTTTGTGAATTTTTTCGTGGGTGAGTTTCCCCTTTAACATTTTCTGGAAACGATGTTTGTTTATTACAAATTTGTTTTAACAAATTGAAATTTATGTTGTCCTGTGATTTTTTTAAATATTTGATATTTCTCCATTAAAGTGTATATAAAAATGAGATGAATATATTTCTTGATAATCAGCTTGGGAAACAGTAATGAAACGTTTTTCCTTTCCTGAAATGCAATAAAACATACTGATATATATAATATATTAGATGTAAAAACTTTAATGACATGAGGAAAAATTTTATTTGTATATAAATTTTGATGTATGTATTATGGTGTCAAAATATCGGTCTTAGAGCAGTGTTGATTCCTAAAATATATATTTTATATATATATATATTTCAACAGAGCAATTTTAATTCTATTTAAGAAATACTATTATGACAAGCTTTAAATTTCACTCACAGGAGAATCAGGCTGTAAGGAGGCAGAGCATGAGGTATATACAGGGCAGTTTAGATCAAATAGTCAAAATGTGTTGCAGGTATTTCAATATATATGTATTAATAATTTTAGGACATGGAAGGGGTATAGGCCAGAACAGATTACATTGGGATAACATTTTATAAAGATATAAGCATACAACATTATTAGCTTTATAAAATGTGATTGTTATATTATATATAAATATATATATATATATATAAAAACAAATGTATTGTATGCCATATATATGTATATGTATGAGCCCCTACATGTATGTATATGTATCAATATGTATAATGTATGTATATATATGTATATGTATGTATGTAATATATGTATATATATATATATAATATGTATATGTATATGTATTTATGTATATATATGTATAGATATGTATGTATATATAATGTATATCATGTATGTATATATATGTATATGTATGTATTATTATATATATATATGTATGATATGTATATATATTATATATGTATATATGTATATATGTATATGTATATATGTATATATATATTGTAGATGTATATATATATGTATATATATAATTGTTATATATATGTATATAGCATATGTATATATATATGTATATATATGATATATATATGTATGTATTTATATATATGTATATATATTGTTTATATATATATATATGTATATATATATGTATATATTATATGTATATATGTATACATATATATATATGTATATATAAATGTATATATATATGTATGGCTGAAATATATGTATGTAGCATATAAATGTTTTGTTATATGTCATCTCTTCAATATATGTATATATATATGTATGTTATTCTTTATATTATATGTATATTTACCCATTGTGATCCATATATATCCTTTATATGTACTTTATTGACATGCTATATATGCATATCACAATATACTTGTGAATTTATTTCATATATATTGGTATGTATATATATTTGTGTTGGTTTGAATTTTAAAAGGATTCATTTGAACTATACATAGTGTGTATATATATATGTATGTATATATATGTGTATATATATATGTAATATATAGATCATATAAAAGTTTTTTTAATATTTCAAATTGTTTTAGTAAATATATGTATATCTAAATATATGTACATTATTTATGTATATTTATACTAAACTTTAAATTTATAAAATATTGGGTATTCAAACTGTAAATATATATATATATATATAAGTATTTATATATATATATATATATATGTTATATATATATGTTGTATGTATATATATATATGTATATATATATGTCTCATATGTGTGTATATATATATATATATATATATATATATGTATAAATGTGTGTGTATGTATGTATATATATATATGTATATATATTGATATTTTATGTACCCTTATGTATTTTTGTCCACTATATATACTACTGATATAAAAAGCAAATATAAATATTAGATTAATATTTGCCTTTAATATATATCATAAAATATAAAAAAGAGAAATTTGCCTTGGATAATGTCCAGAGAGAACAAAACCAAGCTAAGATCAGTATCTACCTTTTGTCTTCATTCATTATGTCATTTACTGATATATTTTAGTTATATTTTAAATTTTTACACGCACATATATCTGGGAAGTGTTTTCATAAAGCATCGTATGTGCGATGATGAGATCTGAAGATGAATTGGGATTGCCAACCTTGCGTTCCAAATGCTGGGCAGAGTACTGCAAGACAGGTGGATTTCTTTGGTGACAAAGATAAAAGTACTGAGCTGCTACGTGACATCTGTCTTCCTATTTGGCAGTGATACAGTTGGACAATCTCCTGTAAGATGCAGAATAGACTCGAGGCAGTGGAGATGTGGTTCTACAAAAGGGTGCTAAGGATATCATAGTGCGAGTATGTGAGCAATGATGAGGTCTTGAAAAGGATGCAAACAAGTAGGAAGCTTATACTTAACATCAGGAAGAGGCAAATGAAATTTCTTGGACACTAATGAGAAGGCCTGGAGAATCTGATACTCACAGGTTGAATAGAGGGATACAGAAACAAGGGAAAGTAATGCATGACATACCTTGCAGACTTAAGCAAGTTGATGGCAGAACATGGTCTGGGGGAGTTGACTGAGGCATGAAACTTATTGAGAGCCACAAGGGATAGGGAAAAGTGGAGAGCCACTATTGCCTACGCCCTGAAAGGACACATAAAAAGAAAGGAATTTAACATCAGAAAGAAATAGCTGAAATTTCTGGGGCACATAATAAGGAAAGAGGGTTTGGAAAATTTGATACTCACAGGACAGATTGAAGGCGAGAGGGCCAGAGGAAAGCAATGCACAACCTACCTGGCAAGCTTGAATGAATCGATGGTGAAGTAGAATTTGGAAGAGATGGCAAAAAGACCAAAGTGATTAACAGCTACAAAGGACAGGAAATTGTGGAGAGCTATAACTGCCAACTACCTGAAGGGACATGGCACATAGAAGAGGAAGAAGAAGGCCATGTAGCTTGTGGCTTATCTAGTACAACAATTAATGAATTTGTAAAAACTTTCCAAAATTTAAAATGCAACTTTGTTGTTTTCTTATTTTTTGATGTGTTCAGATAGTGGACACTGTACATTTGATTTCACTAAACCTAAATTTAACTACATGACTACTAATGAAAATTCAATTTCCATTTTCTTTTACAGAAAAATGATGGCTTCAGCAGTGACTTTTTCCTTGTGAGACCAGAAGAGAAATTTTCTGCTGACAAAAAAGCAAAACTTTCCATCAAGCTTACTAATTCTGACAAAAGAACCATTTCTATGTACCGCTCAGAAAATAGTCCTGGGGGTGTTTGGCAGAAAGTTCCAGTAAATATAAAAGATGGTATGGCTATCGTGATGATTAATCGGGGAGGATTATATGTTGCTGCTTTTTATGCAAACAATGACGGCCTTATCTTTGGTCTTGTTATAAGTTTTGTTTTTATAATTATTCTGATTGTTGGTGTTGTTGCTTTTCTCTGTCGATCGAAAATTAAAAATGCTTGTAGCCAAAGAATATGAAAAACTAAATTCTAATGTCATCCATACTTTTTTTGTTTTGTATAAAATCAGTTTAAAATTCCTTGTTTAAAGGCTACCAAAGACATCCATTAATGTCAACGTCAAGTTAATTATAGAATTTATAACTAGAATTTTTTGCAACAGTTAGTGTGTCTAAATCCTCATAGTATAATTTCATATAACATAGTGATAACTTAAACAACACTAAATGTTGTTGAAGTTATCATTATATTTTTTGTCGAGATTTAAAAACTCTGTTTCATTCAATTTCACAAACCAATCAATGAAATATAAAAACTTAAAGAAAAGTTATGCAAAAAACAATACTATTGAATTTTTATTAAATAAGTATTTGTTATTTTAATCATTAAATTGTTTTTAAAAGAGTGGGAGTATTTTGTATGTTATATAATAAAACTTTTAATTTTTCAAAAAAAATTAATGAAAATTTATTGTCCTATTTATTGCACCTTAATAAAAACCAACTGTAATTTGTACCCCCTTACTTGTTTGCACTTCTCCAAAAAATTTCGTTTTGATTAGTCAATGTATCACTATTTTAGAAGGGGTGATGGACTGACTAACAAAAGTCACAGAATTCTATCTATAGATATATTGTTTTTAAATAAATAAAGGGTAACTATTTTTGTCTGAATTTCTGGAATGAAAGAGTTACCATTATTTCCATGTAGATTATTGATCTTATCTTTGTTGTTGTTATCACAATGTTTTGACTGTTGTACTATCTACCCTGCATCAGGTGTTCAGATTTTTAAAGTTTTTATTCACAAATGCCAGAAATACACAGTGTACACTACTATGCAAAGACTAAGGTATGTTATTGTACTCCAAATTTATTTTTAACTGCTACATATGATTGGTGTTTAGGATGATACATATGTCATTGTAATTGGTCACTAAAAGTGGAAATTATTTATGACTAAAACTCATACTAATCAACAGCAATTTAATGTTAAATAATTTTTAAACGTATATACTTACAAATTAAAAAAAAAAAACTATTTTTTGTAATAAAATGTTGAAATATTCATGATAGAAATGGAAAAGAAGATATGGAAATGACAGTAATTTTTGCATAAAATAACAATGCCAAATTTTAAAGAATTATTTCTATTTAGGATATTTACATTGTTAGGTCTGTTGTCCTCATCTTTATTTCCATATTCACAATGTTTTGACCATTGTACCCTTCAGCCTTCTTCATGTGATATTTTGGAATTTCAAACCGAATTATTTCTATATAAAAGTATAACAATAACAAAGATATTTTTTAATAAACTATATATATATATATATATATATATATTTCTCATCTTGTGTGTGTGTGTGTCAGTGTGTATGCTTGTGTGTAGGGTTTAAACTGCAGATCTGCTTAAGCGATTTTCACCAAATTTTCTAGTGTTTCTATAGGTATCAATAGAGGTTATATCTTCTTTTGGTCAATGTGGGGGGTCTGCAAGTCATGTTTTTTTTCTGCTCAAAGCTGTGCTCAAAACCCCTGAGTTGTAATCAAGATAGGAAAATCCCATGTAGTTGTGATTACAACTCTACACGGATATTTTTTCATCAGCAAAAGCAATTTTTTTAGATTATGCAAAGTAATGTTATAAGGGGTAAAATGTTTAGTGTAAAAGGTTTTTTTGCTTAAAGCATGATTTTTTTCTACTACCGAATACAAATTTTAAACAATGTAAGCTTTATAAGTAATGCTTATTAAGGTCGAATTTTAAAAAAAAAATGTTAAATTTTTTGCATGATTTTTTTATGAAAACCAAATACATTTTTAAAATTATTAAAGGTTTCGAAGTAAAGTTACAAAGGGCAATATTTTACGTACTTATGTAGTTTTCTGCATGTGTTAATTTATTTTCTTGAGTTTGTGAACATGACATTAAAAACTAAAGCCAATAGAAACATGAAAGAAAATCTTCACCACACTAAGCACCCAAATTTACCAAGATAATATTTAGTTAAATGCTATTTTAAAAAACTGCTGGTATTTTTCATTTTAAAATAAACACTCCGAGTTCCAGTTTGATTGATCGCGAGAGTGCATACATATGTTCCATTTCAATCAATCGATAGAGTATATATGTGGATATGAGCTTTACACATGTAACACATATACCACACACACTCCGTCAATGGGTCTAACTTTAGGGCCACCACCTATAATTGTTGAACCCCCAACTAGGCTTCTCAATATGCATGTGAATATGTTTCTTGGGCACTGGTGCTAAAGCAATTCTGTTTTAAAATCATTTTGTGAAACCTTACACTGGGAATGCAACGAGCAATGCCGGGTAAATACTGCTAGTAAATGTATAAAAGTATTTACATAGTTCAGACTGTTGTCCTCATCTTTATTACCATATTCACAACGTTTTGGACATTGTAAACTTTGGCCTTCTTCCTGTGATATTTGGAATTTCAAACCAGATAATTTCTATATAAAAGTATAACAATAGCAAAGATATTTTTTAATAAAAAAAAAAATGGTCAATCAGGATTTGTATGGAAGATAATGTCTTTACAACAAGCAGTTTTTGTAATTAGAGTGCTTGATATCAGAAGTCAGAGCATTAATAGTAATAAATAAAATTAAATATTTACTTATTTTGTCTCTAGTTTTGCAGAAATTTTCACAAAACTCAGAGTATAGACAACATAAGTGAATATTTAATTTATCTATTACTATATAAAAATTATATAAAAATACAAAACCATATAATTATTTTATGCATTAATTAATAATCTATTTTTCCTCTTTAATTATTCATATGATTTTCTTTTTAGTTTTGGATAACAAGCATACAAACAGACAGAGAAAAATCAGATCTTTTTATTATATGGGAAAAAACAAACAATGACTCCACAGTATTAAGTTGTAAATGTGACTAGAAATTGCTTTATTTTTTAGCATTTTAACAGTTATACTCTAAGAAAAGTCTCACAATGATGACCATTTTTGTTATGTTACAAAAACAAATACAGCAACAAACAGAAATTGAATCATTAAAATATAGATTATGTTCAAGATCAAAGAAAAATTCATCCATGATGCTTGATAAAGAGTTCTCTAGTCACAGATAAAAAATGTTGCAATTTTTGAATGAAAAGAAACCACTTGAGAGCTTCTGTATGTGTTTTAGAAGCTTTCTCCTCTGTCTTGTATTTTAAAGCATCCTAACCAACAACTGATGGTTGTCCTCTATTTCCAGGTTTTATTTCAAGGAACAAATCACCATACTTCTAATGCTTAAACAAGTTTTAGGCAATATGGCCAGACATTGTCATTTTGTTCTACTTCCTAAATTCTGCAAGGGACTTCAGAAATTTTGAGGTTCAATTTAAATAATGCATCAAAATTGCCATAATCTTGTATCCACTTGTATTTTTATTCTTTTTTAAGGGGAACTTATTTGATTTAAAATTTTAAAAAATTGGAATTTTTTTCTTTTTAAAGGGATCTTATTTGAATTAAAGCTTGAAAAATTGGGAATTTTTTTCTTTTTATGCTTTTTTTATTTTTTTAAGGGGATCTTATTTGAATTAAAGCTTTAAAAAATGGGAAATTTTTCTTTTTTTATATTTTTTACACTCTTTAAGGGGATCTTTGAATTGAAGCTTAAAAAATGGGGATGTTTTTCTTTTTTACATACATCTTTTCATTTTTTTTTAAGGGGATCTTATTTGAATTAAAGCTTTAAAAAATGAAAAATGTTTTGTTCTTCTTTTTAATCACTATGAAATCTGTTTTAAAAAAATCTTATAATTTTTTTATTTTCTAAATGCAGCTTAGTTTTGCACAAGTCCACAAGAATTATTGAACTCATTACTTCAATTACACTAATGAGTAAGCTATAGAAGAAAGTTTTATTTTCCCATTTGCATTTCCCTCATTATTGTCATTATTATATACATAATATATACATGTATGTGCATGTCTGTATGTATGCGTACATGAATGTACTATCATTATTATATGCATAATATATACATGTATGTGCATGTCTGTATGTATGCGTACATGAATGCACATACATAGACACACACATAAATACGCACCTGCACAAACATACATATTTCAGAATAGCTGGAAGAAAAGAAATGACAAACATGCTTTGTTCTCAGAAAGATTTATATACACCTTAGCCATACACAAAATTATATATACATATTTATATTTGTCCGACACAGAGAAAATATAAAACATGTCTACATAACAAGCAGTATGAAAAGAGATCAAAAAGATAGGTTCCTACATATAATATGGAAATTCTGTTTTTGGAGAAGACATATTTAGGATTCCAGATTCGAGCAGGTCAGATTTATCTGCTATATCCTGAACGAGGACATATTCTGGAAATGGCAAGTCTTGGGTTTTTCCCAATGTGAGGACTGTGAGCCAGAGATAGTTTCTTTCTATATCTGAGGAAGATATATTTCCAAAGGAAAACAATGCCATTGTCTTGTAAGTTGCACCATATGACTTGTGTATTACAAGCCCCTTCTGTAAAAATCAGATGTTGAATTCAGACAAGTACTCATCCAAGTTGCACTGATAAAAGACAGCAATCAAGGAAAAGCATCTGGAATTGGTCAACTGGAATGGCATCATTTTCCATCAGGACAATCTCGGACCACACATTTATTTTCAGACCTGGTAAAAATTGGTAGAGATATTGTACTACACCTGCTGGACTCACTTGATCTTGTAAAAACAGATTCAGTAGTGGATCTATTATGAGACTAACAATGCTTAAGCTTCAGTGTCACTAATCATAGATCAAATTTTTCAGCAAAATCATTGTTTTTTTTTTTAAGTATTTGTTATTAAACTCATTTTAGTGATAAGTCAGTGGATTGAAGGAGCTAATGTTGGCCTTTCAAAATTTTCTTGGGAGCTTACAGCACCAAACACTGAGCTGAATAGGCTCATCAAACTCAGAATCTATCCACATTTTGGCAATCATCGAATATATTGCTGCTGGTTATAAAGGGGTCCCCATATCTGTTCAAGCACCAAAAATCTAGGTCCACTACTCAACAGATTATCAATTCAATGTGTACAAACTTCTCTTAATTCTCTGGAAGCCTGTAAAAAAAAAAAAAAAAAAAAAAAAAATTATAAATATTGTTTTTGAAATTCATTTAAAAATGTGACAAATTTTTATTCCTAATATATATATATATATATATAATTATTTATTTAAAAATATGATTCCAAATCACTACATAAGAGGTCTCATGTTTCAAAAACAAGAGCCAAAAACTTCAATATAATCCTTTAAATTAAATTGAGTTTATATATATATATATATGTGTGTGTGTGTGTGTATGTATATATATATATATATATATATATATATATATATATATATATATATATATATATATATATGTGTGTGTGTATATATATATATATATATATATATGTATATATATATATATATACATATATGTGTGTGTATATATATATATATATATATATATGTGTATATATATATATATGTGTATATATGTGCATAAAAATATATATGTGTATATAAATGTATATATATATATATATACATTTATTTGTACATATATATGTGTGTATATATGTATATATGTGTGTATATATATGTGTGTGTATATATATGTATATATGTGTGTATATATATGTGTATATGTACATATATATATATGTGTGTGAGTGTATATATATATATATATATGTTGGTTAGTAAAGAAGACATTAAACAGACCATTTTTCTATGATAGCCTTCTGCCAAATCTAAGCTCAGTCTTTCTCTATCTCCATGTCATTATATATATATATAGCGAAATGGGTAAATATACATAGGTATACGAGCCAGAATATACAAAGCATATAAATACTCTATAGTGTAATTAAAAGGCAGTGCTCAATGTTATATAACAGAGCTATTTGATATATATTAAGCAATATACATAATATCTTACCTTAATTGCAATGTAACATAAGATATATATATATATATATATATATATATATATATATATATATATATAATTATTTATTTAAAAAAAATTTATAATACATATTATATATTATACCAATCATATACTTGGGTATATATATATATATATATAATTAAAATAAGCGATGGTCCATGTGTGCTTCTTAAAATATTTTCATTTAATAAGCTGGTTAATGAAATTTGTGGACTAAAAATGCAAAATGATAACACTATTAACAATAAAATTGATGATATTTATTATATATTAGCCTTTAGAGTAAATTAAAGCACAAGGAGAAAGATTTTAAAGTTAGAAGCTTTGGACACATCTGTGTCCTTTTTCAATGAAATGCCAAATAAACAAAGAAGTGGGATTTACTCTTCCAAGGTATGTTGTTGTTGGTTAGATGGCATCCTGCGGAAACTATATTCTCTGAGTAAATCCAAATCCTGTTTAATCCTTTAATATATGATTTTATTTTGAAAATATATTTTAACTTGGATCCATGTCTTTCTTGTCAGCTGTTAAATGAAGATGATAAAAGCATGCATCTGATGCCATCAATGCTATGGAACGGTGTGCAATGGCATAGGAATTATTGTTGTTGTTTTTGATGGTTTTTCATAGTTATTGAACCAAAGACAGAATTCTGTGCATGTTTCTCCAACATAATTTGCTTTTTTGCATTTGTTGTAGAAAAGGAGGAGGCACAGTAGACTAATAGATAGCGGCTCGGATTGATGAATTGGAGAACTGAGTTCAAATGTCAGTCAAATCCATTACATTCACTTACGTGCTAATACCCTTGGGAAAGGTATGAATCCTCTTCTTCTCCCTCCAGCTATGGGTAAATAGCAAGACAGACCAGGTTTTATAGCCTTGAATGGCAACTGGTCTACTGCAGAAAAAAATGGCAACATACTGCGGGAAAAAATCTGCCTCATCAGTCATGTATTGAAAGATACATGATCACCTAAGTGTGTATCACACATGGCACATAACTGACTGTTAGAAAAGTAAATATATAAGATTTCAACTTCAAGTCTTCATCTTTGGTTCAATAACCATAAAAAAAAATCAAACTATTAAAATCTATTAAATTTATATATATATTCATGCTTTTTCCAAGGATAGTAGTAGACAGAACATTGCTGGATAGAACATCATTAGAATTTACAATGCTATCTTCATTTTAAATTCTATATCTATTCAGAACATAAGAATCCATGGTTTTCCACAGATTCTTTTTCTTTATTATCTGTGACTTGCCATGACTTCTTCAGAAAATAATGGAGTGGTTTCCTGTTGCTGTCTCCTACTACACTATCCACCTCTCCTTCTCCAGATATTAATCCAACAGAAAACATGTATTAAACGAGATAAATGTGAAAATGGAAGATGATATTCAAAGAAAGATCTCTGGGAAGTAATAATAAAAATTTGTGTCAGCCTAAATTTGTTTACATAATAAAATCTGAAACCCCTAAAATAAACCCCAAGTTATTATCTATATTTTTAATAATTATTATACGTAAACTGAAACTTGCATGTTATATATACATGAATATATCCTGAGAATTATAAAATTCGTTGGTTAATATCTATTTATTACGAAAATATTCTACAAACACTCATGTATGTATGTATGTATATATATATATATATATATATATATATATATATATATATATATGTGTGTGTGTGTAGTAGGATTAGGTAGTAGTAACCCCATATGGAAATATACACTTTCCTTTTCACTATGAAAGTGACAAAGAAAACTCTCTTTCTCTCTTCTCTATTACAAATACTTCCTTTCCTTCCTTCTATCATTCCTATCCTCGGTAACTGACAGAACCCAGACATAGCTTATGTGGGTCAGTGAATGTCATAAAAAAAAATCAACCAATGACAACACGTCCTGCCAAAGCTCAAATGAAAAACATGGATGTGTCAGGCCGAATAAAAAGAAGTAAAAAATCACATGTGCAGCAGAGAGCAAAGAAGAAGTGGGAAATTGGTTTGATGTAATAGTTTTAGATGCAAGGGTTGGAGATTTGTTGGGTGTGAGTTTGACCAGATGTGCAACTTCAGGAGGAAAAGAAGAAGAAAGTATGAATTCAACAAATTAAGCATAAAGGCAATAATCACCCACTTTAACCACTGTAACCAAATAGAGTCAGCAATAAAATGGCGAGTAAATTTTGCCTTTACTTATGTATTAGCCCAAACTTCATCTCTATATATATATATATATATATATATATATATATATATATATATATATATATATATACACTCAAGTTTCATTAAAGACAAGAGAATAGGTACTGCACTTAAACTTTTTATTCAATTTTTCTTGTGTTTGTATAAGTGATCCCTATACTGAACATAAAGTGTGTAAAAACTGTCTAAATATTCTATATATCTGAGCACTTTTGGCTATTCTATTAGCCATGATGTGGCACTGTAAGATACTGAAAGTGTTAAGAGATAGCCTGATAGCTATACCGAGAATTGAAGCAAGATGTTGTCAAATTCAGAAAGTTTATTTTTCTTCCGTGAATAAACCCTAAAGGACGAAGTAGGGCTGACTTGAAGGGCTTTGTTATTTTTAGGAACTTAGGCCATCTGGATAATTTAAACCCATGATGGGTGGGGAGAAATGGTGTATGAGCATTCAAAGTCAGTGGAGAATTTTGTTCAACAGGGCAGAAATGAAGACATTGATTTATGACCATTTGCTGAGGTGTGGATTATGGAAAGATTATTGATAAACACAGGTGTAAAAGGGAATCAATGGAGAGATAATATTTTTAAGGGTTTGAGGAATGAAGGTGAAGTTAAGAGAATTTATTTATTTCATTTGTCAAAAAGAGTGGAAGGCATAGATCGCTAAATAAATGGGATTTCTTTGGATAGGAGCCAAACCCAAGTATCACATGGTCAAAATTTGCTAAGAAAGCTGTCATGATAACACCTGGTGAATGTCTGACAGTAAGTCCTGCCTGTTTGCCTACAGTCTAAAAATCATGTTTATCAAAATGGCAACCAACATGAAAGGCTCAGGTGAAATATCAAGAGGATGGAGAAATTGCCTACACACCTTGGGTAATATTAGTATGAGGTACCAATATGAGAAGGAAGGAGTTAAGGTGGATCGATATTGTTATGGTCAAATATCCTCGCACCACAGTTATGGTCCAAGGTTAGAACCAAGGAAGAACAATACGAACACAAGAGTAGAATAACAAAGATATATTACAACAGAAATATAGTACAAGAAGTTGAAGGTGTTAGTAATGACTGTCCGTCTGGTTTAGAGTGAACTAATATTGTCTCGACTTGTTACACTATTCATTCATTATACCTCTTGAGAGGCGCAGTATTTATAATGTCAGGAAGAGTCCATTATCATTATAGGTAATTTCCCATAACAGATATTCTGCTACCATTACTCTTAGGAGGAGGGAAGCAATTAATTTTCTGGAGTCAGATAACAAAGGACTCTTTGTAGGGGTTAGGGGATTTACCAAAACCCCAGGCCCCATCAGACTCCATACTGGTTTGGGGCGAAAGTTCATATAAGCAGAAGTTCAAAGCAACCAAGACAGTAGCTGCTCAGATTGCTGCTGGAAATGAGAGTGTTGCGGACCCGGCAGCGTGCAGTGCTGGTTTATTACAAAGTGGCCTTGTGCCAGACACCACACTAAACTACCGAGTCCACAAGCAATGTATAAAAAGAAATAAAAATGCGTGAATGAACAGTGAGAGGAAAGGGGTCAATCAACAAGTGCATAAATTAATGAACATCAAAGAGATAGCCGGAATAAAATGACAAAGACGTATGTACTGTAAAACATATGTAACTTTTATTAGATGGAAACAAGTAGATTATCTCGTGGTACGAGATCAAGGAAAAGTTCCGCGCCTAAATAGAAATGCAAGATGAACAAGGCGGGAAAAGGGTTTTATAAGGTTCTGGAAAAAGGAACTCGTTAACAGAGGTGTAGGTGCGCACAGATAGAAAAGGATTACTCACTGTGGATTTTTTTTTTTTTTTTTGGCGTTGAGAGTAATGTTATGCATATTTTTAAGGTACTGGTTCAAAGCAGATTAGAGTCCAACGAATTGAGAGTGTATGTGATTTTGTGTTTTTTCTTTTTTATGTTCAGGTTCAAAGTAGGGTCTCAGAGTTCGGTCAGGTCTTGAATTAATTGTTGAAAATTTTAACGGAATGCTGTGGACGTCTAGCCAAAAGGACGAAGAGCTAGTTGCGGTTGGTTGCATCGTCTATGAGAAGTTAATTATGGAGAGTCCAGAAGGGACGAAGAATATCTGTTCGTCAGTAAGATATCCCTGTCTGTATTTACTATTGACTGACGAGGGATAAATGTAAGTCACCTGTTGAATACGAAGTTTTGCTCACGACTGTGTCGTGTGCCTCGAACGTCTTCTGGTCGAAAACGGAGATGGTCTGACCTGCGGGTAGCATCAAGACGAGAAGAAGTCTTGGTAAAGTGTGAGGTCGCCATTGTTGAAATAAGATATTCCGGTCCGCATATGGGTTAAGGGCACGGAATAAATGAGTTGCCCGTCTAGTCAGGTTGAAGATCGGGAAGCAACTGGTTTGCAAACGCTGGCCGTTTGAGACGCCGAAAAACGCGCGGGAAAAAATTCAAAATCTGTTAGTCTGACTTCATCAGTAGGAGCTAGCGAAGTTCTTCCTCCAGGTTACTGCTACTTCTAGCTGTGAGAGGAAGGAAGGGGTGCAAACCGCGCGCACACACGCACGAGTGTGAAAGGAAGGGAGGAAACTCGCGCGCGCGTAAAATATAGATGGAATTAATGTGTTAATTCCATAAGAGATGACTTTTCGATTTCACATGACTTGCTGCTTGAAGGAAGCCTCCGACTTAAGCCTAGTTCCAGAAGACTTCTGTCAAACTTAGTCATACCAAGAAAAGCATTACATTAATATACCAAGCAGGAATGGTTGATAATTCTGCACAAGGAATTTATTTTCTGCACGAAGCATATATATTCCTGCGTGAGGAATTGATAATTGTAATACCAGTTCTGTACAAAGAACATTATATAAAAACGTTTTCTTTTAGTCAAATTATTATTTTTTTAATTGTGACTTCACTCTCCACAAACAAAAACTAATACAATGATTCCTGTCAACGATTCAGTCCTTCTCAGCCTTGTGATCAAAATCAAAACAACATGGACGAAGGCAAGGCTTGGATCAAAGTGAACAATTCATCATTCAACCATAGGGAGTTAGCAGTGAATAGACTGGCTGGGCAAAGGTCATATTATCAAGGATGTTTTTTTTAATTTTTAACTGCATATTTTCAATTTTATATATGTATATTTATATACAAGCCTGCAAGCCTCTGGGCAAAGGAAACCCATCATTAGATCCAATGTGCCTTAACCAACTCGGCTATGGAACACACTTGCCAATCAAGCATATCTTTCTTTAATATGACTTCTTGAATATTTAGGCTAGTTGGTGAAAATAGATAAATATACTGTTTAATAAATAAATGGAGCATCTACTCAAATATGAGTATCCACTAAAAATAAAGTTTAAAGTAATAAAAAATGTCAGATAGATAAATCATTTCAATTACCTTAGAATATATATATATATATATATATATATATATATATATATATATATATGACGTCACACATTATGAAATGGACAAAGTCCGACAATTATTTTAAGACATTTTTATGTTTATACATTCGTTTTATAGATACAAATATTTAAGTAAATGATCTGTTTTATAATAAACAGTATTAAACAACATTTATCGGCCTGAATGTCCGAGAAATTTTCATAGAAATGTTGTTTAATACTGTTTATTATAACACAGAGCATTTACTTAAATATTTGGGTTATAAAATAAAATAAGACATATCTCGGCTGATTTACAGGCAAATACTCAAGAGCGAGAACCGGATGTAAACGGGACAAAGCCCCGTCACAAAATGACCATTATCTTTCTTTACAAATGTTCCCGACACACGTGTTCCGGTCGAAAAATAAAAATAATATTTAAAGTGCTCTATTTTTCGTCCAATAAAAATGCTTCCCCCCTAATTATACTCGCTTCGTTTTTCGAGCCTGTTAAGCCATAAAAAAACGCTATAAAAGGGGTTACACGGAAGTTCAACAGTCAGTCCACAGGTGCCCAGGATAGAGACCTGCCACGTTCAGCTGCTGACAGCAGGGGAGCTTCAACCACCGTCAACATATGTGAACTACTATGAGAGGTTGACCTAGATCAGAAACCGGCTTATGAACTTTACCACAAGGTAGTTGTCCCAAACCCTCACGTTCCTGTTGAAATAAACCACGTAAATCTATTTCTACTGTTGTCGTATTTCTTTCTTGTAACCATACGCTTGTCTATAACACTGGTGTCAGAAGCGTACAGCAAGAGAAATATGGCCGACTACACGAGCTTCACCCGAGCCGAACTATTTACTCTCATCAAGGAACAGAAAACACTACTATTCAACTTGAAAACGGGACCAACACAGCCTTCCGAAGCCACGATACAGGTAATTCAATCCGACATAAACGACATGCTGACTTGTCTTCTTGTCTTGATGCGGCATTCACCCTGGGCGGATTGAGCCGGCTTCTTCCTGTTGACGCACCGCATCACGGACCATTGCTGCCCACGCCCGCCGGTCTGTCGCGAGGTCGCACGAGATGGTGACTGCCCTAAAATCAACTGCTTCAACACCTCCCACCGCTCAAACAAACGGCGATTACAGCTTAATGATGCGCCAACAAACCATACGCGACACATTGAAGCTAGAGAAAACTTTTCACCCTGGACACGACGTGAACCGATTCATCACGGCCCTAAACAAAGCATACACAATCCACGTCACGCCAGAACTCAGCACCTATCCCAGCCTGGAATGCGAATTCGTCAAGTCTGCTAAAGATTTACTGGACCAAAGTATCTTTCAGCAGATGGTTGACTCAAAAAAGGACATATCCACCTTCGAACAACTGAAGGAATACTTATTAGGAGCCCACGGAAGCCAGATGACTAACTTCCAACATCTCAGCCAAGCCTGGGATCTGGAACTGCGAGACGGCGAAAAATTAACAGACTTCGCGGGCCGACTCGAAAACACCCTTAGAGAGGCAGCCGTCCACATAAAAAAACAAATACAAAAAAGACAAAAATACAGATTTAACAGTCAATGGACTTATTTCCATCATCGGCGCTATGCTAATGAGCGAAAAGTTGAAAATTTGGAACTCAAATCTTTACCCACATCTCGTCAAGACAATGGACAACCACTATTCAGCTATTGGCATAGCCTCCGAAGCTCAAATATACCTTGATCGCGGGGTAAAATCCAACGACACGACTTCGCACAACACTGTGTATTTCACACAGAAACCACAGCGGTCAAACCAAAGAAACACGCCACTCCGACCCAGCAGCCAACTAAACCCACAGCAGACGGGCCTCACCAACTCTCCCGAACATGGCCACCATCCGACACGCAGAAACCATCAGCACACACCACGAATCAGCGTGTGCAAGAACTACCTCAGAGGTCGCCCTGCCACCATGGACGCAACTGCCTATATCGTCACCCACCTCGCACTCGGGCACAGGCCCACATCGCCGCAACGAATGACAATATACAAGCTTAAAATGATGTGGAACAGGATTTTCGCTTCGGGCAGGGAGATGTGATGCCTCGTTCGCCATGCCCCTACGTCAGCCATCACACCTTCAACTTTCAAGGACTCGCTCACCATTCACCGCTCGTCCAGTCCACCTTCAACTTCAGGGACATCACCTTCTCTGGCGTCGCAATGCTAGACTCTGGATGCTCCACCTGCATCGCACCAATATCTCAGTTACCCAGAGAAGCCAAGAAACTCATGACCCGCTCCGATGTCGTAGTAAAAGGAATCGACGGCAGCACCACCGCCCTCGGCGAACTGACTTGCGACATCACCATCGGCAGCCGAGACTCACCCACATTCAAAAAGGTTAACGTGCTGGTAACTACCCAAACCACACCGATCCTGATCGGCCAAAATATCCTATGTCACAACACGCTCGATTCCTATCTAATCGACAACCAAAATGCGACTATAGAATTCAGACGCACACTTTCCTCAGGATACACAACACACACAGCCGCAATCATATCACCGTCATCGTCAACCAACGATCCAGCATATGGCGCCCAAGCTGACATCATCCAAAACCAGCCTACTACAGCCCAACATCCAGACACTGGATCAAAAGCTAACCTGGCTAAAACATAACACGGGACTATCGCTACCAAACCACTCGAACCGAGACGAACTAGAGGCCACTGCAAACTTACTCATTCGCTACGCTGACATTATCGGCACAGAAAGCAGCAGCAAAGGCACATTCATCCGACCCATCCGCATACCAACCAACGGCCAGTCTCGCAACCAGAAACAACATCCGATAGCACAGGCTTTGGAAGCAGACGTAGATACCGAAATTAAGCGTATGGCTGATGAAGGTATCATTGAAAACTGCAGCGACCCCAAAGGCTTCAATAGCCCTGTATTTGCCGTACGCAAGAAAAACGGATCGATTCGTATCGTTGCTAACTTTAAAAGAACTCTCAACAAAGTCTTAGTCGATCTTGACCCTTACCCAATGCCAAGGATCGACCACTTGTTCAACAAAATCGGCAAAGGCAATAGATATTTTACTACCCTTGATCTACGCAGCGGCTACTGGCAAATTGAGATCGACAAGCGAGACCGATACAAAACAGCATTTACATGGAAGGACCAATGCTATCAATACACGCGCCTGGCCTTCGGCCTTACATCTGCCGAACAAATCTTCTCCCGTTGCATAGCAGAAGCCCTAGCCATGGTCACATCCCGTGACAACATTTCTTCCTATATCGACGACAACCTGGTCCACGCTAGGACATTTAGGGAGTACATACTCTCACTCGAACAATTTTTTACTGCCCTCCGAAAATTCGGACTCAAGCTGAATCCCGATAAATGTTCCTTCCTCGCGTCAGAGGCAAAATTCCTCAGACGCATAGTAAACAGCGAAGGATTCAAGGCTGATCCAAAATACGTTCGTGCCATCAGGGAAATGAAACCTCCAACATCAAAAAAGGAATTACAAAGCCTTATCGGCCGTTTAGTGTGGATCAGACAATTCCTAGAGACACGTCTTCACGAACAAATCAGGTCAGATATGTTTTCAAAACTTATGGATCCCATACACGAACTCAACAAGGTTAATAAACCGTTTGTCTGGACACAAAATGCCGACAGAGCCTTCAAAAAAATCAAAGGCCGTCTCTCTTCGCCACCCGTCATCTTGTTTCCAGATCTCTCCAAACTTTTCACACTCACCACCGACGCCAGTGACGTCGCATGTGGAGCAATCTTAATGCAAGAAGCCGACAACGGGAAGAAAGATATCATAGCGGTCGCTTCCCATACATTCAACTCCACGGAACAGAACTGGTCCACGACGGAAAGAGAGGCATATGCAATAAAGTGGGCAATATTGAAATTTGATTATTTCCTTCGCAACCGACCCTTCGTCATCTTCACCGACCACAGATCGCTGACATATCTGGACCAACGAGAGTTCAATAATGCCAAAATACGACGATGGCAAGAAGAAATTTCATGTTATAAATTCGTCTTGGAATATGTTGAAGGCGAATCAAATGTATGGGCTGACATGCTCAGCAGAGGCTGCGGACATAAGAAAACGAAAGACCCGAACGACCCTACACCCGCAGGCAGGACATTCGAGGTAAGCGGTTCAGACCTCCGCGTATACATCCCATCTTGGTGCCTCGGCGAGTTTAACGGTTTACAGCTCATTCCAAAAACTCACACACCACAAAACGCTCGCAGCCACAAGCGCGCCACCAACGCATTCTTCGCCTATCACTCCACCATCCCCACCTCGGCATCGCAGATGAACAATAGAAGGACGACACCCTGGCAAAAATCATCAGCGCCCTCCAGTCACCCACTCCAAGCGAACCTCATATCGATCCTGACGACCACCGAGCTACGCTTTTCAAAAAACATTTGCACCAATTTTTTCTAGAACCAGGCACCTCCGTTTTGATGATAAGAGAGAGTAAACACTCTCCGAGATTGGTTGTACCATACAAACTACGACCCAGATACCTCTACCAGGCACACGAGGGCAACAACCACTCAGGTGTTACCCGTATGCGAGAACTCCTTTCCAGCTACTGGTGGGAATTCAAAAACCGCGACATCAAGGCCTATGTCGATTCTTGCGACACGTGTGATAAGTGCAAGGGCAACTACGGTAGACGTACCCACTGGCCCATTGGCCTGCAAACGAGGAAAGAGACCATTCGATCTCGTCTTTATAGACTTTGTCACAATGCCCAACTCAAAGGGAAAACGCTACATCCTAACCATCTTGGATAGCTTCAGCCGACATTTTACAGCCATACCATGCGCGAGAGACCGTGCTATCGACGCCGCCCGCGGATTGTACCATTTCTTCCTTCGACACAGAGAGATTCCACGCATAGTATCCTCTGATCGAGGCACACACTTCACTGGAGAAGTCTATCGACAATTCTGTAACCAGATGTCAATCACGCAAGAACTTCACTGTCCTTGGCGCCCGCAAAGCTCAGGAAATATCGAGAGACAACATCGCACGACGAAGAACGCACTTTATGCGAAGACAGGAACTGTGAATGGACAGACGTTCTAGAATCTGTCGTTTCGTCCATGAATGCCACGACCAACAGCACCACCGGTGTCTCCCCGCACTATGCCATTACCGGCCGTCACCCCAACATCGGCCTACCTACACTACACAGGAAAGAAATCACAAGCGACGATCCTGGAGCATATGTAATGCAAATTAATGCCCTGCTAAAGCAAGTTCACCACCACGTCACCCTGGCCAACGATGAAGCTGACCACAAACTTGAGACTAACTTAAATCGCCTCACATACAAGGACCAATACAAGTAGGCGACAAGGTTTTACTTCATCGGCCACACTCAACTGTTGCCCAATCCTCTCATCTGCCCTGGATAGGAAATTACACAATTATAAAAACGAAAAATATGATGTGTCAGGTGCAAAACGATGATGGTGATACTATCTGGATTCACTGTGCACATATCCGACGACTGGCTCCACGCCCAACACATCTTTCTAATACAATCCCTCTGCCTCCACCATGTAACAGTCACCAGGATCATTCTCCTCCACATCCCTCGGGGACACATAATTCAGCAAATAACCCCATACCAAAACAAATGCCAATAAGAAGAACACGAGGACAACTTCCCACACGCTTCAGAGACTTTATCATGAATTAATCACCCAAATATACACCAATAACGCTCACTGTAAATGAGACCGAGATCTGGGGGAGCCTTGTTATAAAATAAAATAAGACATATCTCGGCTGATTTACAGGCAAATACTCAAGAGCGAGAACTGGATGTGAACGGGACAAAGCCCCGTCACAAAATGACCATTATCTTTCTTTACAAATGTTCCCGACACACATGTTCCGGTCGAAAAATAAAATAATATTTAAAGTGATCTATTTTTAGTCCAATAAAAATGCTTCCCCCCTAATTATACTCGCTTCGTTTTTCGAGCCTGTTAAGCCATAAAAAACGCTATAAGGGGTCACACGGAAGTTCAACAGTCAGTCCACAGGTGCCCAGGATAGAGACCTGTCACGTTCAGCTGCTGACAGCAGGGGAGCGTCAACCACCGTCAACATGTGTGAACTACTATGAGAGGTTGACCTCGATCAGAAACCGGCTTATGAACTTTACCACAAGGTAGTTGTCCCAAACCCTCACGTTCCTGTTGAAAGAAACCAAGTAAATCTATTTCTACTGTTGTCGTATTTCTTTCTTGCAACCATACGCTTGTCTATAACATTTGTATCTATAAAAAGAATGTTTAAACATAAAAATGTCTTAAAATAATTGTCGGACTTTGTCCATTTATATAATGTGTGACGTCATTGGTTTACATTTAATATGCCATGAGCAGATATGAATGTACATGAGAAATTCATGGAAGATTAAAGTTTAAAGACAGTAAAATCGACCTTGCTAACCGAACACTCCTCTGTGGCCGAAACAGTTAAAGGCACGTCAGGCTATATGATGGTTCCGTATAGGATACAGGTTCGATTCCTGTCAGAGGACAAAAATTTTCTATACACATATATAATGGACTCTCCCATCGGTTTCGATGTATGAGGATCTGACAGCTTAATTGATTCAGTTATGAAATTTTGTGCGATAATCTTGAGTGGCACTTAAGACCTGCTAGTGATTTACAAAGGAGGCCACATATGGAGCAAGAGTGAAGATTGTGAGATGAGATCACTGTTAGATTGGCTGACCTTTTAGATCGTGCTTTTGCTTCTTGAAGATGATCCAGACAAGCAGATTGAAAACTGCTGAGTCCACTAAAACACATTGATCTCTATTCTACCCACTCCAAGACTAAGCGCTCAAGAGTGTTATGTAGTATATTGACTGCTGACAAGTTGCTTTTCAGCTGGTCTTTGTATCTTAGCCATGGGCGTCCTACATTCCTGTAGTCCTGATCTAACTGGCTGTACATTAGGATCTTCGGTATCCTGTCATCAGACATTCTCAAGACATGACCAGTCCACTGTAACTGATACTGTGTGAGAAAAGTCTCGATTCCTCCAATATTACACCTGTTATTTATTTATTTTATTGATAAATATAGATTTTTTTTCCTGACTGGTAGCAACTCAGCACCTGAAGATTGTGTTGTGCATGAAACTGGTGAGCAAAAATTGTATATTTATTAATATATAATTAAAATGAATATAACAAATTATAATATTATAAATTATAATTATAAATTATATAAATTATATTATAAAATGTTATATAAAATGTATATAATAAAATGTTATATAAAATGTATATAATAAAATTTTATATAAATATTATATAAAATGTATATAATAAAATGTTATATAAAATGTTATATGTTTTATATAATAAAATGTTATATAAACTGTATATAATAAAATGTTATATAAAATGTATATAATAAAACTTTATATAAACATTATATAAAATGTATATACAAAAAATGTTATATAAAATGTTATATAAACTATATAATAAAATGTTATATAAAATGTATATAATAAAATGTTATATAAACTGTATATAATAAAATGTTTTATAAAATGTATATAATAAAACTTTATATAAATATTATATAAAATGTATATAATAAAATGTTATATAAACTGTATATAATAAGATGTTATATAAAATGTTATATAAAATGTATATAATAACTATTTTATTAACACCAGTGTGTGTGTGATTAATGTGAAATATTCAAATAAAATATGTGTGATAAAATAGCTTCAAGAATTTTTAGTTTATGTTTAAGCTATCTATATTAAAAAATTAAAACCAAACCTTAATAAAATTAATTATGAATACTGTACAAATGTTTTAAAATATTTACAGTATATAGTTTAAAACATTGAAGCTTGTACTAATATTTAATACTTATTTCTTATACGATTGTATAAAGAAACTACATGAAACTCCGATTCATGCTATCAATGTTGGATATTATGTATATTCACTAATTCACTTATACATATATATATATATATGTATATATATAATTATGATGAATATAATTAATTATATATATATATATATATATATATATATATATATGTGTGTGTGTGTGTGTGTGTGTGTGTGTGATGAATTATAATTAATGATGAATTACTTTAGTTATATATATATATGTGACGACGGCGTGACCATGTTAGACGGAAGGCTGATCATTTTAAAAATTTTCAGTTATCTGTTTTGAATAAGACTTGTGTTTTTATGTCCATCGTATTTGTCATATTGAACTGAATTGATTTTAATGAATATTGTCTTGAAAAAGGTTTATTAAACCGAAACGTCAGACGTCGACATTTCATTCATTTTAACTACATTTAAGGATTTTTGTTTGTTTTTTCAGTATTTTTCTTCATATATATATATATATAACTAAAAAGTAATTCATCAATTCTAGAAGAATTCTCAACAGAAAGTATAAAGCACTGGATGGCCGTTCTGTCCTATTTGGGACTCATCAGCAGTGCACATCCACTACTGAGATTATACTCATATATATATATATATATATATATATATAGAGAGAGAGAGAGAGAGAGAGAGAGAGTTGTTGTTGTTGTTTAATATATTACTTGTCTATCCATGTAAAATTCCGATGTGATTTTTATACAATTACTCATAGTGGTCTCGTAGTTATTGCAATAGTTATGTATGAAGTTGTTCATGGAGACTGAGATGGGTGCACCTTTGAAAAAAATCCTCCAAGGGGAATAATTGAGGACGAAAAGCCTTTGACAAGGGAGGTAACTATGAGTAGTTCCTGTGAGCGGCATGTCCGTGTCACGTGAGTGATGCTTCCTAACAACATGGTGCCTTGTTGCTAATTATTATATATTTTATAGTTTTGTTCCCCCTCCATCTGTTGTCGTCGTTTCTTTTCTTTTTTTTACCTCGTTGCTACGTGTGATTTTTCTTCTTCCTTCCCCGTTCCTATTCGATCCGGTTTGGATATAATAACATTTTTAATATCATCATCATCATCACTGTGTATCGCCTCCAAATTCTTATATCCATGTCGTCTGCACGATATGTACATAATCGTTTTACTTTTCATTTTGTCCTGTGCCTCGACCAAACCAGCTGAAAGGTAAGTAAAACAAAATGTATTATTACCTATATTTTCACATTTACCTTTTTCCCCTGTTGTTTTTTTATGGTTATTACTCTAAAAATATTGTTATTTAGAAAAAAAATTGTAGTGCTGAAATTTAATTATCCCAGTATAAATAAAAAAAAAACGTTTATGATTTTTTGTACTTATTGATACAATTTTTTTTGTCATCTTAAAAGTAGTGTAAAAATATATCTGGTACTATAGGTAGGAAACCGATCTACAATAAATTGCTGAAAATAAAAGCAAAGGTTGCTTATTGTTTTTGTTTAAAAAATCTCCTAAACTTCTTTTCTTAAGTTTTTTAAAGGTTTTTTGGTTTCTTTTCTGCTTAACGACCCTTCAACCACTTTAAGGCCAAATAAAGGTTTTGTTTTAAATTGTGGCTTTCTTTTGTGGTTTGACGAGAAATTGTTTGGGGCACAGCTTAGTTGATGAAAAAAAAAAAGGTTTTAAAAAATATATTTCATTAGTTTAGTAAATTTGAAATTTAATTAGGAATGTAAGAAGTTCCCACTTCTGTTGTTTGACAAATCTAAAATAGTGTTAGTTAATTTTTTTAAAAAAGTCGTGAAAATTTGGCTCAATTACGACAATTCTGTTTTTTATTATTATTCTTTTTAAGAAATAACTTTTTTTAGACTTTCTTTAAAAAAAAAAACCAAAAAAAAAAAAGAAAATGTTCTTCTTTCACTTTTATTTTCAATTAATACAACTTTACTGATTTCTTTTTTAAAAAAATTCAGCTGATTTAGTAACTTAGTTTTAAAATCCTGTTTCCAGAAGTGTTTTAAATAAATTAAATAAAAACTGCTTTTTAGCTTTATTATTTAGAATGTGCATAATGATTCAAATAAAAATCCTTGATCTTTGGCCAGTGTTATTATTTTGTTTTTAATGCCACGTTTTCATTTTTGTGATTTTTTTTTTTTTAATAAATGGAGATATCTCTACTCAAACAAAATTATAAATTATTTACTCAGCCCCAGAAGAACATTTCTTTAAAAAATAAAATAAACAAACAATATTAATAAACATGCTTTTATAAAAAAAAATCACTTGTCAAAGAACTTCTCCCTTTTCGTATGTATGTGTGTTTGCTAGTTTAAATTTTTTTTTTTTTTTTTAGATAATATTGTTTTTTTTTTTTTAGTCTTATTGAAGATTTGAGGCTGGGTTGGTGCAGCTCATTACTTTAAGTTTAAGTCTTTTGTTTTACTGTTTAAAAAAAATGATAACAATTCGAAAAGTTATTTTTACAATAAAAAGGAAACTCTTAAAATTAATGAGTATTTTTATTTAATGATTTGTTATTTCCCGCTACTAAGTGATTCAACTCTAGACATTTTTTTTTTTTTTTTTACAACTGACACGTTTTTCTGAAATTATTGCAGATTTAAAAGTGAAAAAATTTCCTAATGTAATGTATAAAAAACCTTTATTTTTTTTCTGTTGTGCACACCGATACGTTAGAAAATTTAATTTTTCGTTTTCCTTTTTTTTTTCTTTTCCTTTTTTTTTTCTTTTTTTTTTCTGTTTATTCATTGGTAACTAAATATATATTTTTAATTAGTCCCTTTCATCAAGTGCAGGTTCTGGAACACTCAAGTGAAGATCAATAAAATTGGTTATATTTGCCACATGGGTTATAAAAAACAAAAAAAACACCCCCACCTTTTTTCTTTTATCTTTTTTTTTTTTTTTTAGTGTGCATCTACCATAGCAAAACAAACAGTCAGTTTGTCTGTCTCTCTCGCTTTTTGGGAAAACGAGAAATTTATCAAGAAAAATTTTAGGAAAATCTATAACAAAGTGGAAATAATTTTAGTGCGACGCGTTTCGTCATTTAGGACTTCATCGGACTAAAAAAGTTGTTCATATTGATGTGACTACACATACGTACGAAGTAGAAAGGGCGCTAAAATTTTAATTTTTTTTTTTTTTTTTTTTCATAAATAAGAGTTTTGATATAAAATTAATTTAAAATTTCAACGCCCTCTCTCTTGATAGCAACAAAAAATTGTGGTAATATTCAGAATAAGGAAGAAATTTATGGGACACATAATGATGAAGGAGGGTTTAGAAAATTTGTCATTGACAGGACGTATTGAAGGCAAAAGAGACTGGTTGGTAGAGGGCACCCACCTGACATGTTTTTGTGAATGAATGGCAGACCGGAAAAAGGGATAGTAAGAAGACAAACATTATTAAGAGCTTCAAAGGGTAGGAAGTTGTGGAGAGTCACTGTTGACCAGAAGAGGCCATCTATCATTCAAATCGGTTTACTTTTAGGTTAAACAGTTTAACACTTGCATAAAGAACAAATAAACTAAACTGTACATGGACAACCCTTTTTTTAGCTGTAGGTCGCATGATCTATGACTTATCACAAGGCAGGCCGCACTACTAAAAAAAATTCAAGGTAATTTTTCGTAGTATGTACCTCAGCTATTTTCACTACAGAAGACTATATACCACACTATTTACATTATTTGCACTATTGTCCTCATCTTTGTCGCCATATTTATTACAACGTTTCGACCATTGTATGCTCCGGCCTTCTTCAGGTGGTTGGAATGTCGAACTGAACCCTTTATTTCACTCCACTGCCTTAACTGGGTATTGAACTCAATACCCGGTTAAGGCAGTGGAGAACTTGGAGATGGGAATTAACAGGAGATAACTGATAACTGACATCCATTAAACGTGGAACTAGAACAGTCTACCCCAGTGAGCGAAATAAAGGGTTCAGTTCGACATTCCAACCACCTGAAGAAGGCCAGAGCTTACAACGGCCGAAACGTTGTAATAAATATGGCGACAAAGATGAGGACAATAGTCTGAATAATGTAAATAGTGTACATAATACCTCATCTCATATATAGACAGATACAAAAGACTATATGCATAAAAAAATGGGAGGGGAAAAGTTGATGATTTTTTTTTTTTTTTTTTTTTTTTTTTTCACTTATTTGGAGAAAATATTTTTCTATAATAAAAAATTAAAGTCTTGGTATATTCTCACTGATGACTGCGATTAAAAGTTGTCGCTGTGTGTGATTTATTTCTAATTTATTCATTTAAAAATAGAAATGTATATTTCTTTAGAGAAAAACTATTATGTTTCAAAGGTAAAGAATCTTTACACTTCCTTAGTGAAAATCACTAATAGGTTAAAATGATGAAAATATTACTTCCCCCAAATTTTACAAAATTCAAGAAATGTTGTACTTAATCATTGTTTATGTATATGACTGTATGTGTTTTTGCATGAGTGAACAAGTGAGAAGGAAACAAAATTTTAAGAAACATTATTTTCCTTATGAAATTAAGCAGGTCATTCAGAAAGACCAAAAGGGCTGCACACGGGCCACAGTTTGCCCAGGACTGGACTAAACAATACTGTCAACAATTGCCAGCTTTATGCAAACTGGTCATATTGCTCTCAATGAAACTGCATACCAAAAGGGGCTTGACTATAGTAACTGTCTTGCCAAATACACACAATAACACATTGAAATATACACCTAAATGCACCTTTCATGCTTTACAAAGAATGGCAAGTTTACTTATTTATTTATTGAATTCTTGGTTTACTTTTACTGTTTATATTTATCTTTCTACAGTACTTGAATTAAAAAAGGTTAATTATAGAACAGCATCATATAATTATTCTACTTGATCTTTTGTTCGTAAGTTAGTATGCTCATTAACTCCTGCCATTGCCTCAGATAAATAATGGGCCATTCCATTATGATCATGAAGAAAGCTGGAAGTAAAATACATATCAGAGATGCTGTTTGGTTTAGGTGAGAAAAAGAAAACCTACATAGCAAGAAAGTGAAAATAGAGGAGGTGATGACACTCTCATGAGTTTAATGTCTGCTTCAATGAAATGAAAAACTTTGTCAATTTTGAATCTCTTCATTTGTACACTGCTACTTCTTTAAATAATGACTTGCATTCATATGTATTATTGTTATTGTAATATTTAAAATACTAATCAAATATTTAACAATGCTAAGGGGGAATTTCCATGAGTATTTTATAGTAGTGGAACTTGCAAAGAGCTTATTCAATCATTAACTCAAGAATTATGATTAATCAGGAAACTCAAATAGAAAAACTGTGAAATCTTTACAAGTACTGCTGTTAAACATATATTACTCTGAAAAAGTTAGACACATGTAAATTTACATAGAAGATCTTTTATTAAGACATTTGCTATGAAGATGGAGTTTTGCAAAAAATGTTTCTAATTGGATCCTGAGGTCAGCCCTGTTGTCAACCATTACTAATTCTTGACTATTATGTATTCTTATTAATTTTAGTTATTTTTTATTTACACAATATAATTTTTTAATCCAACATTATCTCTTAAACATTATTTCTAATGTTTGAGTAGAAATTTTTCATTGCAACTTCAAGTCCAGGATCAATTTTTATCTATCCTCCATATCCTCAATCATTATTCCCTACACCTCCTCCTATACAACTTACCTCATTTAGTAACCTTCTACTTTGAATGGCTCTTGAGCCTTATATTGGGTGAACATTAGAAAAAAGTCAAAAAAACCTTGCTCATATTGTCAGTCTACAACCATTAGAAAACAGTCCGTCAGTTAAGTGTCATATATGATCCACACTTGGGTGATCATGTCTCTTTTGATTCATGACTGAATAAGCAAGAGATTTTCCCAAAGTAGATTGTTGTTTCTTTCTGCATTAGACTGGTTGCCAACCAAGGCTAGAGGATCTAGTCTGTCCTGCTATTCAACCCATAGCTGGGAGAAGAAGAGGTGGATTCATACCTTTCCCAATGATATTTGTGTATAAGTGAATGCAACAAGCTCAACTGGAATTTGAACTTTGCTCTCCGATTTCTCATTCTGAGCCACTATCCATTACACCACAGCACACATCAAAAGCTACAGATTGGAAATAAAGTATTTAGACAAGAAGTTTAAAACTGAAATTGTCAAAGAATAATTTTGCTCAGTCTGTTGAAGACAAAAAGTGCTATTGTAGTATGCAGTCTACCACATTGTTTCAGAAATTGATTTAAGGAATTAAAATTTAGTACAAACCAAAAAATTATTACATATTTATGCTTAATTTGTAAAACATTTAAAATCAGTTTAAAAGACATTTAAAATATTAAGACTTGTAAATAAATTATACATGTTTAAAAAGGCAATAGGCAAATCAATTTCATTAATTCTAACAAAATCAAACATTACTTCTATAATTTCATACAGGTGTAATTTGCAATTCACTTTCCATTCATATCAGTATCATGGAAAAAAATCTGTTTGCTGTCTGAATTGATTGTGACGTTTGGCATTCTTCTTGCAGGTACTTTTTGTAAAAACTGATTCAAATTCACTTTTTATGTTACTCTTCCCTATGCTTCATTTATGACATAGTTCCATTTCTTGCACAGAATTAAGGAGGTTGCGCTCTTTCAGAAACATATGCACATTCTCCACTAAAAAATAAGTTTGGTAAAATTCTTTGGTTGGCATCTTATTATTTATAGGGTCTTATATTTCTTTATACACTTCAATCTACTTTAAATGCTTTACTCAGGATGAATGTCTCCAGAGATGTCTCATGATTCAAATGGTTATGTAGACCACATACAACAATATGGTAGATCTCAAATACAGAGGTAGATTGGGTGTTACAATAGCACCAACGAAAATGTCTTTTCCTTTTCTCCTGTGACTAAGGTCTTCATGAGCTTTGTAACTTTTTATATATTTTTGTAACGACTGTTTTCTTGTCACAATAACATGGCATTCTTTAGAATGCTCTCCACAATAATAGTAAAAACTGCACTTACTGACATTCATTATATTGGTATTTCTTTTGTTAAAAAAAAAAAACTTTTCTGAAAAAGACAGATTTTTTTTGTGGGGTGGGGGTCGTCAATATTTATTTGGCCCAAATAGGATGAAGCAAACATGTGGGTGGTTTAACAGTTAACAGCACAAAGCCAAGGGATTTCTCTTAATATCCACTAGGTGGCATTGTATAAATCAGTATTAAGAGAAGGGCACTCTTCTTTTGATCTTCACCCATGGGATGCCATAGAAGATGTCTCTTGAAAAGACTTTTTAGACCATGAACTACCTGTCACATTGCATACAACACTGTTACTATCACTACACTATCTCCTGTTTGAAACAAAAAAAATCTCCTCCAACCCTACAACTTATCACAGTCCAAAACTAGAAAATATCTCTCTTCAGCAAACTAGTCAATGCCGCTAGCAACTAGTAACCTTATGCCATCACACTGGAATTCTCTTCTTCTGAACACATCCTTGTTAGGAATGGGTGGGAAAATTGAACCCTTGTAAAGCATCAGGTTACAGACGTTTAGATTTATAAATTTTTTTCTTGTGATGTGACAACAAAAATGTTAAACACTATTTATTCATGAGACTGCTTATTTACAAGAATTGTGTTTAATACTTTTGTTGTCAATTCTCTTAGAAAGAAAAGAGAATGCATAAATCCAGTTTGATATGTTTGCATTTTATTAAAATTCTAAAAACAGTTTTTTAAAAACACTAAAAATTGCTGAGGGATTTTAAAATAATGGCAGTGTCAAGAAAAAAAAAATTTTTGACATGCCAGTTTTTTTTTTTTTTGTTTTTTTTTTGTTTTTTTTAGATACATATGGTAAACTTTGCCAAAATTCACTCACTACTGAAAATGCAACAGCATCACTTATAGTTGTTGAGGGCCCTAATCCCCCTGAAGGAAAACAACTAAGACAATGTTGAAATGAGGATTGACATGAAACCTGAAATGATAAACACAAGATATAACACAGCAGTACTTGAGATCATTTAAGAATAAATTACTTTTAACAAAGAATTCAGTTGAATAGACTCTATTTGTACAACTCCTGTTTGTCTTCTCGTATGTCATTTATTCTGTCTATTATGAGCAAATAATTGCAATTTCCATTGTGTTGCAATGATTGTAGGTTGGAACCAATTGGCTGGCTTCTTTATTCTTATGTATTCATGTTTTATGCCTATAAAAATATATTGTATTTACTAGCCTATATGAAACAAGCACCACTGTTTTTAAGGGGTGGAGAGTTTAGTAGGTGATAGAATTAAATATTTAACACATTTCATTATGTTTACTGTAGTGTAAAATTTGTTTGTTTTTTTTTTTTTGCTTTTGTTTTCTTGTTTCATCCTGTGAGAAGACATTTTCCAGAAATAAAAAATTGCTCTGAATTATATCTGCCATTTTGGAACAACATACAGATTTTCAGCTATGGAACTGATTAAAAATGAGGTTGCAATTGACTGATGATAATATAAAGAATTCTCTGCTGCTATCAATAAGTTAAATCCAAACATGAAAATTTTGGAGGTGGAGAAAGGAAAAAAAAAAAGATACTAAGTTTCAGTAAGGAAAGCGATACTTCTCTTGTTTTATATTAAATCAAATTGTATAAAAAAATTATTGGAAATAAATTTTAATTTTCTCCTCAATTCTAAATGCTTCCTGACATTCATTTCTGGCAACATTTTCCAGAAATAAGAAAATTGGCTCAGAATTGTCTACTTTTTCAGAACAATGTACAAGTGTAAAACAAGTATTTAGAGCAACAAAACAAAAAAAAACTGCAAGTTCTCAAGTAACTGATTAAAGTTTAAAGCCTTTTCTTTCATTTTGTCATTAATTCTAAGCATCAACAATTTAGTGAAATCTAAACAAGACTAGAGACTCAAAAATAAAATTTATTTTACTTTCATTTTTAACCAAATTATATAAAAATGTTAAATATATTGATTTTAATATTTTTATAAAAATTTTAAAGCAAATAAGATTTTTATGATGCATCTAAAGTTGTGTGTAGAAAAATTGGTGCTATTTTTGTCATTTATTTTCTGAGTATGATCTACAAGAACAATACATCACTAAAGTATGTGATCTACTTGTTGAGAAAATCCTCTACATTAAAATATACATTGAACTCACACTCTGACAGGACCCAAAGAGTGTGAGTTCAATACCCGGTTAAGGCAGTGAAGAACTTTCAGAGGGAAATCAACAGGAGATAACTGATAGCTGACATCCATCAAACATGGCACGTGGAACTAGAACAGTCTACCCCGGTGAGCGGAATAAAGGGTTCAGTTTGACATTCCAACTACCTGAAGAAGGCCGGAGCATACAACGGCCGAAATGTTGTGATAAATATGGCGACAAAGATGAGGACAATAGTCCGAATAATGTAAATAATGTACATAATACCTCATCTCAGAAATATAGACGGACTCGGAAAAATATTAATGAAACAAATATATTTTACAAATATATAATTTAAATTTATTGCATATAATTTTAGTGAAACAAAATACCAATATTAAATATGATGATGAAATTAATGTAATGAATATTATCAAAATAAATTCATAAAACTCGAGGTACGAAAGAGGAAAGTTCATCAGAACAATGAAAATATTTATAAAAAATGGCACAGTGGTAAGAAAGTAGTTTCTCTGTGCTTTTTCTATTTTCTGTCGTTTGTTAATGGTTCTATCAAGATTTTGTAAGCAAAAATTGATGTAAAAGATATAATTTTCTTGTTTGTTTATTAAAGCAAAATTAGTTCTGACAATTAGATCCTAATGTTTTACACTTTTAGAGATAAATAATACAGATATCTACATTTAAGTCCTTCAAACTTCATGTTTTTATGATATCTTTTTTACTTGTTTGCTTTTTTGGGGTTTTTTTTCATTCAGGTTTCATAAGTTGTTTTTTGTGTGTGTGCTGCATTTATTAAAAAGCATCCATTATTTGTGAATTATTTTTCCACCCTACAAGTGAAATGTTGCAAGCCTCTTACTACTCTACGGAAATGTTTAGACATTCCTTTAGTTCTACTAGTCCTAACCTTTGCAGCTAGAACCTACGATGCCAAGTGCACTGTAGTGAACCACTCTTATTCCTTTTATATTCCATTAGTGAGAGGTAAGTTCCACTCAAACAGCTTCTTCCCATGAACTGCTACTTTGTAGTATTGACTCCCAAGAGGGTGCTTCCTTAATCACTACAATCTTAACCTATTCAAAGCTGGAATTAACAGTTATCTATTTCGACATGCTTCATAAACTGCACATTTTATTGCTCATACAACAACACTCTTTCAGTAACCCTCTACCTCGAGTGGCTCTTGAGCTTTGTTTAAATGAACATTATTAAAAAAAAAATTTGTTTTATATTAAGAAATTAGTTGTTTTTAATATAAATATAATAGAATTATAATTAAAATTTTGTATCATCACAAAATAAAATTCTGGGTCTGGGTTCTAACAATTGTTTAATTCAGATAAACACAGATACTTTTGGCTTTGTTTTAAAATAGGAAATTAAATAAATTTCTCAATAAAGCTAGATACCATGAAAATATATAAAATTATTTATAAATTTGAAATTTAACCCACAGATAAATGCAAGATAAATAGAAAATGATATTAGATTTAATGATAAACTTTATTTACTGTTGTCTTTTTTTTTCTTTTACATTGTCTTCTGGATTTTTCCTTGTGTTGTATCAACAGCTGTCAGGCTTAGGAAAGCGAATTGAACTTTTGGTGAAAATAAATTCCTCTCAGTTACCACCACCAATTTGTTAATATGTCAGGTGTTGCCATGACATGAATACTGAACAGATACAGATGAATGCTGAACAAATTTACAAATAAAATCTGTTATCTCTTATCAGCCCAACTGCTATAGAAAAAGAATTGTTATAACATAAATAGTTAACATCTCACTAGAATTTCAATAGAACATCATTAGTATTTGGCATGGTGTTTTCTTTTTAAATTCTGTGTTTAGGATGTAAGTATCACTGTTTCTCCACAAATTCCCTTTCTTTATTATCTATGAATTGCCATGACTTCTTGGGAAATATAGTGGAGTACTTTCATGTTATTTTTTCTACTGATTCCTTTTTTTTATTATCAGTAAATAGAAATGACTTCTTAGGAAAGATAGTGTAATGGTTTCCCATTGTCTTCTTCACAGATTCCTTTTCTTTATGTTATAAAATAAAATAAGACATATCTCGGCTGATTTACAGGCAAATACCCAAGCGAGAACTGGATGTGAACGGGACAAAGCCCTGTCACAAAATGACCATTATCTTTCTTTACAAATGTTCCCAACACACATGTTCCAGTCGAAAAATAAAATAATATTTAAAGTGATCTATTTTTAGTCCAATAAAAATGCTTCCCTCCTAATTATACTCGCTTCGTTTTTCGAGCTTGTTAAGCCATAAAAAAAAAACACTATAAAAGGGGTCACACGGAAGTTCAACGGGCAGTCAACAGGTGGCCACAAGGGAGACCTGTTACGGTCAGGCCGAGCGCCCAGCAGCTGTCAGCTGGAGAGCACCAACCACCGTCAACATATATGAACTACTATGAGAGATCGACCTAGATCCGAAAGCCGGCTTATGAACTTTACCACAAGGTAGCTGTCCCAAACACTCACATTCCTGTTGAAATGAACCATGTAAATCTATTTCTACTGTTGTCGTATTTCTTTCTTACAACCATACGCTTGTCTATAACATTTATTATCAGTGAATAGCAATGACTTCTTAGGAAAGATAGTGTAATGGTTTCCTGTTGTCTTCTCCACATGTTCCTTTTCTTTATTATCTATAAATTGCCAATGACTTCTTGGGAAAGATAGTGGAGTGGTTTCCCATTGCCTTCTCCACAGATTCTTTTTTTTTATTATCTATGAATTGCCATGACTTCTTGGGAAAGACAGTGGAGTGGTTTCCCGTTGCATTCTCCACAGATTCTTTTTCTTTATTATCTATGAATTGCCATGACTTCTTGGGAAAGACAGTGGAGGTGGTTCCCGTTTGCCTTCTCCACAGATTCTTTTCTTTATTATCTGTGAATTGCCATGACTTCTTGGGAAAGACAGTCGAGTGGTTTCCCGTTGCCTTCTCCACAGATTCCTTTTCTTTATTATCTATGAATTGCCATGACTTCTTGGGAAAGACAGTGGAGTGGTTTCCCGTTGCCTTCTCCACAGATTCTTTTTCTTTATTATCTGTGAATTGCCATGACTTCTTGGGAAAGACAGTGGAGTGGTTTCCCATTGCCTTCTCCACAGATTCTTTTTCTTTATTATCTGTGAATTGCCATGACTTCTTGGGAAAGACAGTGGAGTGGTTTCCCATTGCCTTCTCCACAGATTCTTTTTCTTTATTATCTGTGAATTGCCATGACTTCTTGGGAAAGACAGTGGAGTGGTTTCCCGTTGCCTTCTCCACAGATTCTTTTTCTTTATTATCTATGAATTGCCATGACTTCTTGGGAAAGACAGTGGAGTGGTTTCCCGTTGACTTCTCCACAGATTCCTTTTCTTTATTATTTTTGAATTGCCAGGGGTTCTTGGGAAAGATAGTGGTATGGTTTCTCATTGCCTTCGCCACAGTTTTTTTTCTTCATTATCTATGAATTGTCATGCATTCTTGAGAAAGAAAATGAAGTATTTTCCTGCTACTTTCCCAAAGTTTTTTTCTTTCTTAGAATGATTGCCACCCAAAGCCCAAAAATCCAGTCTACCCTGCTATTTAACTCATAGCTGTTGAGAGAAGAAATTAATTCTTGCTTTTCCTAAGGGAATTTGTGTGAAAGTGAATGCATCTAAGCCAGAATTTACACTCTCTGCACCAATAACTTACACTACCTGCACATCATGTTTTTTTTACTATAAAACTTCACAGATGAAAAAGGACTGAAATTTTTATGAGTTAAAAAGAAAATGTTAGAGTGGAAGTTGGTGCTACTAGGAAAACAAACAATAGTGTGTTGGTTTTAGTAGTATTATTTCATAATTTATTTCAGTGCTCCTAAAATATAAATAGATCAAAGAAGTAGTCATAGATTGGAACAGAAAGCAACCAGCTGTTACATTATTGTGAATAATATACACAAATATATTGATTTGTCTAATGTTTGAACAATACTATACGAAAAGGTCAGTTTTTAAAAAATAATTTACTATTTTAAAAAAGCACTCTCAAAGTTTTTAACCCATTCTGTATAATGTTAACAACTTGATGTGAACTTGTTGTACAGACTGAAACAAAATTTCAGTGGATAATATCCCATAATACTACCAGGTTAAAATTTGAACTGAATCTAGATTAAAGGTTACAGTATTGGTCAAAATCATGTTATGCTTCTAACTTATAAACTGTTCACTAGTTTCATTTTGACATAAATTACTGGATTTTTAAAAAATATATTTTTTAATTTTTTAGAATTTTCTTTGTTTATAAAAGGATTGTTCTATTTGTGATTTGTTTTATGTATTTCTTAATCCAGTTTTATTAAATGCAATTTTAGTGAATTAAGTATGTTAGAAATGCAAATTAAAATTGGTTTAGTCTAAAGAACCAAATTGAAATGTACTACTGACTATCACTGTTTATGCTTTTCTTTATGTGCTATGTCCCCTCAGGGTGTAGGTGAACATGGCTGTCCCCAACTTCCTATCCTTTGTAACTCTTAATAAATTTTCTTTCTGGTATTTCTCATAAACCATGTCCCACAAGCCATTTACTCAAACTCACTAAGTATGTTATGTGTTGTTTTCCTCTGTCTTTCTTGCCTTCAATCTGTCCTGTGAGTATCTCCAAGCCTTCTTTTCATGTTCCCCCAGAAACCCCAACTGCCTCTTCCTGATGTTCAGTATAAATTTCTTTTTGATGTGAAGTCAAAGTTTAGCACTAGTCCATCACTAAGCTTGTCTTCGTCCCACATTATTCTCATTGACGAGTTATATAAGCTTTCTCTTGCACTTATGCAAATTAGGCATATTAATTTGCCAGTGTCACTACAGTTTTTTTGTTTCCATTTTCTCTAAAACATCATCATTGCTCACATGTTCTGTCTATAGTATACTCAACATCCTTCTGGAGAACCAAATTTCTGTTGCTTCAAGTCTCTTCTTCATCTTTGAGGAAATTGCCCAGCACTCACTGCCATACAGGAGGACAGATATCACATGACAGTTCAGTACTCTTTTCCTTGTTTCTAGTGATATTTTTCTATTTCTTAATACTCTGCTTAGAATTTGAAATGCATTTTTGGCTATTCCAATATGCCTTCAGATTTCAGCGTCACACATTCCATCCTCTGTTAAAACACTTCCCAGATATTTAAATTTCTGCACTTGTGTGTTTTTGGTATTTCTAATTTGCAATTTGCATCTTGGGCTCATCCTTTTGCTAACAACCATGCATTCTGTCTTCTTGCTGTTGATGTTTAATCCTTTCTTCTCACTTTCTTTCACTCACTTCTGTAAGAGCTTTTGTAGTTTTCTTTCTGTCTCAGCTATCAACATTGTGTCATCTGCATATTCTATGTAAAGATTGTGGACACTAATAATGAACCCTGGTAGGACTTCTAATTCTCTCAGAATTGCTTCATTATACAGGTTGAGAATGAGTCTGGTGAGAAGACACAATCCTTTTCTTACACCCCTTTCTATTTTTGTGTATCTGATGAACTCATTTTCTATCCTTATGCAGGCAGTTTGTTGCCAATATAGGTTCTTGATTATTCTAATATCCTTCCTAAATATGTCCAGGTTGCTAAGCTGTTCTCACAGATGTTTGTGGCATACTTTATTTAACACCATTGTGTAATCTATAAAACATAAAAAAAGTCCTACCAGGATTAATTATTGGTGGCCTCAATCATAACAACATAAGATAAGCAGATGACAGTGTTGATAGCAGACACAGAAAGGAAATTACAAGAACTCCTATACAAAGTAGTGAAGGAAAACTAGAACAACATCATTGCAAGTAGAGAGAATATATGGTTGTCAGTAAAAAGAAGAGCTCAAAATGCATATTACAAATCTGAAATACCAAAACCAAGCAAGTACAAAAACTTAAATATCTGGGAAGTGTTTTGATAGAGGATGGAAAGTGTGATAACAAAATCTAAATGTGCATTGGGATAGCAAAAGATCCCCTCTAGAAGTCAAGGAAAGTATTAAGAAACAGGAAAATTTCATTAGAAAAAAAAAAAAAAGAAAGAAAAGAGTACTGAACTTTTATGTATTATTGGTTCTTCCATATGGCAATATCCTCAGAGATGAAGAAGAGACTACAGAAGGATGCTGAGAATACCAGGGACCGAACATGTGAGCAATGAAGAAGTTTTAGAGAAAATGGAAAAAAAAGAGGACACTTACACTTAAAATCAGAAAGAAATAGTTGAAATTTCTAGGGTGCATATGAAGGAAGAAAGCTTAGAAAATTTGGCATTCACTAAACATATTGAAGGTAAGAGGGATAGAGGAAAACAGTACATAAGTTACCTATTAAGCTTGGGTAAATGTTTGGCAAAACAGGGACTAGGAGAGATAGCAAATATACAAAATTCACTAAAACCGACAAAGGACAAGAAGTTGTGGAGAGCTATAATTGCCAATGTCCTAAATGGACATGGCAGATAGAAGATTCTTTATTTGCTGTTGTAGGCTGATGACCAAAGTTGATGAAAATTATTAAAATTGTAAAGTGGCCATTATGAAATATGAATAAATAAACGACCGAACTGTCCAACAAAATGATTTGACAAAGCTTGCAATAAACAATTACAAAGAAAAGAACAAGGCAAAAAATAATATGAAACAAGCAAACAATATATGCAAGGCAAATAAACAGTAAAAAAGGCAAATAATTCACAAACTAAGAATTTGGGTTTACACACAAGAGCAAATTCAGATAAGTAAACATAGTGTTCTGACTTCAAGACAAGACAGACCAGGACTGAGTCATCTGAAACTAAAAACCAGCCCATTTTATTGGGTAGAAAGAAATCCTATTATGCATTTGTGTGCTTCTGCCTATGAATTTGAGAGTGAAAAGTGTTTTGCAGTCATTTCAACAAGTATCAAAACTAACAGAATCGATGACTAGCAATTTCTTGCTTTATCTTTACACAGTTGATTTTATTTTATTTTTATTTTTTTCAGCCCTGAAAATAATGATGATGGCTTGGATCTTCTTTTCCCATACCTAAAAACCCATGGCCCGAGTCATGACAACCAATATGTTCGTAGCTGCCAACAAGTTAAATATGGAAATCGTACACATTCTTTGTTCCCCATCTACCGCAATGATAGCAACCCAGTTGGTATCCAGTTGCCACTAGTCCAGTCCCATTTCTTGATTAGGAAAATTGGACCGGAAACAAAAAAACGAGATATTTCCATTCATTATCAGTTAGTTACAAATCCTTGGCACACACTGAGTGTTTTGGAGCCAGGTAAAAAGAACGGGTAAGTCATAATATTCTGCAGCACCCATTGCAAAGAAAGACTCAAAACTCTAGAAGCTACTATTATACAAAATAAACAGCCCACATTAAATAAAATATCATTCAACTAAGGAGACAGTTTCTTGAAGTACTTATGATAGGTTGAAAGTGCATATATATTTTAATATAAAAATTGCATTCTTTTTGGTGCAGCCTTGTTTCATATAACTGTTACACCTTAGACTATTTCAAAGTTCTAGCTTTCCAAAGGGTACCAGAATGTATACAAAAGAATTCTAACTACCAGACAGACTCCACATTGGTTTGTGAAAATGACTGAGATGGTCAAAAGTATTTGAACAAAACGATAACACAATATAAACTTTGGATAGTTTATCCACAATATTGAGCACAATACACAACACCTTAGTGAAAAAACTACAGTAGAAATTTAAACAGGCAGACCTTATCTGTTCTTCTTAATCCAACTAATATATATATATATATATATATATATATATACTTTAAGAATATTTATTTAGAGTAACGTCACAGTTTTATAATTTTCAAAAGTTAAATTGAGATGGAGAAAAGTGTAGCCATGATATGTCCAGCAACTAAATGAAAATGGATAATTCTATTTTATGCAAAAAGTGTTCTTAATTACTATTTGTTTAAAAGGGAATCTGGTTGGGTGATTATGATCATGTGATCAGGCATAGAAATTTTTGTGCCAAAAATTAATGATCATGAAATTTTGTTGTTAAAAATTGGAATGTTGTGGTACAGTGAGCGTGGCTAATGACACACGCACACACACTGGCACACATATATACACTAATTCTATTTGTAAGGATTCTTATATGCCATGAAATAAAGTAATAATTTTCATTTCATTATAAAATTGTTTTTTCTAAAATGATCTCTTACCTTAGTTGTTGATTATTTATTCTAATTTGATTTATTTACAGGTGTAATATGGCTGGCAGTGGGATAACAGCAACTGTGGCAGAAAGTTCTCAACAGATGAATTGTTTGTTGGCTATGAATGCAGGATTCTTTAATCGACAAACTGGGGAATGTTTTGGTAAACACATTGCTTCACTATTCTGCAGAAAATGCCATTCCTTTGTAAAAAGAAAGAGGCAGAAATTGCCTCAAATATGAGGTTCTTCTAATCAGGTTTTGTTTTTGGAAGTTGAGATGAAATGTCTTCATTTTTTATAACTTTGAGAAAAGTCATTATTATTTCAAGATTTTTATCTTTTTTTTGCCAAGTATTAATATTTTATCTTTCATTTCTTTCATCTTAATTTCAGTTGCTTTTTATTGTAATTCTCAGATTGTCATTCTATTCTTATTCATGGCCCCATTTTGATTGAGGATTTTTTTACGGCCTCCTCCTTGCCGTTTACTTTTACAAAAAATATATTACTAGAAATTTTTTTTTTTTTTTTTGTCAAAATTGTATTGCTGGTAATTTTTCTAAGTATGAAAATGCATTGCTGCTATTTTTTACTATAAAAATGTATTTTTATATTTTCATAGTGTTTTGACCCCAGTTTGGAGGTTAACTATTTACCCATAGCTGTGACCCTAACAGGTGCTACCACCCCAGGTCAGGGTGGACCTAGGAACAACAGTAATCAAAACCTCCTGATCAGAGGCCTTACTGTCACATGTAGTTTATTATCATACCCAAGACATGACTGCAGGATACCAATTATGAAATATTATTTCAAACACCTTTGTAATACCCAACTTAGGCACTAAAAAATTTTATAAGTTGATTTATAGCTTCAACTGAAGTCTTAATATTGTTTTCATACTAAAAGTATCATTGAGAATAAACTTGTTGGCATTCACAAATAAAAATGCATCTGAATATGCCAAGCACAAGTAAACTTGTAGCTGATGTCACAATAAAAATTGTCAATCACAAGTTAACGTGTTGTTGGCAGTCAATGTGTTAAAAAAAAAAATAAATAAAAAATAAAATAAATTTATCTTTTTACTTTAGGCAGTAAAAAATGTAAAAAGGTAATTTTTTAATTTTTTTTTTTATTTATATACTTTTGGTAACTGGTACATGATTAAAACTATGGAAACTGAAGAAGACCAAAGCAACACCAAAACTACAATGCAACAGACTCCTGAAAGACCCAAGTTGCAAGGAGACACACAAAAACAGACTTATAAACAAATACAACCTGAATGAGAATATGAAATCAAAGTGTAACATGCTGAGAGAAACACTAGCGATGTCAACAAATGAAATCATCCCAAAGAAAACTAGACAAGAAAGGAATGAATGGATGACAAAAGAAATTCTGAAAAAGTGACAACAAACAAGGCCAAGGAATGTAAAAGAATACTGAAGACTAATCACAGAAATTAAAAACAAATTTAGGCAAGCTAAAGAGGAGTTGATCAATGAAAAGTGTGAAGAAATAGAGAGAATATGCAACATAAATATAGCAAGTATGCACAAGAGAATAAAAGGACAAAAGATGAGCCAAACAGGCTTTATAAAATCAAAGGAGGGATCACTGATAATATAAAAAGGAAAGTACTCCAAATGTGGAGCCAATTAAATGTTAAAGAACATTTTCCACGATGTGAGAGAGAAACCTACATTGGAAAATACGGAAGAGTCCCAGATATTAAAAGATGAAGTAAGATAAGCACTGGAGAAGATGAACAGGAAGAAAGCAATGGGGTCTGATGGAATTGTAACAGAAATGCTCTTACTCTTAGATGATTTTGGCATCAACAAGATCACAGAAGTAATATTTTAAATATACAACAGTGGTGACATACCGGAGGACCTTACTAAATCCATCTTCATAACATTACCTAAGAGACCAGGCATAAATGAATGCAAGCTCTATAGGATAACCAATTTAATGAGCCACATAACTAAATTAATGATGTGAATCCTGATGAATAGAGTGCATAGCAGAATTAAACCAGAAATAGAAGAACAGTTTTGTCAAGGATACCGGAACAAGAAATACAATATTCATGATCATAATGATATCAGAGAGAGCAATACAAATGCAAAAGGATGTCCACTTATGTTTTATTGATTATGCAGAAGTATTTGTCAAGGTATGGCACAAGGATCTATTTTAACTGCTAGGAAAACAAGATCCATTTAGAAAAGATGCTAGAATAATCCAGTATTTATACTGGGATCAAACTGACTGTATACAGATAGAAAATGAATTGAGTAGCTGCACAAAAATAGAAAGGGGCAGGAGACAAGGATGTGTTTTCTCCCCATATTTGTTCAACCTCTACAGCAATGCTACCCTAAGAGAACTGGAGGAGACCCTACTAGGCTTTGTTAATGGTGTGCTTACTCTTAACAATATAATATACCCAGATGACAGTGTTGATGGTTGACTCAGAAAGAAAACTGCAGGATCTCTGAGAGAGGGTAGTTGAAGAAAGTGAGAAGAAAGGACTAACCATCAACTGTAAGAGGACAGAAAGTATGGTCATCAGCAAGAGAAAAATATCAACGTCTGAGTTACAAATTGGTGATATCAACATTAAGCAGGTGCAAAAGTTTAAATATCTGTGAATTGTTTTAACAGAAAATGTGACAAGGTCCAAACTCTAGATTAGACTAGCAAAAAGAAGTATTCCAAAAGCTAAGCTAAGGTGCCGAAAAATGGAAATTTTTTTGTTAGAAACAAAGAAAAGAATGGATTACTGTGTTTTATAATTTGTTACATGTACATAATACAAGTTATAACAGAAATACTTTAATGTAAAATAATAAAGTATTTAATTGCCAAATACAATTAAAATACATTAACACTAAAGAAGTAAAAAGACAATGGAAAGGTTACTGATTACTTATCAGTTAATACACTACTGCTTAGAGCTGCTAAGAAAAGTACTAATTCGTCTTGAACACATGACACTCAACTTTAATGTCCAGATTAACACAATAGTCAGAGATATTTGTAACCACCCAGTCAGTGGCATGATATCTTATATATATATATATATATATATATATATATATATATATATAGTAAATTGTGGTCTACATTTCCAGTGTCTAGAAATTCAAACTCCAGTTTCAGCAGGTGACACTTTTCATTCATATATATGACTGTGTGATATCCATCCTTCTATGTGACAGTGAAAATTCGATGGAGTGAGTGAGTAAGCAACAAGGATGTCTTAAAGAAAATGGCAACAGAAAGAACACTTATACTTGGAAGCAGGAAAAGATATCTGAATTTCCTTGAATACATAATGAGGAAGGAAGGCTTGGAAAGCTTAAACCTTACATGGCATATTGAGAGCAAGAGAGATAGGTAAAGGCAGTGAGCCATATTTGTGTGAATGCAGAATGAGGGTGGAAGGAAGCCTTAGGAAAGAAAGAAAAACTGCTGAGAACAAGAGATAAGAAATTGTGGAGAGCCATGATCGCCTATAGATAGGTGAAAAGTCATGCAAAGAAAGAAACAGTTTCCACTCCCCTTTCTACTTCTCTATTATAATAATTCCCTCTTATATTTCTTTCAACATTATATCACTTATATAAATACCATAATATTTGTATTGCCTGAGCCATTAAGCTCATGCAAAGTCACTTTGTAGTTATATTATTTATGTTATAGTTAGTAGCAAATAAGGGGAGACTACTCTGTAAATAGCATTTAATAGATCTCCATTTTGGAACAGACTTGCATGTGGATGCTTCCCAAAACACTGCAATCTTAATCTCTTCAAGTTTAAGGTTAATCATTACACTGTGTAACATGATTTTTCTCCTTGAGTAGCAACTGTTATTTCTTATTTGCTTATGCCTAGAAAGTATGAAAAATGGCTAATATTTCCTTCAAACTTTGCTTTTGTGACCAGGATAATGATATTTCTGAAATTTATCTATTCTCATTGGGAAAATTGGTGAATGTGAACATTTTCGATTACATAAAGTAGGAACAAAACGGCATATGATTCAAAAGTAGCATTTATTTATTCTCGGATCACACAAGAGAGACTGCAAAAACTTTAGAAATGAGTTGTTTTTTTGCGATTTATGCTGATACTGTAAATTACTTTCACGGATCAGCCCCCCATATATAGTCTCCCATCATATTTTTGCTATATGAACCTTGGTAGCCAGAACATTCTTGAAACTTGTAGAAAGCTCTATTTCAGCAACTCGGTGTTGAATCTGATTAAAATCTAATGGAAAATAGTTTAGTTTCAAAACATCAATGTCCAGGTAACAAAATCAAACTTTGAAGGGAATAAGTCATTTCTTTTACTTTTTAGACAGATGCATTTAAGAAATGATACTTACTGACCAAAGACAAAAAAAAGTCAAAATTTTGTTACAGTGTAATCTATCCTTGTAAACTCTACTTCCTCCTCTGACATTCATATCACATGCCTCATTCAGTAAACCACTACCATGAGTGGCTCTTAGGCTTTGTATTGGACGAACTTTAGTAATTTCTAAAGAAGTAATGGATTTTTTATTTATTAATCTAAAACAATAGAATTTGAATAAACATATATTATCTATTTCCCTTTTTAAATAATAAACATGGCTGTGGGTGTCAAAAGTGTATACAGTAATAGTAGTGTCAAGGGAATTGCCATATTTTTGACACACTGTTCATTTGCAGGTACAAAGGTTAAACATTGCCAAAATCTTTTAGCCCAAGTAACTTTATTCACATTGAATTATCATCTTTTCATCTTTCAGGCAATATTGTGAGCAATGAACGGTTGGTAAAAGATTCAGAAGGAATTCAGAATGCACATTTTGGAATCACCAAGGATGGCAATATTTACACTGGGTAAAGAAAATTCTTTCCTTTTCTTTAAAAAAACAAAAATAATAATAATAATAATAATTACTTTAAAGGATTTGTGTTGCCAAATAGACATGATAAAAAGGAACAAGAAACTTCAACCACTGTAGTTGGCAATATGAAAAGAAGAAAAAATTAAGAGAAAAAAAACATGCTATAGAATGATCTAAATGCTTATTGCTCCTTACTCGTTGGAACTCAACTGAGAAAATTAAAATATTGTACACACTGACTAAGAAAGAGAAGCAGAAAGAAAATGTGCTTGTATCAATAATATATTGATACAAGTATATCTATAAGGTCACACTAAGCCCTAACAAGCAATCTATTTGTTTGCATAAGGTTGGTTGTCTTAATTTAATATAAATTTTCTGGAGGGCTTCCAGTGACAGTTTGAATGTGATCTGCTCAACACTCAGTATATATCCTCATGGAAGATTGATGCACATGCCCAATTTTTAATAAAATGTTCTGAGATTGCTGACCCAGATGTAATTGGGCACATAGGTAAATTTTCAAGTTTGCCTTTTCTAATACACCAGTGGTTCCCAAATGGTGCAGCAGAAGAATATAGCAGGTGAGGCAGAATGATTGAAAGACAAAGGTTTAGAAACAATTTCAAAAAATTCATATGCCAAAAATAAATATGATTTCAAAATTTAAAATATTATTATGGATTACTTGTAATTGAAGCATGAATCCCATTATAAAAAGTTATAAGTAATTATTGACCGATTTTATCATTATGATATTTTTGCAATATATCAAGTATTAAGAATATTGTAACTAGAGTCTGCAAATTGTAGGAGAGAGTTATCAATGATAATGTTCTGACTTTAAATCCACAGTTATCTCCCTTTAACACTATCTCTGTTTTTATTTTTAAATGTACTTTTTATCACATAAAATTTGGTGAGTAAAGAGCAAATTTTAATTTCGAAAAATGCAACCCAAAGAAAAAAATGTTTGTGAACCACTGTAATACACACTGAGATATGTTTGGAAATTCTCTTCTCTAAGAGTTGAATGGTCCAGCTTCAAACTGATACTTAAACTTACAGAACTTGTTTGAAAGACAGATAAGCCATCTTCATGAATTGATTTTGGCATTTGTTGAGAAGAGAACATGATACCTGAATTGGAAGAAAAATAACATTGTCTGACATTGGTAGAGATCTGCTTAGAAGGTTGCACACTAACTTCAGCAATTGAAGGTATACAGGGCATTGTTCAAGAGCAAATATTTTTTATTTATGGAATCTTAACATTAATTCTAAATTGTACCATGTCCTGAGGATAGCCACTGTTACAAAATATTTTCTTAATAAATTCTAATTCTTGTTTTAACTTATTTGTAGATCAGATAAAGAAAGCATGATGGACTAAGGCAGTGTTTCTCAACCAAGGTCTATATGGACTCAAGAGGTCCATGCAACATTACTGGGGGTCCACACAAAAAACAAAGAAGATTGGGGATTCACAACAATATTTTAGTGGTCCATAGAGCAATTTCACTTCAGAGCAGTTGTCACAAATGAGATTTGGAATTTCTACAGTAATCTATGCCATATTAAAATACTAACATTTGAAAAAACAACTCTAAAACTAGTAGAAAACGTGATCAAGCAATGTAAGTGAGTGTCCCTTTTACTCTACTGGATATTTTGATTGTAAAAGTTGATAATAAAAACAAAAAAGAATATAAAAAAGATATATATATATATATATATATATATATATATATATATATATATATATATATATATATATATATATATATTTATTTTAAAGACATTTTATGTTTAACGTTCTTTTTTTATAGATACAAATATTTAAGTAAATGCTCTGTTTATAATAAACAGTATCCGGAACTGTCATTTATGTCCAAATTGGCCACAATATTCCTTTTGTGGCCGAGTCGAACCTGCATCCTCACGGCGTCATTTAAATGACGGGTTCCATATAGGATGCAGGTTCGAATCACTGTCAAAGAACGTATATTTTCTATGAAAATTTCTCAGACATTCAAGCCGGTAAATGTTATTTAATACTGTTTATTATAAACAGAGCATTTACTTAAATACTGTATCTATAAAAAGAACGTTAAACATAAAAATGTGATTTTAATAAATAAATTGTTATCTTTTTTGTCCATTTTCTTATATATATATAAGGAAAATTATATAAAGATGATAATTTTATAAATTTTATTATATAAATTAATTTAATATATTAATAATAAATAATATAATTTTAAATATTAATAAAATATTAATATATTACTATAAATTAATCAATATAAAATATAAAAAAAATAAAATATTAATAATAAAATTAATTTAATATATAAATTGTATAAGGATTATATATAAAGAAAACACATACATTTTCTATTTCTATAATACAATTCCTAAAATTATCTATTAGTAAAAAATAAAATAAGCTTTTTTGTCATCGAATTGTTATGGGGGTCCACCAAAAAGAATTAGGAGTAAAAGTGGCCCATGGGTAAAAAATAGTTGAGAACCACTGGACTAAGGTCATTATAATATTGATTTTTTGATTTTTTTTTTTTTTTTTTTTTTTTGTCTAGGACTAAGTAAGACCTAACTATTATATAATCCAGTAAACATGGGTTTTCGGTACATAGATATAAGAAACTTAAAATTTTGTCAGCAAACACAGACAAATGTATCTGCAATAAGAGTTACTGTCAAAAGGATAGTTTATCCCATGACACCATTTTTAATTTAAATACCTTCACTCTTTGTCAATGTTTATTGTTTTAAAAAGTGATTGAAATAAAACCTAAACACAGGATGAAAGTGAATTTATACATTTTTTTGTTGTTCTTGAGAATTCACAACAAAAATATTAAACACTATTTATTTATTAGATTGTTTATTTACAAGAATAGTTTTATATTTACAACATTATAAAATCTAATGCAATATTTACCAATTTATAAAGAAATAAATGTGAAAACAATTTTTATTCATAAATTTATAAACATTTACTAAATTATTAAAATAAGTGAACCAATTATAATGAAATCATTATTTACCATTTTATAAAGTTTGAATCAATTGGCAATTAGCTGATGTTTTGCCAACCATTTCAATAAAATATAATAGTGTAAATAAACAATGTAATAAATAGTGTTTATTATTTCTGTTCTCAAGAACAAAGAAAATGTATAAATTCATTTTCATTATGCTTAGGTTTTATTCCAATTCTAATCATCACTTTTTAAAAAAAATAAACAGGTAGTTAAAAAAAAAAAAGGTGGTGTCATGGGAGAAACCATCCTTTTGACACTCTGTATTATTGTGGGCACGTTTCTCTATGTTTGCAATATTGTCTTGGTACCAACACATCCAAAAGTGGTAAAACACCATCACTCTCCTTTTTATGGAGAGCTAGATGTAAACCATTTAAAACTCCATGAAACATCTTCGATTACAACTCACAATTGAACACTGTTTTTTTTTCTTATTTATACTATTTACATTTGAAACTAGACGAGATATCATTAGACATAGGCAATGGAACAAGAACAGTCTCCCCCTGTAGATTAAATAAAGGGTTCAGTTCTGAATTCCCTGTAGGTTGCCCAGATCGATATACACCTGATGAAGGTTGGAGGACGCAGTGGTTGAAATGTTGTGCTAACTGCTGTAGCATACATACAGACAATAATGATTATGCCCCCATTCCCATAAATATAGTAGTGAATACTGTATGTGTTGGTCTGCAGGTCAGATATTCATTGTGGAATTCACTTAACTCACTTCTAGCAGTTTACTTCTGTGTGCCACTGGCAAATCTTATATGTGTTGTTCTTGTCCTAAGTATTATCATTCATTACCAACCTTTGTTTGATTATTCTATTCAATAACCTTCCCTAGGTTACAACAATAACAACAAAAATGAAGAAAATAGTCTGATTGTAAATAGTGTAAATAATAACTCCTCATTCAAGAAATTCAGAAACATTTTTTATTTCTTTTTTTTTTTTTTCTTATTGCCAACTCGTGAAATTGAAGTTTTTCTATTGTCCACTTTTAATTATGTCTTTTCATTATAGTAATTAAATTTTATGCTTCTAATAAGATCTTTTAAAGTATTTTTTCATATTTTTTCTATTTTCTATATAAATTCTTATAAATGATTTTAATGTACAGGGTGGTCCGAAAGTCTTGTCTCCTCATACCAAAAAATAATGAAACCAATAGCAGAACAAGTAAAACAGTAATACAAAGTCATGTCACATATCCTCCATGCTCTTGCTCAAATGCACATGATCATGTGTCTATACACTTGCGATCAGCCTCTCTTCCAAACTGTAGGAACTTGTGTTCACCATATCAAATAGAAAATTATATTATGTAGGGGTGACTAAACTTTTGGACCACCCCATAAATCCAGCAAAATTCAAATCTTCTTCAAATTTATCCTTTTTTTTTTTTTTTTTTTTTCTGCTATTTATATTTTGTCAACTGCAACTTTAATGATTTATTTTCCAAATCTTAGATACTTATCAGAAATTGATATTGTTGCCCAAGATTTTGTCCAGTTAGTTGGTGGAGTGATTTGGTTAGTACGAGATGGTGAGATTCACATCAATGACAGCATGAAAATGGAATGCTCAGATGCACAAGAAACTGGTAAGCAAAAAGGTTTCCCTGCTTGCTTTTTTTTTCTTTTTCTTTTTTTCAACTTGATGCACTTTATTTCATGGATATTACTGTGTACTTCCAATTGCAAATCATCAACTGCTTCATAATTCATTTCAAATGTTTTAATAAATACTGTATTTCTTGTATTATTTTATACAAACTTTAAAAATTTACATTATTTATGAACCCATACCTAATTAGTTATAGAGAGTGTTTTTTTTTTGTTTTTTTTTTTAAGCATTACGCCCCGAGCAAGGCGTGAAGCCACAGGGGGTTGCAGATGATTTGGAGCAAGAGCAGATAGGAGTGATAGAAGAAAGGATGAGGAGAGGGATAGTGGATAGATCAAGGTAACTGGAGATGTTGATTGACATTACATTTGAATAGTTGGAGATTGTAACTCTCAGGGAAATAGTAATAGGGAAGGGTATTCCACAGGCGAGAGGTGTGAGGTATGAAGCTATTGGAGTAGAAGAGACGGTTACATTTAAAAGTTTCTACAGTGTAAGGGTGGGAGCGGGATGCCAGCCTCATAGGGCGCTTGAATTCATGGAGTCTGGGAACCAGCGAATGCAGCTCATTGGAGCAATTACCATGAAAGTATTTGTAGAAAAGACAGAGAGGCGATGGCGCGTCTGTGAGAGAGTGACTGTAGACAAGACGCCAGATCAGGGCCAATTATATTACATATCCGTCTCTGGATCTTGTCAAGAACTCCGAGATAAACAGAAGGTGCCCCAGACCATATATGGCAACAATACTCCATGCAAGGGCAAATGGTTGATTTGTATATTTGAAGTATCGATTCCGGGGAGAAAAATTTCCTGGCGCGGCACAGAGAGCCAACTTTCCTCGCGGTGGATGATGCAATTAACTCAATGTATTTGTTCCATCTCAGGTCAGCAGTCAACGTGAGAACGAGCAGATGCAGGGAATTGCTCTCAAGAAGTTGACTATCAGACATTCTAATGAGGGGCAGGGAAGGATCTCTATGGTGATTAATAGAGAGTAGTTTAGTTTTTGAGGCGTTAAAGTTGACCAGCCAATTCTTGCTCCAATTAACAACTGATTGGAGGTCCATTTCAAGACGCACGTGTTAGACATTTTCATGACGGTCATCCTCGAGTATCGAATCCAGAGGTTGGCAGTGAATATTTCGAAGACAGTAGGAAAGCGTAGTGGAGGTTCGCAGTGGCTATCACAACAGAGTGTAGTTCATCCTTCTCCTGGTCGCCTTTGGTCCTTCCGTAGACGAAACAAGATGGCCGCCTTTATACACGACGAATACAGTGTTACAAGCTTCTGATTGGTCAACCTTCCATTGGTCGACTATAAAGGGAAATAAGTCATTCTGACTCACTCACTAGTTATATCGTAATATATACCCAAAAAACCGTAACAGCCCCCTTATTTTGGGTATATAATGGAATCTTCGTTCAAAAAATATTAGTAAAGTTAATAAATACTTTAATTCCAAAAATGATATTTTTTCCTTTTTTTTAAAAGGTAATATTAATATGTAACAAATACTTTAGTATTCCAAATTTTATTTTTATGTTTTTTTATTTTTTTATTTTCTTGAAAATTAATATTCACAAAAATTAGTCATATCACTTTGTTCACAGTTAAATACTTCGGGTTAATAGAACATGAACAACAATATTATAAGTTTAGATTGCGATCACAGCAAAAAAAAAGTGGAAAGAATTGTTACTTTTACCCATAGCTGGGACCCATTAAAACAGTTACTATCACTCCGGGTCAGAGTGATCCAGAAAAAATCATTTATTATTTTATCCATAGCTGGGACCTATTAAAACAGTTACTATCACTCCGGGTCAGAGTGATCCAGGGAATCATTTACAAGAGGATTGGGCTCAAGGTAGGACCATTTACCTTTATACCCCGAAACCAAGGACTTACGTTCATACCAAAAACTGAACTGACGCTTCTTAGGACAGTAATGCAGTTTTACGTCCTACCCAGGACCTAATAAGGACCTTACAGGGACTTAACGGATGCAGTTTTATGTCCTACCCAGGACCTAATATAGGGGCCTTAATGGATGCAGTTTTACGTCTTGCCCAGGATCTAATATAGGGGCCTTAATGGATGCAGTTTCACGTCTTGCCCAGGACCTAATAAGGGCCTTAATGGATGCAGTTTTACGTCTTGCCCAGGACCATTATAAGGGTCTAAGAAGTCAGCACCAAACATTGCAGAAGCAAAAAGCCTGTAGTTTCCATTTCATAATCGGTTTTTACAAATAAATCCGCCATATTATTTCCCGATTGAACATATTCAATTTGTACTGTTTTCTTCTGTACTTGGTCCCTTAACAAACTGATATTTTATATTGATATGCTTTGATCTTTAATGTTGAATTTCTAGACAAAGCAATACTGCTCTGATCACCGAGTAAATAATAATTGGCTCAGTTATTGCCAGTATTATAATTGTTTTTCATTAGCAATTTAAGAAAAATAACCTCTTGTGTTCTTTTTCACAATGCAATACATCCAGCTTCACAAGTAAAAGGTGAAATCTTTCGCTTGTTCTTAATTCCTGCTGATTATTGGGTTACCATCCGCTAGCTTAAAGCTATAGCCTGTTATATTCTTATGGTCTGGTGAATTGGTCCAATCAGCATCACAAAATTCTTCCAATTTTTAATAATTTATTGGATTGTCAAAAATACTAGGCATCGACTATTAGTCCACTTCAGATAGCGTAATACTTGCTTAAAAATTGTTAAAATGTACAGTCCCCAGTTTCTTTAAGTTTTGGGATAACTTAGTAACCGTATAGCAGATTATTTTGCCTAGTTCATATCATCATGCAAATAATACTTCCGACCAATATTCTGTATTCATTTTCACACTCCGCTATACCATCTTCTTTATTCCTAATTGTGCTTCAATCCATTTCACATGGAGTAGTTCTTGTTTTGCATGTTAAATTTCGATAAAAGCCTTTCCATGTATCTCGATTAATTCATTGAAATCGTGTTGTCTTTAAATTTTTACTGTACACCAAGAAAAACATGATAGTTCGACCGAAATTGGTCATTTTATAACTCATTTCTAGAGAACTAATAGCGCGGCCTCACTCTTTGATACAATTAACATATTTTTGACCCAAATAACTACAATTACTGATATTTCATTAAATGTCTGTGTACAGACATGGGTCAACTTGAGGAGATTGAAATTATTGTGTCATTAAATAACAACGGATTAAATTATTCCATGTTTTTTCCACTCATTTTGAGTCCATATAGTGACTTTTTTAAGTTTTTTTTCTTAAAGTTTCCATACATAATCATCACTTTTTTGCTTTTTTTTTTTTTTTTTTAACCTTCTGGTGGTTCCATATACATTTCATAGTCGATGGTGCATTCTGAAATAAGCCTCTTTCAACATCCCTATGATGGACATCTTTACCACAATGGGCATCCATTTGCATCAAAACCCTAATTAAGACTTAATGTCACTACATAAGTCATCCGCCCCATATATCTATAAAAATAAAAATTAGCTACTAAAAACGAACATCGATACTGGTGATCTATTCTTAGTTAAGCTTTACAGTGTAAACCCAACGGCTGCCAATGATATTTCTATCATCAATTAATTAAGACTTAAGATTTCTACATAAGTCGTCCCCCCCCCTTATATCTATGAAAATCCGTTAACTATAAAACGAACCTTGTAGATTGACGATCTATCCTCAGTTCGCTCTACAGCACGGCTGCCGATGATGATCATCATCATCATCCGGGGCGTTTTGATTCAAAAAGTGTCCCAATACTAAAGATTAAATTTCTTTATTTTTGACTTAAATTTCTTCTTTTTTTTTTTCTTTTTGAAGGCATGGCCGCTCTGATCCTAACAAAATGTATGGCTTCTTGGTAGTTTCTTGAGATACATTTGTACTGCATAACAACAGTTAATATTACATTAATTCATTTCACAATAGCCTGGCTTTTCTCCATTTTGGTCGGAATTTGCACCTGATTTTCTTCTTCTCGTATACCTCATCTGGTATAGTACCTTCCTCTGCTTGTGGACTCTGAACGGGTTTTCTACCCATAATTAGGCCATACTTAATTCGGGTTGGACTAGTTCCTCGCAATTAATATATATTTTTTTCAGGTTCCTCCCCTCGCTCAAAGGAATTTATCAATCTGACGCATCTGATCTTCCTCATCATTTTTCTTTTAAATCATATAATCTGGACTTGGCTTATCCTACCCAATAAATATGTCCCTTTCATTTTTTGGATCTAATTCCGCCCTGTGGTCAACATATATACAGCAAATTATATCAAAAATATGCATATCACTCACATTGGGCTCTCATTGAGTTTTTAGTTTCTTTCTCAATGCATAAAACCAGTTTCTTGGGTAATTTAAATTCTATTAACAAACATCTAGCCATTTCAAAAAGTGTCCTCCAACTGCGTTCAGCGACTCCGTTCTTATGCGGAGAATAAGAACAGGTTTTCTCATGTTTTAATGCCTTCATTTATTTAATTTATTAGGAGGTTTTTGTAAGCATCAGAAGTAAATTCTCCATCATTATTTTTAATTTTCCATGCGGGGGAGTTTTCGGATAAATAGATTTTCGTAGATTGCATATTATCAAATTTACTTTCAGAAGGTAAATCATAAGCCCTGACTATTCGGCAACAAAGTTTAAGTTATTTTCCTTAATATAAGTGTCACAATATTTTAAATCCTTTGGAAGTATAATTTCTATTCCAGTGACATGTTCTTGCAATCTTTTAACATCAGAATTCTTACAGTGGTCTAATATCTTATGCCAAGTTCTTAAGTCATGCGTGGCCATCTTCGCAGACTTAACACTTTTCAAATAATACGAACGTCCATATTGCTGTATATTAAATCCAGTTCTGTCTGGATATCTTGAATTTAAAATATATAAAGCCCTTTTTTTTAAAATAAACATTCTATATATTTCCTCTAGTATTTCAAGAGATATAAGTACAGGCACTACCTCTCTTTGACGCTAAATTATTAGCTCTGGTGCCGTCCAGTAACTCGATAAAATGTCAGTCGAGCTCAAAATTGGGTCAAAATTAATAAATTTTGTTACATCTATAATTACACGATTTGTCGCACCCGAATTGACCGAATCACAAGTACTGGCCACAGTACTCAATCCAAACAAAAAAGGCATATGTGCGTCCATTCGAAAAAGTTCAGTTTTTTTTTGTTTACAAAAGTCATTCCGTGTATAAAATTGACATTTCCGCACGGACATGGCCGACATTATTACCACAACGAAAACAACATTTTTTTTTGCCTCGATTTTGGGGGGTACATATTTATCATATTGCTTCATAATTACGTAACGCAATTTTAAACTCCGTGAAAGTTACTTATTATCTTTTTGAATTATCACTGTCGTGAATGGTTTGAATGAAGGTGGCAAACCCTTCAAGACCATGGCTATTTGTAGCCCATCAGAGAGAGTCTCACCTGCAATTTTAAAGCATTTCTGACATTCTCTGCTAAAATAATTGGTTACTCATTCATTTTCTTTTCTCTTTAACGCGGTTAGTTAAAGTATATGAAGCAATAATTTTAGGCTTACCTTTTAACAAATAGTATTGGTTTAAATTTGTGTAGGGCTCGGCTTCCACTGTCCTTGGCCTCCCTCATTATTAAAGACAAACTCCCATCATCCAGGAATTGAATTAACTCAGCGAAAACGGTTGCATTTCTTCATAAAATCATGATGTCCTGGAGTTTTCATATTCTTAGGTAGCCTAAAAAAAACTTTGTCTCCCATAATTCATATCCAGATTCATTCCCGTCAAAATAAATCGTAATCTGGGCCTCATAACCTATGTTAGACATTTTCATGACGGTCGTCCCTTTATATCGAATCCAGAGGTTGGCAGTGAATATTTCGGAGACAGTAGGAAAGCGTAGTGGAGGTTTAGTGGCTATCACAACAGAGTGTAGTTCATCCTTCTTCTGGTCGCTTTTGGTCCTTCCGGTAGACGTAAAACAAGATGGCCGCCTTTATACACGACGAATACAGTGTTGGGCGGCTTCTGATTGGTCAACCTTCCATTGGTCGACTATAAAGGGAAATAAGTCATTCTGACTCACTCACTAGTTATACGTAATATATACCCAAAAAACCGTAACAGCACGGCCAGGTTAGTTTTGTCACCAACGCTAGATTTGATTTTGAGGCAGGAGTAAATTGTAGTGTCGTCCGCATAGATGCCAACTTGGGAATCTATGCCGTCAGGATACAAGTCTTTAATTTTGGCTCCAATATGTAAATCCTGAATGGATTGCATTAACTGATTAATAATATAGTGTGTAGCAGAAATACCTCCCACATAATGGTAAGATATTAATGGTAGTGGTGTCTTCATCTAGATAATGTTTTACCATCATGTGGGAGGTATTTCTCCCACACCCTGTATATATACTTAAGATCAGAGTGCAGCATAGTTTATTTTTATGTAAAATACATTAATTTTTATCTATGCAAGAAATATTCAACTCATTAATAAAGAAATGTATACTTCTACAGAAAAGCATTTCCAGTTTAGTTTTTATTTTGTCTCTCTTTCCTTCAATCTGTGGTGTCCTCAGTATCCTTCTGTAGAACCATATTTCCGGTGCTTCTAGTCTCTTCATATTTGAGGAGATTGTTTAGTATTTACTGCCATATAGGAGGACAGATATCACGTAACAGTTCAGTAACATTTTATTTGTTTCTAATGAAGTTGATTTACTTCACCGAAAAATCCAAATGTAGAAAATTAAGGGGAGATAACTGTTATATCTTAATGGTGCTTTTCTTAAATTGTGTATCATTTAAAAATTACACTCTTTAATTTGATTGTTGCTTATTTATGATAATGAATGGCATTTAGTTTGCTTGAGAGTATTGTTTAATGTTGAAATCAGTTAAAGCCAGGAAATTTATTGGACAATGAAAATAAATTTATAAATAAGAAATTGATCAAAAAATATATATATTAAATTTAAATAAATAAAAAAGACTAATATGAAATTAATATAGAATATTTAATTTATTTACACATATGATAGGACAAATATTTAGATGGGTTTGTTTTTCATCATTTTCTACGCGTTTTTAAATATTCCTAGAATGAAACCAAAATGTTAAGCAACATTATGTGAATTAAGACTTCAATGACTAATTTATGGAGAAAAATGTCATTCATCATCATTAATAAACAACATTTTTAAATAACACAATTTAATAGTCTTATTTAGATATGAACGTTATTTCCTTTTAATTTTCTTTCGATTTTTTTTTTGAGAAATATGACATTCACTTTTATGGATTGCCTCTCATTTTTCAGTAGTACATCTTTTAAATGAGTCTTTCCATACACCGTTTTTGCAAATACAGCAATTCCTTAACCCTTGAACTGCAGATGTCTGAAGAATTACCTTAAATGCAGTTCTATGATTTAACTCCAGATGACTGAAGTCAAGTTTGATCTTCAAAAATTTAAATGCAATGTTAATTGTTATCTTCTGTCTTCTTAGTTTCTGTTCTTTTATTGTCCTTGCTCCTTAATAATGTTTTCTCTTTCTCATATTCTATCACATCCAGTAACATCTTGCATCTCAATGGTTTCATTGCTTTGTTTGGGGTGAAATGATTTTAAAAAAAAAGAAAAAAAGTCAATCTGCTCAATATTGCAATCCTCATTTTTGGTATATATATATATATATATATATATTTACTAGCCTAACTGGACCAAAACTCTCATGTAAGTTTTGTTTTTTATTCCAAAACTTGTCCAGAAATATTTGGAGTGCATCTTTGAAGCCTATGTACCTTTGCCAAGAATTTATGCTATAAAAAATTTAAAACTCAAATCAAAAAAATTATCAAAGAAATATTGTTTGTAAAATGTTATTATTTGGAGCATGAATTAAATCTTTGTATTTTAAAGAATTATTTCATTTCAGGCAACTTTGAACGATTTGTGAATGTCATATCTGCCCGCACAGCTGTTGGACATGATAAAAATGGCAAAGTGATGCTTGTCCAAGTAGATGGACAGACTGACCAACGAGGGTAAGAAATTCACATTATTATTATTATTACCATATATACTATATAAGTTGACTTCAATTATAGTGCAACCCTTGAAGTCTAACCCCTCCAGAAAAAAATTACTTGTGTATAATGCAACTGGTCACCAAAAAGGTCCTCTTAAAAAAAAAAAAATATTACCTCTGTATAGTGCAAACCTTTATTTTTTTGCATAAAAAAATGGTCATAAAATCTTGCATTATACTCAAGTATATATGAGATTTCTTCTAACTCTTGTCTCAGAGATACTAATACTATTTCAGTATTAATGATCTATAGTGGTTGATAAGCTGGTAAAATAACCAGTCTTTTATCCCTGTCAGAATTCTGAAGCAAATCATTGCAAAGTAGAGACAGAAAGTAAAAATAATTCATGCCATTTAATAATACCAAATTCAAAAAATCCTTTGTAATACATAAGGAACTTAATCACTTATAAATACATGATGTAAAAAAATTTTTTCTTCCATATTTAATAACTTCACAAAAGGCAAAATTCTTTGGGCAATTATTTTTCCAAGAAAACTTCTACATCTCACTTTAAAGAACTCTGATTTGTAATCCAGGAAACAGGATAACATTTATATTCTTAGATAAGTGGCCTCTCTTTTTGTGAATTTGTAAATTCTTCTTGAAAAATATTGTCTTTATAATCTTCAACAAATTTTAAATAATACTTGGCTTTCTGATCTAGATTGGCTAGCATTGAAACCCCAGTTCTCATATGAAGATTGAAGTTAAGTCGCATTGAAACTGGAAAGTACCTAGATGGGTGACCATTTGGAAGTACCAGGTGTTGTAAGTTTGTGTGTGCAAATGGTGTAATGAATAATAGCATGGAATTGGTAATCAAAGAGCCGAGTTCCAATTTCAGTTGAGTTCATTATATTCATTTATGTGCAGATAACCTTGGGAAAGGTATGAATTCACTCCCAGCTATAGGTTAATTAGTAGGACCTGTATCAGTAAATCATTATCTCTAAAAGAAAAACAAATCTCAAAATATTTTCTGGCTTTAAATAAAATAAAACAAATCCCAACCCATATAAAATACTCTTTAAACTACTGACTCTCCTATCCTCCTGGTCACTACCCTCTCCCACATAAAGGCATTCTACCTTGATAACACATAGAAAATGAATCAATCAAGCAATCATTTCCTGTCTTGACATATCAGTCTTTTTTCTTTTTTTTTTTTGCATGTAGAGTGAGTGGCTATTGTTAAATATAAATAAATGGCAGAACTGCCCAATAAACAGAATTGTCAAAACTTGCAATAACAAGAACAGGGCAAAAATAATATAAAACAAGCAAAGAATATATGCAAGGCAAATTAACAGCAATATGGCAAAGCAACAGTAAATTGGCAAAAAGTTCACAAACTAAGAATTGGAGATGACACACAAGCATTTGTCTGCTTCTGCCTATAAATTGGAGAGGGGAAAGTATTTTGCAATCATTCCCTGTTGGGATTGAAACCAAAAATGGAAAAAAAATTCCTGGGGAAATAAACTTGAATGCTAAACATAATCACTATTTACAGTTTTAAATACATTGCTTATCTATTTACAAATGCTTCATTTTTAAAATGAACATTGTCCTTAGTTTTTAATAATTTCACAAAAGACTAATTGTGAAAAGTATTCTTCCCTGCGATTGGTTTGTCATGCTCCATTAATGTGTGATTTTAACATTTTGCAATGCTCTGGTAGTGAAAAAAGAATCAATGTTTTCATTAGTAAAATAATTGCCATGGAATTTGTTCCAACAAAAATATATAATGTTACCATATAACATAGTTACATTTTTATTGTTGATTCTTAGCTCTGCTACGTTGTTAGAACATTGTTGCCTGGCTCTGAGTGATGAAATTATATCCATTATTTATTCTTGTTCCCAAAAGTAGTTCATGTATTCAGCTATTCTTTTGTTGCCTCTGTTCTACTCTTTTTCAAACTAGATCTCTTTCTGATCACTTCACATCAAAACCTGTTGGCTGAGTGTGAGCACTACAAAAACAAAATTAAAAATAAGAGTCACTCTCTGCACAGGGATTATGACCATCACATCCAGCTCACAAAACAAATCCCAACCCATATAAAATACTCTTTAAACTACTGACTCTCCTATCCTCCTGGTCACTTCCCTCTCCCACATAAAGGCATTCTACCTTGATTTTTTTATATCTGCAATACAGAGAATTGTAGTAACATATCTTGTCTCCTTTTCAGTGTCAGGCCTGTACACTACTGCCTCTCCTATCCTCCAGTTCATTTCCCTCACCACATACCTGCAATACAGAGAATATTATTTTAACATATCTTGTCTCCTTTTTTTCCACCTCACCAGCAGTACTTGCTGTTTTGTTTGCAACCATATAGTGTATAACATCTCTTACAGATACTTTACAGTGAGGAATCATCTTTTATCACTGCATTTTAATCTTATTTTCCTTTTCAGAATTAACTTGTATGACTTTGCAAACCTTCTTCTGGAACTTGGTGCAATCAATGCAATTAATTTGGATGGTGGAGGGTCAACCAGTTTGGTCATCAATGGTACTTTGGTCAGTCAGCCATCAGATATGTGGTATGTGTCTTTAACCTATTCTGAAGTATTTTCCATACCTGCTAGGAAATTTGGGTAGAAGAGGATTAGGCAAAGATGAAAATTGTTACACTGTATAGCTTGTCATCTTTAATAAGATTTTTCAACAGATTGGGCCAAATTTAAGAATTTATTTTCTACATTTAACTGACTGATTTAGTTGGTTCTAATCCATATTGGAATGACTGTAAAAGCAAACCCCTCTCCAAATTTATAGACAAAACATACAAATGCATTCTGGGATTTCTTTCTAGCCAATAAGATAGACCAATTGTCAGTCTCATCTGCCATATTTTTGTTCTTGTCTTTATTTTTTTTTTTTTTAATTAAGTATGTAATTCTTTTTCTTCCAAGTGCCACCAGGATGTGAGTGATTATGGCTCTCCACATTTTCCTGTACTTTGTAGCTCTTAGTAAAGTTTGTCTTTTTGCTATATCTTCTAATCCATGTTTTGCCAACCATTTACACAATCTCATTAGGTAAGTTGTGTTGCTTTCCTCTTGCTTTCAATATGTCCTGTGAGTCTCAAATTTTCTAAGCCCTCTTTCCTCATGTGCTCCAGAAATTTCAGTGGTCTCTTTCTGATGCTATGTATAAGCATCTGTTAGTTCCAAAGGAATGACTGCAAAAACTTCCTCCTCCACACATTTATAGATAAAATATACAGATTTCTTCCTAGCCAATAATGTCGGCCACTTCTTGGTCTCATCTAGCTTAGTTGTGTTCATTCTTGTCTTGAAATCAGAAAGCTGTGACACTTGTCCGTATACCTTTCGTGTGTTAAAACCATTCTTAGTTTCTGAACCTTTCTGCCTTATTATCGTTTGCTTTATATTATTTTTAACCTATTCTTTTCTTTCTTTTGTTATTGTTTATTGCAAACTTTGTCAATTCTGTTTGTCAAGCATTTCTGCCAATTACAATTAACCATGGACAAATTACTCTACAGATTTGTTTTTTACTGGTTATCAACCTTTACAGGTTAGAAAATACTTTTAGATTGTAAGAATTTTTTGAAGATCAAGTCCTACTAATTAACCCATAGCTAGGGAGAGAGAGAAAAGGTGAATGCATACCTTTCCCAAGGGTATTAGCATCTAAGTGAATATAACGAATGCGACTGGAATTGGAACTTAGCTCTCCGATTTCCAATTCTAAACTGTTATCAATTAGACCTCATGCACATCCAAGGTTACAGCACCTAGTATTTTCAAATGGCCATCCATCTAGGTACCGACTAGATTCGATGTTGCTTAATGTTGGTGATCCTATGAGAACCAGTGTTTCAATATGATGTGGCCATAAGTTTAAATGTAACTTCAATTGGAGTCACAATGAAATTAACTATCAAAAAGAAAAAGATGGTATAATTTCTCATAAGCAGCCATCTATTTGGTCAACTCTTATCAAAGAGGAATATTGATAAATTTAAAATATTAAAACACAAAATGGGTAAGGGTTGATTAAAATACTTTATGCCTAAAAGGAATTATACCATCTGTTTCTTTGTTGTGGAGGGGGGCGTTAAAGAGTTAATTTCAATATGTTTAAACGTTTCTATTTTTTTTAATTAGGTATGTAATTCTTTTTTTTCTATGTGTCATGTGTCAGGATGCGAGTGACCATGGCTCTCCTCAACTTCCTATCCTTTATAGCTCTTAGTAAAATTTGTCTTTTTGCAATATCTCTTCATCCATGTTCAGCAAACATGTACACAAGCTCATTAGGTAATTTATACACTGCTTTCCTCTGACCCTCTTGCCTTCAATATGTCTTGTGAGTCTCAAATTTTCTAAGCCCTCTTCCTCATCATTTTCTAGAAATTTCAGTGGTCTCTACCAGATGCTACATAGAAGAATCCCTTTTGTTTCCACAACTGTTTTAATCGGATACTTTAAAAACAGTAACAGAAGTTAGAAAAATCTTGACATTTATATAAAATTAATCACACAGTTGGTTCATTGACATTTCTGTGCAGAATCTTTGTAGTTCAGGAATAGGCATTCAAATAAATTATCAATGTGCAAAAATATTGCATGAAAAGGTGGAAACATGTTGAAAATTTGGGTCAAAAAGAAAAAAAGTGCTGAAAATTTTTTTATAACAAGGATTATTGAGAAGTTAAAATATCAAAACACAAAATTGATAAGGCTTGAAGTTGAAATATTAAAGCACAAAACGAATAAGGCTTGAAGTTGTGTAGATTAAATAAGTCTACTGCTCTCCCAGCAGTCACTTGTACAAATCACAATATCGCTGGTTGAATTCACTTTCTTCCCACGTCACTACGTATAGCCAACATTTCTTCTCTTCTTTCACGGCTCCAGCACTCTTTTATCAGGCCAACACTGTGGTTCCCCAGCCAATCAGCGTTCTTAGCTGTTATTCTCGTTTACACAGGCAAATTGCCTCCTCTAGTTCGACCAATCAGCACACGACTTGCTATTGGTGGAAGCATTCCAAACTGTACAAAAAACCCTCATCCTTGCACATACTGTTAGAATGGCTGGACGGGAGAGTAATGCCATTTTTACAAAGCAAACTTGTTGATGTCACGTGCCGCACGTTAAGGTAAGACCCTTATTTTCCTATACACTAGATGCAAGCCACTCTGGCTCACTTGCTTCTACGGAGCTGTTCACTACAAGTTGAAATATCAAAGCACAAAACGGATAAGGCTTGTAGTTGAAATATCAAAGCACAAAACAGATAAGACTTGATCAAAGAGATGGCTACTTAAGTGGAATTATAACAACAGTATTTTTTTTCTGTAAATTTCAACATTTTTGTCTAAATTTCTGGGATTAGAAGTTATCATTATTTACACTATTTATATTCAGACTATTGTCTTCATTTTTGTTGTTGTTATCACAGTATTTTAGCCATTGTGCCATCCAGACTTCCTCAGGTGTATATTGATCTGGATAACTTACAGGGAATTCTAGACTGAACTCTTTATTTAATCTACAGGGGTAAACTGTTCTCGTTCCACTGCTCATGTCTAGAGATATCATCTAGTTATTATTTTCAGACCAGAATGGTTATAATCGTTGAGGTCAAGTCAGCTTTGCACCAAACTCAAATGACCAAAGTAAAGGTTGTACTTACTTCATCAGTAAAGCTTCTGCAAAACACACCTGAACGCTATACGTTGGAAAGAATACGGTTCTGTCCTTTTCAGAATTAGGATCATAAAATTATGCAGATGACCAAAACACATTCCAGTTCCTTTATTACTAGCATCAAGAGAAAATGCATTTATTTTTTATGCATTATTATTATTTTATTGATTGATTTTTTTTATTTCATTTTCCCACATAAGTTTACCATTCATCTGTACATAAAATATTCCTGCTACATTTAGTCTAGTGCTTATGCTATATATCTAAAGATTCTTGACAAAATCCAAAGAATCAGCAATATTTTCAGTCCTGAACTGGCATCTCAGTTTCAGTCAATTTCCTACCACCATAATATAGCACCCCTGTGCCTTCTCTACAAATATTTTCACAGTAATTTTTCTGAAGAGCATTCCACTTTGGGGCCTTGACTTTACAAATTTAAGCACAATTAAGGATTGGCAGATAGGCCTCATAATTTCACTGTTTAAATTGCTAGTTGTAACCATAGATTCTATGCTAATAGTTTTTTCTTTTGCACCTCTTGCTTGTAGAACTCTCTGCTGGCTTGCTTTTATTTCAACTAAAATCTTCAAAAATTCAAAAGCAACTTCAATTGCCATTTTCTCTCATTAATTCCTGTTCTTTTATTGTCCTCTCTGTTTCTCTCACTCTTAGTAACCCCATGCACCTTAGTGGCTGTATCACTTTTACTTGAAGTGAAAAATTCAGAACAATTTGCAAAAGAATAGAGGGCAGAGTTGTAATTTTTTAAAAAAAATGCTAGAATAATTATTTTTTTAACAAATAGAAATTTTTTGTCTTTGAGGACTGTAAAGTGAAATGAATATTTCTTTCTACATATGATGTAACTATTTACACTATTTACACTATTTACACTATTTACATTATTCAGATTGTTGCCCTCATCTTTATTTTCATATTCATGATGTTTTGGCTGCTGTATGCTCAGGACTTCTTCAGGTGATATACGTTGGAATTTTGAACCAAACCCTTTATTTCATCCACCAGTTCTAGTTCTAGATGCCATGCCTTATCTGGATATCTCAGTTTCAGTTATTTCCCTTTAGTAACTCAGCTCTTCAAGTTTTTGTTCACTTCTGCAATGGGCAGGTATTGAACTCACAATTCTTTTGGTCAAGTTATTACTTCAACTAACACTTTTATCCACAGGGCCATGTATATCACGTAAAGAAGGCCAGAGTGTTTAACAGCCAAAACGTTGTGAATATAACAATAAAAATGAGGACAACAGTCCGATCAATGTAAATAGTGTAAATGGATATTTCTTATTGAAAAAGAAATTATGGTTAGGGTCTGTGGTCAGAGAAAGGAAGTTGTATGAGCACTGTGAGTGTATGCATGTGGTTGTGTGGGTAGGTTGCAAAGCGTACAGTTGAGCTGATAGCCTGTGTGTTTGGTGAGAGAAAGTGCATGTGTTTGTGTGTGTCTAATGACGCTGGAGAGAAGAACAATGAACTCAACTCTGATAAAACTGTTGGACATCATTCCTCATATAATTTATTTATTCTTCCTCGCTGTGCAATGCACAATAGAGTTGGTTTGGTTTGTTTCATGGTATATCAACCTCAATGGGTTACTTAATGCCAACAAAATTTTATTGCTGGTAATATTTTTTTCTTTCAAAAATGTATTGCTGGTAATAATTTTTTTTACAAAGTATTTCTTCTATTAAAACCTATTTTTACACTTTCATAGTATTTTGACCCCAGTTTGGGGTTTAACTATTTTCCCATAGCTGGGACCTTAACAGGTGCTACCACCCTGGGTTAAGGTGGACCTGGGAACACCAGCAATTAGGAGGTGGTTCCATGCTCCTCAAACTCTCCTGATCAGAGGCCTTGCTTTTGGACATAGTTTACTGTCTTACCCAGAACAAAGATGTACTTTATTGTAATAGAATTGGACAGCAGTCCGTATGTACACACACACACACACACACACACACACACACACACACACAATAATAGTAATATCAGATAAGCTTTTATAGTTGAAATAAAGAATTTTAGTTGGTCAATAAACCTAAGAAAGGCATTTCTTTTCAAACTATAGGAACTTGTCCAGATGTTGTACCAAATTAGAAGCTTTTAATATTCTTATATTATTTTGGATTATTGTTCTTAGTTGATATAGACGTTATTATAAACAGCGTTTCAACCAATTACCCTCTGGTCATCATCAGGTGTCCATCGATCGGCTGATATGTGATATCTGTTGATTATTGTGATATTTACCCTTGTGATATCAGTTATTGTTTGTTCCTACTGAATTGGTGCATCACTACCAAATCCAAGGATTGAACTCCTGACTACTAGATGACAGTAACATGTATATAATCAACTCCTATATCCACTATGTCACTATCCTGAAGGATATTAGTAGTGGTTATAGGGGTTGGTTATACATGTTACTATCATTTAGTGGTCAGAAGTTCAATCTTTGGATCTGACAGTGACACACCAGAAAGTACTTGGCCAAAATGCTGTCTATAATAACATCTATATCAATGAGAACGATAGTTCAGAATAATACAAGAATATTGACAATTACTCAGAAATTACATTCTAAGTTTTTAGTATGAAAGAAGATTTTTTATTGGTTTCAAAATAATTATATATTAAATTTGGATTTGCTTCAAGAAATACAATAAGTGCATGAGTACCTAAATATCCACCTTGAAGAATTTGGAACAAATGAACAGACAGGTGGACAGCCTTTCTTATATAATGATTAGTTGGATCTGATAAGGTGTTTTAAAAGTCATCCTGTTGGTCCATAAATCGAAGAAAGGCTTCTTTTCAAGTAAGAGCAAATTATCCACATTTTGTCAGTTGAATCTTTTTGAATTTGTGACACAGTGAACTAACTTTCCTGGCAGCATATATTATAGTCTTATAGAAAGGCTTACAAAAAAACACTCTCATCGCAGACAGGTTGGTTTATGGAAGGGTGAGAGAAAAGTTTTTTTTTTTTTTTTGTTTTTTATTTGTGAGGTAATACGTCATCTAATACAGTATTCAAGTTGATAAGATAAAGTCCTTATTTTGAGAAGATATCCAAAGATAGGATGTATGGGTTGTGTTATAGATACTATCACAGAAAGTGGAATTACCAAGCCAATTTCAAATTCTGGGTTAATTCTTTCACCTCATCAGGGTTGCAACCAGTCTAAGAGAAAGAAAACCTTGAATTTAAATCCATGGATATGGCAACAGGAAACTATGCCAGCCAATATCTTTCTCAAGAAATCCTGGCAATTCAAAGATAATAAAGAAGAGGAATCTATGGAAAAGGCATTGTGAAACCATTCCACTATCTTTCCCAAGAAGACATGGCAATTCACAAAATAATAATGAAAAGGAATCTGTGGCGTGTCATTATCGCTAATGTTCTGAAAGGACACGGCATAACAAAAAATAAATTCTCAAACTATTGGTTATAATATATGTAAAAAATCCGTGTAAAATTTTGTTAAATCAGCAACTATAATATACTGATTTTATATCTATTAAAATTAAAAAGAAAATCATTATCCAATATATAAAATTTCATTTACAGAAGATTGGAGAGTTAACTGACCAAAATATGCTAAGGTGAACAACTTCAGAAATTTAGGTTCTCAGCATCTTTTTAATGCTGTGAAAATAAGGTGAACAAAATGTATTTTTTATTTTGATTGTCATTCCTTTTCATGCTGATTACATGTTTTTTTTCTTCACAGCACTGATAATATATTCCGCTGTGTTCGTAAAGTTTCAACAGTATTGTGTGTCCATGAACCTGTTTGTGATCCTCCAGACTGCAACGGACATGGCCAGTGTATTCTGGGTTTGTGCAATTGTTCTAATTTATGGGTTGGCTCAAAATGTGATTCCCTCAAGTGTGAAAAAGACTGCAACCATCATGGACAATGTACAGAAGGTTAGTAACTTTTTGTTTTGTTTTTTTTTTTTGTTTTGACCTTCTACTCCTGCGGGTTATCCCATATAATTTTGCCTGTTTTGACAAGAAGCAGTTAAGCGCCCTATAAAAATAGGACACTTCCTGTCTTTTTTTTTTTTCTCTTGTCTCTCTTTTCCTTGTATCATGTAGTAGTAGTAGTGATAATGCCAACAGAGGCCTCCCCAGGCATGGGGATATCTCCTTAGTAACTGAACTTACACACACTCACAATTCCTAAATTTAATATCTTCCTACTTTTGCATGCATATTTGTGTATTTTCTCTCTTTTTACTCTGTTATATAAAAACAAAAATATAAAAAAGTACCTTGCTGAAATGCATTCATTCTTTTACATCTGTCATATGTGCAAAATGTTATTGATACTGCTTTTAGTCTAACTAGAAGTTAGTCCTACAACACTCCCATCAATACTAGAAATGTCTAAAACTGTTTTATAAATTTTAACCAAGCAGTGACACTAGTCAATGAATGCTAAATATTTCCTTGTATGGAAACAGATAATTTTGCCATTGCCACCAGGATGGAAAATTTGATTTCACTTAGTGGAATTAATGCTTTAGGTTAAAGTTAGAATATTTCTAGTGCACCAAGAATATAGTCATGAAAAATCTTTTTTTCAGTGTTAAAGTTACAATACTAACTATAAAAAAAAAAAGTGCAAGGCAAAATAATAATATTTTTATGCCCTCCACAACCACTTTTACAAATTTTCAATCAGAATTAAGAGCATATTTTCACTATGAATATATATAATAATTTTCATTTGAAAGCCTTTCACTAAAATGTCAGTATTAATCGGGAAGATATTGAAAAGCAAAGGCTGATTTTTGTAATAAAACTATTTCTTCATTCTCTCTCTCTCTTTACAGATGGTTGTATATGTTCTGCTGGTTGGTGGGGCAGTTATTGTAGCAATCCTTGTCCACCTGGAAAGTATGGCCAAGACTGCAATCAAGTGTGCTTTTGCCAAAACAATTCTACCTGTGACTCTGTTAGTGGGAACTGTACTTGTCCTTCTGGATACATTGGAGATGCATGTCAAAACCGTAAGTATTGGTTTTTATTTATTTTTAAATTTCTTCTGGAAAAAGCTATAAAATATCTGCCAGTTGGTGTATTGGACTAATGTTTAACAATGCAGAAAGCTGAGTGAGCCAAGTTCAAATTCCAATTTTAAATTCAAAGCTTGTATTCCATGTTCAAATTCTCTTTGAGACTGTGTTGTTTTTTTTTAATCATTTCACCCCAAGCAAGGCAGAAATACCACTAATATGCAGGGGAGTTACAAGGAATGAAAGTGAGAGAAAAGACTGAAAAAAATTTTTTAACATTTCATCAGGTGGGAAATCATGATTGTGATTTCCCACCTGATGAAACGTAAAAAAATTTTTTAACATTGAAACAAGATGTACAGTTTTGTTGTGGGTATGTGCATGTTCTAATGTAACACTGTATAATAAATAAATATTTATTGCTTTACTTTTGTATTGAGCCTTGTTTCAAATTAATGTTTTGAACTCTGAAATCTTATTCTTCGTTCTTTTTACATTTGGAGATATATATAAAAGAAAGAGGTTGTAGTGGTTTCAATGAGAGAAAAGTATGTATATTAAAAAGAAGAGAAGAGAGGTTTTTGGTTGTAATGTAGATTTGTTTAGAAAAAATATTATGCTTTGTTTTACATAATTTTACTACTACTTATTAAATTAGTAATCCAAATTTCTTTGAAATTCGGATTACTAACAAAGAAATTTGGATTACTAACACAAAAACAGAAAATGTCTCATATTTCACATTGAAAAACATAAGGAAAAAATTAATTATTTTTAATAATATGTGGAAATCTCCGCTTTTACCTGAAGACGGGCGCGAGACCAGAAACTCGTGTAGTAAAATTATGTAAAATTATGTAAAAGCATAATATTTTTTCTAAATAAATCCACATTACAACCAAAAACGTTTGCGGCACCTCTCTTCTCTTCTTTTTAATATGTATATATATATATATATATATATATATATAATTACCTAATCATTTATCTCATTAGAAGATATTTATTAATTTGGTGCCTTTAATATGGCAACCACTTGTAGTATCCACATCCTGTACCACAGGAACTTGCTATGTCAAGTAGCAATATCTATACTTTTGCTATCAAAGAACTCTTTCAAATATATGTTGAATCTCATATAAAAATTTATATTCTGTATTAGGTTAAAGTCTTACTAATGTTGGAATATATTTGCCACAACTAACATTTATCTTTTTGGGATAATATTAACAATGGGTGTACCAGATTTTCTTATATATAATGTAGAGGAATTTTATATACGTGAAATATTGTTGGGTTTTTTTTTTTGGTTTTTTTTGTTGTTATAAAGAAAAGCTGAATTTTAGAGGAGTTTTTACAGCATGCATGAAACAGAATTAAACAAATTTATCTTAAATGTATTTTACTATTTGTTGAATGAGTTAAAAGAAAAATTCTCACTTGTATTTCATTTGAATAGTATATTTTTTATCACATACAGGTTGTCCTTATGGTTACTATGGTGACCATTGTGAACATTTATGTATGTGCCCCACTGACTGCGGCTGTGATCATGTGACAGGAAGCTGCAATTCTACCTCAGCTTACACATCCAACATTAAAATGGGTAAGCAAGCTCTCAAAATGTTTGAATTTCACAGAAATCTTTTTACTTTTTTCCAGTGTTTATCTTTAGATACCAGGTGTTTGTTGTTTTTTGTTTTGTTTTGTTTTTTTGGTTTTTTGTTTACTTTTTTTGAGGGGGCAATATTTATAGCTGCCCTCTTACCTTCCTATACTTATTGAACATATTGATTATATGTGGAGATAATGTGACAAAGTGCTAAAGCTCTTCAGGCAACATGTTTCACCTCTTTATGATAGGCATCTTCAGGTTAGAATAAGAGACAAACACCTGTTCTGTTAGGAAAGTTCAATGGAATTTTATGAAAGCCATGATAAATTCTTCATCTGATGCTATGGCCAGAAAGTTTTTTTTTTATTTTATGTATTGAAGCTGTTTACCTCTACAAAATTTCAAATTAGTCCGACTCCAAGTAGGTCTCTACCCATTTTTCTCAGTTTGTTTACTGCATTGAGAATAATACTATAATGTAGGGAAAAAAAGATCTACTTAGAGTTAATTTGTAATTCAATAGATGTTAACAGCTTCATTATGAGAAGAAGAAAAATATTTTTTCTAGTTGCTGATCTTTATTAAGTCTGCCTCAAAATTCCAATACACTTTCCTTGAAGATCAAATTGTTTCTCTGACCTGAAAACACCTGCCATAAAGGGGTGAAATGCATTGTCTGAACAAGCTTTTCCACTTGGTCCCATTATCTCCACTTTTGTTCAAATATGATTTTACAGGGTGTGACAGAAATACCTCCTACATATACCACCCACATAATGGTAAGACTTTAGTGGCAATGCTGTCTTTATCTAGATAATGTCTTACCATTATGTCAGAGGTATATATGAGATATTTCTGCCACACCCTGTACAAATGCACAATTTCATTATCTGCAGCAGATAAAGGTTATAGGATTTGGTGTCACATTATGTTTAATAGTTTGCTACACAAGCTCTCCAGTTATGGAATCATTGGAAAGGTCTTCTTGAAATCATTCCTAACTGAAGGTAGTTATTAGTTACAATCTCATTAGGAATGACTGCAACACTTTCCCCTCCCCATTTTATAGACAAAAACACACACATCCAGGCTGGGATTTTTTCCTTGCCAATAAAATATGCCAGTTCTCGTTTTTATCTGACTCTGTCCTGGTCTGTCTTGTTTTGAAGTCAGAACACTATGTTCATTTGTCTGAACTTGTTTTTAATTGTCAACCCTCATTCTTAGTTTTTGAACTTTTTGCAATATTACTGTTGTTTTGCTTTATTACGGTTAATTTGCTTTATTTTCTTGTTTTATATTATTTTTTGCCCTGTTCTTTCCTTTTTCTTGTTGCAAACTTTGTCAATTTTTTTTGTTAGACAGTTCTGTTACTTATTTTGCATTTGACCATGGCTACTCACTCCACAATAGTTATTAATGGGCAGTCCTCTAGGGCCCTGACGGTCAACATAGGGGTCACTCTTTGGACCAATCCTCTTTTTGATTTACATAAATGATCTGCTTAAGAATATTCTCAGATCATTTGTAAACATCTATGCTCCAACAAGTAATTTTTATCTTTTTATGTTATAATATCTGCAACAATAAGTTCATTCTAAGTGATCTATTAATTTTCTATGGCCAATGTCAGACTTGGCTTATATACAATATCACTGATCATCATAAAAAGCAATAATGTGGTAAATGAACTAATAGAGAAGAAAAAGCAAGTCGACTTGGAGTTTGGCTAATTTCAAATCCAGCAGACATTAACAGCTTCAGTATGAGGAAGAAAAAATCTTTCTGGCTGCGGCCAAGAAGATTTTTTATCTTTATTAGCTCTTCCTCAAAATTCCAACACACTTTTCTTACACTCTGTATTTTTTCTCTTTCTGACCTGAAGACATCTGCCATAAAAGGGTGAAATGCATTGTCTGAATAATTTAAGGGTTTTTTTTTTTATCTGACATTATTTTTTATTGCTATAAACATACATTTTAGTGGGTACAAAACTGAAGCTAGCAGATATAGATTTGTAGAAGTCCCAATGAGAGATGTACTTTCCTTAAATAGGTAATTCAAACATTGCTCTGTCAGACTGGTTGCCTTGGCCAAACTGGTAACAGCATGTGTTGACTGAAAAGCAGTTTCTCTGATGAAAAAGAAATGGGGTTCACATTCTCATTGGCATTTGTCTTTCATTGTGTTACCTTGTGAGCATGCAGCAGGCCCTCTCCCAGCTTTTGGTGCACAATGACGAGCTTAAGGATTGAAATGCAACTAGGGGTAAGCATTGGCTGGTCGGTGGATTGATTGATTTGTTTGTTTAATGGCTTATCAAGTCCTTTTGGGCCATTTAATGTCAAAGTTTAATTTTTGGGGGAGCTTTGAAGTAATAAAAATATGTTATTCTGCTTTCACAAATGAATACATGGTAGATGATACCTAGTTTTTGTGTATATGCATTTTTGTGTTGTCATGATTACTAGATGCGGTGGTGTTTTATGTTGTACTTTTGTTGAAGTTATATTTTGGAATACAGTTTGATTTCTTTAAGAAATTGTAGGATATTATATGAATTCATGTCATGAAAGAGTTCTTTCATGTTGGTTGTTGGTTAGTGACATATCTGTCTCTATATGTTATTTAATGCCATAATGTAAATATTTTGAACACAAATTACCAACAGTACATTTTATTTTTAGTCAAAGACATACAGTTATGATAAAATGTTGGTTATTTTGCTTTAAAAATGTATTGTTGGTCATTTTACTATAAATAAGTTTTGATGGTAATTTTTTTATATGTATGTTTTTATATAAAAACGTATTGCTGGTATTTTTATTCTAAAAATGTGTTTTTTTTCCTTCATAGTGTTTTGTTTTTGTCTTCGGGGTTCACTATTTTCCCATAGCTAAGGCCCTAACAGGTGCTACTACCCCAGGTCAGGGTGAACTTGGGAATGATAGCAATTAAGAAGTGGTTCCATGCTTCTCCAATCTTCCAATCAGAGGCCTTGCTGCTGGATGTAGTTTGTCATACCCAGGACTCTGGTTGGGGGGAAGCTTGTTTTTATATGTAATCTTACTTATTATAAAACACAGATTGTGTGTGTGTGTCTGTACGTTTATATATTGGATCGGATTCCCTACATTTTTCGACCGATTTCAACAAAACTTCACAGGACTACGTAAAATCACCTTGAGGTGGTTCTAACAGCGCCAAAAATTGGAAAAACACAACTGTTTTTGCACGAAATCAATTTGAAAACACGATTAAGAGGCATCATGAGAATGAAAGGGGGACAACTCATATCGAGTTATACTTATTATAAAACCCAGGTTGTGTGTGTGTGTGTGTGTGTGTGTGTTCATTTATATATGGGATCGGATTTCCTACATTCTTCAACCGATTTCAACAAAACATCACTTTTTTTTGGCAGGTAGTGTTTCTTATTGTCTTGCACACTTTTTTCTTTATTTTTACATTCAGAATGCTTTAAAAATTCCATTTACAAGACAATTGTTTATAATAAAATTCTATTCAATCGGTAGATCCATAACGATTGAAAACAATGATTTTGTTTGAGTTTGGGCTTGACCAATTCATAAAAAAAAAAAAAAAAAAAAAACTAATTAAGACATGAGTGTCCGTCAACCTTAAACAATAATCTTTGTCAATTTTATTTTTCAGTCTTTATGGTGGTCGATACTTGATCTATCTCTTACTGTTACATCCCCGAGCAATGCCGGGGTCTACTGCTAGTATATATATAAATGGTGGTGTTTACATTTATCTATGTTTGCATATATAAATGTGTTGTATAAAGCAAATGACTTAGAAGATCATTTATTGACTTTGAGGAATTGTGTGTTTGGGCATGTGGAGGTTTGATTTTTTTTTTTTTTTTTTTTTTTTTTTTCAGCCGGCAAATGCATGGCCAGGCAAATCATTAAGGCAGAACATCTTGTTGCAGATAAATCTGATGAATATAGGTAATTAATATTGTTTCCAGTAATAATTGGGTTGGATGAAAAGTGGGGAAAAATTATTAGGATATTACCGGAATTTAGAAAAAAATCATGTGTATTTTGAATTAATATTAAGCCTAATTTCTATCTGAATTTCTGGGATGAGGATCTGTTATTTACATGCAGACTATTGTCCTCATCTTTGTTATAATCATAACATTTTGACCATTGTGCTCTCCAGCCTTCCTCAGGTGTATGTCAATCTGGGTAGCCTAGGGAACTCCAAACTGAAACCTTTATTTAACCTACATGGTTAGACTGTTCTCGTTCTTATTTTTAGTAATTCTCAGTTGTTGTTTACCCTGTTTTCACTGAGTTCAAATACACACTGCCTGGCCCAGGGATTGAACTCACATTCAGTATATCACCAGATTCACAGACTAATGCTCTAATCCGCTAGGCTATTGGCTGTAGTTTATCCAGATCAACATTCATCTGATGAAAACTAGAGGGTGCAACAATCAAAACACTGTGATAACATCAAAGATGAGGAGAATAGTCTTTATGTAAATAATTTGAACAATATAAAGGAATTAGATATTTCTAAAGTAAAACTCCCTTTCCAATGTATTTGCCTTGTAAAAAAGAAATTCTAGCAAACATGGACCTTTGTGCCTAAAAAAAATGGAGTACCAAAAGAATAGTTTTTCTATTGACACTGCTATTATTTTAACTGCCTTCACTCCTAGGCAATGTTTATTGTTTTAAAAACCAATGTTTAGAATTGTGATAAAACACAAATAATAAACACTATTTACTATATTGTATATTTACGTTATTGGAATGGTTGGCAAAGCTAATTGCCACTTGATTCAAACTTTATAAAATGGTAAATAATAAGGATTTCCTTATAGTTGGTTCAATAATTTAGCAAATGTTTATAAATAAAAATTTTCTCATGTTTTATTTCTTTATAAATTGGTAAATGATAAATATTGCATTAGTTTTAATTGTATTAGCTTTTAGAATATTGTTATTATAAAATTATTTTTGCAAATAAACATCTAGACACGGTGGAGTAATGGATGGCGGCTCAGATTGAGGAATCTGAGAGCCAAGTTCAAATTTCAGTTGAATCCATTACATTCATATACATACTTGGGAAAGGTATGAATCTGCTTCTTCTTCTCATGCTATGGATAAATAGCAGAACAGACTGGGTTCTATAGTCTTGGATTGCAACTGGTCTACTGCAGAAAGAAATGGCAACATACTGTGGGAAAAATCTGCCTTGTCAGTCATGCATTGAAAGATGCATGATTGCCTAAGCATGTATCACGCATGGCACTAAGAAGACAAAAAAGAATAAATAATTAATGTTTTTAATATTTTTGTTACAAATTCTCAAGAACAAAAAAATTGTATGAATTCAATTTCATATGTGTTGTAAAGTAGTTTTCACAGTGGAGGCTTGTATTTCACTAAGTCGCCCTAAATTAGGTTCGATGTACAAAACGATAGGAACTTGAAAATAATAGTTAATGACGCAGCAATCTAGTTGTGGTGGATTGATACTTCAATGTCCGACATTAACTGACTCACTCCACTCCACTGAGCCCCAACTGGTGACCGCTACTACTACTAATTATGTGTGGGAGAGTCTATTACAATAGAATAGGTAATGTTCTTGTATAACAATATGTTTAGGTTTTATTACAATTCTAATCATTGCTTTTTAAAACAAACATTGCTGAGGAGTGAAGGAAAAAAAAACAGTCATAGGAAAAAACCATCCTTTTAACGATTCATTTTTTTTTTTTTTTTTTTTTTTTGCAAGCATGAAGGCCCATGTTTGCCAAAATTCCTTTCTACAATGTATTCGCATTGTAAAAATTCCCATTCAAGTACATTTTTTTATACTAGGAAACCTTAAGTTTTGTTTTATAATTAATCAGCTATTTTCACTCTTTTTGAAAGAAATCTGTTGCCTTTTTCCTACTTCCTTCAATTTTCCTCTTTCAGGTTTTATGTCCATGGCTTCATCCTTATGAGCGTAATTGCTGGTGTTAGTATTATAGTCAGCTTGTACTGTTCTTATTGTTGGTGGAAGGACTGTTTGAAGACGAGAATCTCTGGCCGTCACAGTATTTTACAAAGTGACATGATAGCAACCAACAGTTTACTCAATCATTCGTACATGTCAGATTATGATGAGGAAGATGATGACAATGAGGAGAGAGATCACCTGGAACCAAAGTTGAAAGAACAAGATACTTTATGATGATGCTTAAGAGACTTGTATATCCTTATCTTTCTTGGTCTTGTTGATATGACAAACATGAAACTCTTATCATCAGGCATGAACTTCTTTTTTCCTTTCCTGAAAAATAACTTTCTCTTGTAATTACATACGTGTGTGTGTGTGTGTGTGTATAATTATATAATTTACATAAACTTCTAACAAAGCTTTTTTATTTTTTTCAGTAGATAATGATGCTGGAGTCACATAGTTCCAAGCATTAAATGTATATTATTTAAAGCATTATTTTTAATGGATGCCCATCTTTGCTGGGCCACATCGCATTGAAACACCAGTTTCCATATGATCATCAAAGTTAAGCAATGCTGAGCCTGGTCAGTGCCTACATGGGTGACCACTTGGGAATACCATGTTCTGTAAGCTTGGATTTGTGGGTGGTGTAATGAATAAATACTCAGAATTGGTAAGCCAAGTTCCAATTCCAGTTGGGTTCATTATATTCCCTTATGCACAAATACCCTTGCGAAGGATATGAATCCATCTCTTCTCCCCTCCAGCTATGGGTTAATTAGTAAGAGTTGTATCTCTTAAACTCTCATTATCTCCCTATCAAAATAAATAAAATTGCTTACAGAATATTTACATTATGGCACTAAATAACCTATAGTTTGGTATGCCACTAAACAAAAAAAAACAAAAAACAATCAACCAACAATATTTGAGTAGATGCTCCATTTTTTTTTTTTTTTAAACGGTGTCTATTTTGTCTACCAGTTTGCATACTCAAGAAAACATAAAGAAAATTTACTCCGCTTTATTAAGTTTTCTTGAGTGTGCAGACCAGTAGATGAAATAAACATTGTTTAAAAAGAATGGAACATTTGCTAAAAATAATATTTGAAGTAATGAAAACATGTCGGATTAAAAATGAAATCCATTAATTTCTTTACATTTTATATATATATATATATATATATACACACACACACACATTGTTTGCTATATTTACAGGAGGAGAAAAAAGATCAATATCTGGGATAGTGTTTGTCACTATAAACAGTGTGGGCAGAGAGATCAACACTGCATGCGGAATGGCAGTTTCATGTCTTAAGTGATCAACTAACCCATATTGATTTCTACATCTTCACACATGTGCACACACACACACACACACACACACACACACGGTTTCATTTGTGTTGTCAGTGTGTATAAATCTATATACAACTGTGCATTTATATACATACCATGAAGCCTGTTCTTCAACAAACTTGCAGATATCAATATAATATTTTTTTTCCAGAGGTGATACCTCAGACAATTTTCTTGCTCAATTTTTGTCTGTTTCTGTCTACAGATTTGGTTCATCCATTTCAAGGATTTGTGCCAAAACTTTTTTTTTTTATTACATAGATATCAGTAAAAGAAATCCTTGAAAATGGACAGTGTCTTAAAATCAGAATAATTTTGGTAGTTACAATTTGCTCCTATAAGTAAAATATACCAAGAGACCCAAACCAAAAAAAAGTAATTCATGCTTTCAACCATTGTTTCAGCTGGTGGGTTCTTAACCTTCATCAGTTTTATGACCAGTAATCTTCAATATTTTTTTTTGCTCTCTTTCTCTCTCTAATCCTCACTTGGAATAGTTGAGGATGCTAGTTAAAGTAATTCATCAAATAATTAAAACACCCCCTCAAAACTTCAGACAATACATCTGTTTTATGAGAATTTTATATTTTTATTGTGGCAAGCTTATAATTATTAACTTCAGCCTATTATAGCACTGATGCTTCAAAAGAAATATGTTTCATAAAAATGAAAATCTGTTGTTCCGTTTCTGTTGCTTGTTTTGTCTTCATATATTTGTCAAAGGCCAGAAAACTATAAACCCTGACATTTTACTAAAAATATTGTCAACTTGTCTTGTTGCAGAGATGGTAGGATGCTAGATACAGAAGGATGAAGAATGAGGGTGATGCTGTGCATGTCATGTTCAGCTAAGATACAGGAAAAAAGCATAAAATTATCTCTCTCTTAGTTTTATTATCATGACAGTCACCATTAGTGTAGTTTGTTTGCAAGTACATTGTGATGAGGGTAATGCTGTGCAAGTCACTTGCAGCTGTCTGAAATATGAAAACGGCATGATGCGAATTCTTCCTTAGCTCTATTCTATTGAATTATGATGAAGTGCAGAAAGCAGTGAGGGTGATGCTGTGCAAGTTTTTAATGATAGAATTTTTTAATTTTTTTTTAACGTTTTAATTAGTTCAACTAGAATAGTAATGCAATAATAAAGAAACTTAATTTAATTGTCTTAAATGATTTGAAATCCGATGTGCATATTTTCTTTATTAATTTTTGTCATATTATTGTTGGTTTTTATCACAGCACCACCCGCACATCATCTGGAAATGTGTGGATGATGACTCCAACGGATAAATCGGAGAATTTAATTTAAATTTCAGTCAAGGCTATTAGAGTCCCTTATATGTAAATGCTCTTGGGGAAACATATGAATCCATCTCTTCTCTTCTTCCCCCACCAACTACAGGATATATAGCAGAGCAAGCTGGGCTCTATAGCTGTGGTTGGCAATCTGTCTAGGAGAAAGACAACACTGAATTCAAAACTACATGTAGCCCTGAGACCAAATTTCAGGTTGTCCATTAGTAAAGCATAGCTCCTGAAAATTGCCCCTACCAGGGTTATGATGAAAATATCAGCAATAGGGTGTTGGGTGTGGTCAATATCAGAAACTAACTGACCAGATTTGGCATTGAGCTGTGACATGTAAAAAGATCCTTCATGGATGAGACCAAATTATTCCAAGTCAGATGGAAACTGTGGGAGCACAGAGTAATGCCTCATGTCTTCTAATATATACACAACCAAAACCCACATTGGGCCATCCTGAGGGATGAGCTGTTTAGTTTGATTATCACAGCATTCTCGACTGAATATACCTGTTAACTATTGAAATAAACAGTATGAGATCAGAATAAAGCTCAGACCAGACACCAGGTTTGTTGACAGGATGCAGTTTCTAATTTCTTCTTCGAGTGAAGAACAAAACAATTTCTAGCAGTAAACCAGATTTTATTCTTGGGTAGTAACTTACTGCTATAAGCGAGCGAAGTAGAGATGAGGTGTAAGTTAGTAGGGAGGTGCACAGTTCAATGGTCATCGTCTATGTCTGTTCTGCAAGCCCCACTTCTTTCTTTCTGCATTCCATTTCGTAAGATGGTCAGTTTTATAGACATCAGTTTTCTTTGTCTTGTCATCTTTGTGTAAAAAAGTAATTAATCTTGTTTATGTCACTTTCTCCCAGTCTGAGCCTCTTGCTTTTGTACTTTGAAGTTGACTCCATTTAACCATCGGACAAATGTAAATGTTCCATATTGACTTTTGCGACAGGTCCTGCTGTTTTAAATTTAACAAGACCTCAGCTTGACTCATATTGCTACATCCGCTTCTGAAAAGAATTGAACTCGCCTCCAACATCCTCATATTTCATCTTATTTCAACAATACCTTAGCCAATTCAGCCACTGAAAGCAAACAGTTTCCTATAAAAAGCAATTGACATTGAAGTAATACTTACTAATACTGCCTGAACTGATTTCATTCTTCTTTGTCATTAAGACAATATCAGGATGCCAAACTGGTTCCTTGTTGGTAATCCTGACACAAAAATAAAATTAACTAGCAGTGCCCCATTAGGGAAGGTTGATTGTGAAACCCTGGTATTGCACTCAATTTGAAAGTTGAGGTTTGACATGATAAATAAGGACACACAATATTTTTTCCCCCCTTTTTTTTTTTTTTTTTTTTTTTTTTGAGGAAACAATTTTAAAGATTAAGTTTAGGTTCAAAATTGTAGCATTACAGTGATCAGTGAAAGCCTTATAGCACAGCTTTATAAAATTCATAATTTTCTGAAGCTTTACATATTTTATATGGACAAGATGCATGACTGTGCCATCAAATAAGACCTTCATTTACTTCAAAGGGAAATTTTACTGAACAATTCAGCTACATTATGATGTAATATATTATACAGTGCAGTAGTTATAGTGCAATTTTAAATAATCAATGCAAATTTAAAACATTTTGTCTTATAAATTGTGCCCAGCAGTTTTATGGTTATAATACTTTTATCTATTTTTTTCTTTTAATTAATTATGATCTAACAAATCTTATTCATTGAATAGTCTTTTTTGTTATCAATTTTTTTACAAAGTTTTTACTTATCAAATACAATAAAAAAAATTACATATTTTCATTGTGATGATTCAAAATCAGAATTCTGATTTTAATATATTTTCAATTCAATGTATCTAATACAAAAGATATCAACTTTATTTGGATTTATTTTTGAAATAGTAACATTTTGAAGTCAGTTTGTAAGCAAAAACCTGCAGTAATTAGGTATTTCTGTATATATGTTTCATGTGATTTTTAAAACTAAATGCTCAAAAATTGGTAAAAGCTGTGAAACTAATTTTTTGAGAGTCTGTCTATATTTCTGAGATGAGGTATTATGTACATTATTTACATTATTCGGACTATTGTCCTCATCTTTGTCGCCATATTTATCACAATATTTCGGCCGAAATAAAGGGTTCAGTTCGAAATTCCAACCACCTGAAGAAGGCCGGAGCGTACAATGGCCGAAACGTTGTGATAAATATGGCAACAAAGATGAGGACAATAGTCCGAATAATGTAAATAATATAATTTTTTGAGTTAGTACTTATCACATCAAATCTCGGCTTTCAGACAAAGTGCAATGTTGATTTTTCTAAAAACAAGTGAAAAATCAACCTGCCCTAGTGCCCCCCCCACCTCATGCCAAATTATCGTGAGACTGTTAACACTTGTTTATATGGTAGCATTAGCAGGGGAGAAATCTGAGGAGTTTTTCTGGGAAGAACTTGCTTCCTGTATTCCAGGAACTTGTCTTATATAGATGACATCTTTGACTTCATAATAAATAAAACTGACTTTTCCGTTTGCTTGAGTTATCAACTGTTTTTCTAACTTCATTGTGGTACAGACAAGCAACTACTATTGTAATTGATATGCAATATGTATAATTGATATGAAATATGTATAAAAGATTATGATTTTTACAATTTATCTATATTGTATTTTGTCACTTATGAAAAATTCTATCCTGGCATCTTGGTTGTGTACTTGTCAATGATCTAAGATGCACCAGTTTGAAATTTGACACAGAGGGCAAGCAAACTGAACATACCTCCTCAACAATTTAATTTTTTTTTTTTTTTTTTTTTTTTTTTTTCTTTTCAAGGGAGAAACTTCCATTTATTCTAAGAATTCTCAAAATGACTGGTGTATTTATTTTCTCAAAATATTCAAAGTGCATTTTTTTATTTTATGAAGTGGACAAAGCAATACAATAGAAAATTATCTTTTTATTAAAAATTTTACAAAAAATGATTTCCTTCAGAATACAAGTTTTTTGGTTAATTTTGTATGTGCATTGCATTTTTTCTTTGTATTTCATATATATATATATATATATATATATATATATAGAAATTTTTCATTGAAAGTAGATTTGATTATATGTCTCAAAGGGTTCCCCAAATCCAAAAAGGAAAGAAATGTGTGTGTGTGTATGCTTAAATAATGAATCTTAGTACTTTTTCCCTAAGCTGACATTTCTCATGATTAAAGGAAGAAAGAAAATGAGTGACTTTTAAAAAAAGCTGTTAATATCTATTCTGTATCTTTTCTTTATAATTCTTAGTTCAAGAATAAATTTACAGAATAAATACTAACAGCTTTTTTTTTAAAAGTCACTCATTTACTTTCTTCTTTAACCACAAGAAATGCTAGCTTAGGGAAAATGTACAATGATTCATTATTTAAGCCCACATACAAACACTCATTTCTTTCTTTCGTTTTTATATCTGATGAAACCTAGATTAGCAAAATGCTAAATCAAATCTATTTGCAATGAAACCATTTGTCAAATTTCTTAAAAACTTTGTCAGGATTCTATATCCTATTTTAAACACATATTATTACTTACTGGTTTTTTTTGAATGGATATCCATATTTGAGTAAACATTCTGGTATCCACTAAAAATAACATTTAAGTAATAAAATCTGTTGGATTAATAAATAAAAATCTATCGCTTCTTTTTCTTTATATATATATATATATATATATATATATATATATATAAAATGTGAAAAGTCTATATAAATATAAATAAATATAAGTATGTATAATTATTTATATATTATATGTGTGGTACTTATCAGAGATAGAGCTAACATATTTGGTTGGATAGATGTGAGTTTGTGACCCTGGGTTTCACGCTTTAGCGATTGTCAGACAAACCCATATATATATATATATTTCTTTTTTTTTTTTTTTATTTAAATTCACCCCTAAGCAAGGCAGTAAAGCCACTAAGACATAAGGGTGTGAAAGAATAAGAAAAAAGAGAAACATTATTAAAGAATGAGAACAATAGAAGAGTAATCAAGAAGACGGTTGATATTGATTGACATTGCATTTAAATTTTTGAAGATTAAAGTTGACTGGAAAGCATAGAGCCAGAAAAGAGTTTCATAAGTGAGAAAAACTGTTAGCATAGAACTTATAGTTACAGTAGGCTATGATAAGTTTTTAGCCACCTTTGTTTACAGCAATTTTGGCTTGTGTAGTAACATCTCTAGGGGGACATCAGTGTGGCAAGTCAAATAGAGAAATTGCTAAGTTTTGTCTGGTTAATCATCAAACAGTTAATAATATTGTCAAGAAATTTAATGAAGAAAACCATTGTTGTGTGGAACAATGTCCAGGTTGACCAAGCATCGTGTCTGAGTGAACGAAAGGGCGCTGAAGAGGGAATCATCAGAAATCGTGTCAGCATGGAAATGTTGCCATATGTGGTGTGAAAGACTCTAAAAGAGCTAGGCTATCAAAGAAGAGCTGCAAGAAAGAAGCCCTTGATTTCAGAGGTTAACAGGAACAGGTGTATGGACTGGGTGAGAGAATTCGAGAGCAAAGATTATGAATTTTGGCAATCTGTAATTTCGTCAGATGAAAGTAAATTCTGCCAATTTGAGAAGGTTGGAGAAATCAGAATGAGACTTGGAACACTGAATGTCTGCAGGCAACTGTGAAACATGGAGGGGTTGGAGTAATGGTGTGGGTGCTGCCTGGTTTTGATGGAAATCTGAGCTGATTCTTGTTGATGAGTGATTTAATGGTCCAAAATACTGTCGTATATTAGAGAAAGGACTACTCCCGCTATTTGAAACCAATCAGATTGACAAGAATGTCTTTTCAAGTAGGTGGGGTGCCATGTCATATGAAAAAAGTAGCAAAGGACTTGAAGGAATTGCAAGGAATCAAGTCACTGCCATGTGAGGCCCAAATACCTGACATGAATCCAGTAGAGCACGTTTGGGAGCACCTTGACCATTTGAGAGCGTGCAACGAAAATCCCGTCAGTGACATCCCTTAAAGAAACATTGCTAAAGGAGTGACAAAATATGGATCAGACGATTGTTGATAACTTGATCAAATCCATGAAAAATTGAATACAAGCACTGAAACTAGCAAATAGAGGACCTACTTACATACTAGTTCCAAATACTCTTTATTTAAGTTGAGTTGGGTATATGTAATTAAATTTTGAAATTGGATGTAGTTTATTTCTCCTGGCTAAAATCTTTTCTTAGGCCACTGTAAACCAATGGGACCTTGCTGCTAACCTAGTATTGCACTTAAATTCATAAAGTCTAGATACCATGGCAAAGAGCTCATCTGAACAATTACCATGCTTAGAAATGGCATAGGGAGGCAACTTTATGGCAATGGGAAAGTGACTGAAGATGAGACATCAGAACTAATATTGCTGAAGCTTCTTTGGATTTTATCAAAAATCTCTACATGTATAACAGCTGCTCTGGACCACATGTGGCAGCAATATTCTAAGCCTGGGTGAATAATAGATTTATAGATATGTAAGATTCTGGAGAGAAAAATTGCCTAGCACAACACAGTGAACCAACTTTCTTAGTAACTGACCTAGCAATGAATTCAATATTGTTTTTCTAATTCATGTTAACCTGAGAAGGTGCAACAAGTCACTCTCCTGAAGGTTAGCATCAGCCATGCAGATTGAATGCTAAAAAGGGTCTCTCAGATGATTAACAGAGAGTTTAGTTTTGGAGGTGTTGAAACTAACAATCCATTCTTTGCTCCAGTTAACAACAAACTGAAGGTTGTTTTTGACATCAATCACCAGTTTTACATTCGCAAACTGATCAGACTTACTATTGAGACAGAAGTAAATGGTTGTATCATCAACATAGATACCAAGATCTGATTCTATCGCAAAGTTTGTTAATGAAAATTAAAAGTAGGACCAGCTATAGAGCCCTGGGGGACTGCTGCATTAGTGCAAAAGGATATAGAAAAGTGGCCATTCAAGATGACATTCATTTCATGATTTGAAAGACTGGATCAGTTCAAAAATTTGTCTGGAGACACTGTAACTTTTTAACTTGTGAAGAAAACCAGTATGCCAAACCCTGTCAAACACTTTCAGGATATCCAAAGCAGCAGCCCAAGCTTCACCATTCTTATCTAAAGCTTGATAGACTCTACAATACATCAGCAATTGACCTAGAGAAACAAGAGCCATATTGCTTGTCTGAAAGAATGTTCTGCGTGAGATGTTTAACCTATTCAGCATTAATTAGAGCCTCTAGTAGTTTACCAAAAAGTGGTAGAAGGCTAATAGACCAATAATTGGAAGAGTCACCTGAGTTCTTAAAGAATGGAACAACAGATGATGATTTCCAACAAAGAGGAAAGTAAGAGGAAGCAAGTTATTTATTATACAGTTTAGAGAGAACAGAAGCACATTTTTGTAAGGACTATTACAGGGGATACCATAAAGTTCACTGGCTTTGAGGGGATCCAGATTAGAGATGATAGCAGAAACTATAGAAGGGGTTATATGCATTTCAGTTCTAAGTCGAAAGTTAGGCAATGATGCTCCAGATGAGTCAAGAGTAGAATTTAAAAAGAATTTACTGTTGAAATACTCAGCTTTATCAGCAGACTAGCAGGGATACCCGGCATTGTTTGGAATTTCAATTTATTGATATTTTGCAGCCATCTTATGGAAAATAATTTTTTATTCAATCTTTAAAAAAATAAGCTTCATTGTTTTTTTTGTTTTTTTGATTTGCTGCAAAATAATTACATTTAGGAAAATACCACACTACCAATACCATTGTGGAGATTGTGTTAATGGATTAAATTGTATTGATCAAAAATTGTTGAGTAAATTAGGCTGTGTGAGGAAATTAACAATTTCCTCTCACATTAAATTTTAGTATTCAACAAACAGAATAAGGACAACATGAGAAACAACAGTTTTTGAACAACAATGAATAAAATATTTATATAAACAAGAGATACAAACAACTGGAGTAAAGAGGTAGTTTTTAAAAGTTCAAACGTCCTTTTATGTTTAGATGAAAGGTTATCAAGTTCTGGTTTGATAGATTATAATTTGTTGAATGGTCTGTACAATAATGAGAAAGTGTGTTTTGGTATTATTGTAATTTAAGAAAAAAAATAAGCAGCTCAAGTTTGTACTTAAAGTAGAGAAATATTTTTTACGACTCACTTTAAGGTTTATGGAATTGTCGCTCCTTGATTTGTTTTCATTTGTTCAAAGAGAGTTGGAGTAAGTGGTTCTTAACAAGCTGTGTTTATGTTAATTGAAATAATTAACCTTGAGCTTGATAGCGTATGAAAAAGATTCGTGTATTAAGTTGAATGTGGAAAACTTGAGTTGATTGTTCGTCATAAAATATTGCTGTGTGAATGAGTGTTCTCTCAGGCTGAAATCATGTTAAGGAACTTTAACATAAAGCCTAGAACAGTGTGATGAGTTCAAAGGATTCCGCTCAGCGCACTGTCGAAGATGAAAGACGTTTCATATTTTATTGCTAACTTTGGTCACGTGATATACTCACAGAAGCTTGATAGATTTGGGCGGAATTATCTTTTTGATCAGGTCAAGAACTAGGTGGATGTTATTAAATATTAAGTGACCAATTAGAAGTTGAGATTTTTCTGAAAATATTTACTAAGCTGAATAAGCTCTATGATCCACTTTTTGTACGAAAACTGATGAGAGCTATACTTAATCTCTCCTGGAGACAACACCCAACTAAATCATAGTTCTATGGACACATTCCTAATATTTATACAATCTTACGTGAATGCCGAATGTGATTTGCAGGACACTGTTGGTGAGCAAAACAAGAACTTGCGAGTGATCTGCTTCATTGGATACTTAACCATGTTGTAAGACAGCAACCACCTACATTGACCAGCTATGTTAAGACGCAAGATGCCACCCTAATGACCTTGATTTTGGGCCGTGATGGGTGGCATAATATACTCATGAATATCTGAGCTAGCTTGACTGCATAAAAAAAAGTAAAGGTGAAATGCGTTGTTTCATAAAAAAAAAAAGTTTCCCACTTTTATTCGGACTCTACATTCTAACACACATACGAGGTTTGAAAAGTAACGGGACTGGTGTCAAAACCTATGTATTTCAATTTCAAACAACAAACTACATCGTTTCCCGTTCAAAGTAATCCCCCTTGAGTCTAATGCACTTTTCCATCCTTCCCTGTCATGCTTCTATGCATTGCTGGAAGCATTCTTTTTTAATGCTCCTCAGCTCTGTCTTGATGGCCTCCATGCCTTCAAGGCGTGTCCCCCTTGAGATTGGGGAAAAGAAAAAAGTCACACGTAGCAAGATCAAGTGAATATGGAGGTTATTCCAGTACAGCAATGTTCTTATCGGTCAGGAAGTGCTGGATGCTCAAGGCGTTGTGTGCAGGTGCATTGTGGGTGTGAAATAGCCACGATTTGTCCTGCCATAACTCCTGTCTCTTCTCGTGCACTGACCGAAGCAAACACCGCAGGATCTCTTTGTAGACTTGTTGATTGATTATCTGGCTCTGTGGCAAGAACTCACTGTAGACGATGCCTATGACATTATATTTCATTCTTTTTTGTTTTTCAGGATGCTTGAAAGTCTTCAGTCAAAACTCATTTTCTACCAAACTATTTCAAACAACCAACCCGTCCTCTACTAATTCTGTTTGTTATTGACTTTTTTCCTCCAAGTTTTCAAACAAATTTGACCAAGTGCTTACAGACCTATTAACTAACACTAGATACATTCAACTCATAATGAAAAATGCTATTGTCAATGTTATCTCAAAGAATTATAATTTAGATCAGAGTTTCTCAAAGTGGGTACCACCACCCCTTACGGGGCAGTGAGCATCACATATGGTGGGGGAGCAAATATGGGAAATAGGGTGGCAATGGACATTAAAAATTAATTGGTCATAGGTAGTATAAAAAAAAATTGAGATTTCAAGAATTTTCCAGAATAGTTTTTTTTTTTTTTTTTTTTTTTATCTTTTCACTCCAATCAAGGCAACAAAGCCACTAAGATACAGGGAATTATTGAGAGTGAAAGAATATAAGAAAAGCATTATTAAGGAGCGAGAACAATAAAAGAACAGAAATTAAGACAGAAGATAACGATTGATATCTCTTTTGAATTTTTGAAGTTCAAAATTGATTGGAAATCAAATAGCAAAAAGAGAGCTCCATAATGGAAAGGTGTGAGAGAAGAAACTGTTAACATAGAACTTACGGTTACATCTAGCCATTTCCACTGTAAAACGCTGGGGTCGTGTCACCAATCTAGTGCTATGCTTAAATTCATAAAATTTTGGTACCAAAGAGAAAAGCAATATTTATTCTGTGTAAAATACAGAAATGTGGCACAAGGCCAAAGGGGGGATGGTCTTCTGTCTTATGATTAAATTTAGCTAGCCACAATCACTGTTCAAAACATATCACAATATTCTTTACACCAAAACAACATATTCTTACCATTTTTATTACATCTACCATAATACCTCAGAATCTTTATGAAGTTCGAACTAGTCCCCATATGTACAATTCTTTTCGGAAGCGGCAAGGTAAAAACAACAATTTAAAAACCTAACCCCAATCTGTACTTACAGTATGTGGTAAACCTATTTACAAGGAACTAAATAAAATAGTGTTAGTGATACCTCCACGATCCTTAATTGTGACAGAAATATCAGTTAACTGGACGAAATTAATGTGGGACTAAGTAACTTACTTAAACAATCATTCAACCGTCCACTCACACAAACACACACTCATTTACATCAACAAATGCGAAAAGTGCACTCAAAATACGAAAGGAGTCCAACAGAGAACTGACAACTCTGATCAACTAACGGTGAGGGGAGAGGGAATTCAACTAAAGAAAGTGGGGACAAAAATAAGAGGCCTATGCACATATACCCCCTTATACCAAATAGGTAAGCACAAACATGCTTTTGTTAGAAAATCGCCGATTGGTTAATTTTTCATCCAATCAGATATTTTTTGTGTTCTTTCAAATTTCTCCCGCCTTTGTTCCCGGAGATTACCGGTAGTAATAAAAGCGATGTTTTGTTCCAAAAATAGACAGTAGAACTCAGCAACTCACACGCGTCTACACAGACTATTCATTCTACTCACTGCGCACACACAGACACAGAACTTGAATTACATTTCACCATCAGTTCTCTATGAAAAAGCCAAGTTACCAACAACGCTGTTAGTTATACAAATAACACACAACTGAATTAACTATATGTTCTTCTAAATACAACATTCTATTTCAATATAGAACTTTGAACATTCTATTCAGGAAACTTCCTTGATTACATTTATTCTTATTCAAGTTAACAGATAAAGGGAAACTACTTTTTTCTCCTTAATATTCACACATTGCAAAAATTGTTTTGTATTTGTTGATTTTAATATATATTTTATCGTTGAAACAAAAATCAGTTTTCCATTGTTTTTCCTTGATTCAAACATGTATAAATGTTAAATGCTCTTCAACACGCAGCTACGTTAATCTTATCAACACAACCAGCATTTACAAGCCCATCAGAATAATTACCATGAAAATATTTATAGAAAAGGCACAGAGAAGCTACGTTATGACAGTTGGAAAATGACTGAAACCGAGATGCCAGGTCAAGATCAATGACATCGCAGATTCTTGCTTAGATTTTATCAAGATCGACAATAGTTATACGATAATGCTGACCGCATCTGAAGAATAAAGGAAACATGTCCATGTCTATCGATACACATGTATAAAAATATACGTATTCAGTTAAAAATAAGATAAAGGTTGTTGCTAAAGGTTAATAAAATAGCTGAAATATACATTTCCCCTATACATGCGACAGAATATGAGATTAATAAAAATAATAACTAATAATAAAACAATTATAGCAATATGCTATAATAAAAATTATATAACAGAGAGAAGATTCACTCTTAGCCTGTAAATTTTTCTCCTCAAAATTAAGGATAAAAGCTTGAAATGAGAAAAATTGGAGCGCCAAGTTTGAGTACCAATCAGGTTTATTGCATTCATTTACATGCAAATACCCTTGGGTAAAGTATGTATTCACCTCTTTTTCCTTTCATTTGGATATCAAGTAACATCAAGTCACTTCAACATGTAAACATGCAATGGCTGCCGTTTTCAGCTTTTCATTGATTGGACACCTTGCTCCAAAGTTGAAAACATCACCACCGCAAGAAATGAAAAGGCGAATTTCGCCTTCAACCACCAGCTGAAGGTTAAATAGCAGGACTTGAATCAGGAAAAAATAATTATCATTCTCAAAAAATTGTTAAGGCAATATTCACTCACAAAAAAGAATTATTACAATTCAAAATCTGTTTCGGTCTTAAACAACCGACAAAGGATCGAAAAGCCGTATATATATATATATATATATATATATATATATATGAAGAAATATAGTTTTAAGATGTGCTATATTTATGGGATAAAGTGCTCAATATCGGAGATAAAGCGTAAGTAAATATAAATATAAAAGTGAACATTGAAGTCAACACTCAGCGGCGACAGGCTGTTTCATGCTAGACGCAATCGTCAGGCCGCGTGTGTTGTTTTTTTCTCGACTATTTATATATATGGGTAAGTGGTGCATTGTGGGTAATCCATTCTGGAGGTTATTTTGGCGGGAGTGGCTTGTTTATTTATTTGGTTTAATTTATTTTACTTTTTTTTATTTATTTTCATTTTTTTATTTTATATATTTATTTATTCTTTTCGGTTTTCGATGTTAACGTAGTAAAAATATATATATATATATATATATATATATATATATATATATATATATATATATAAATCCCCAAAGAACTTTTCAATTGCAGGAAACACTTTTTTAACAAAATTGAATTAACTGAATTATCGGCATCACTATTCTTGGGTTTTCGAACCAAAATTCTTATTTAAAACTTATGGATTGTTCCTTTCTAGAATTAACAGACGGCCATATCACTTTGAAACAACAGTTCTTGTACAATTATTGTAGTTAAGCAAAAGTTCGAAGTATAGAGTTGAAGCAGACATTAACAAATCGGAAACCCAATACTAAACAGAAATCAAGGGATAAATTTCTACTCCTGTTCAACAGTCCGGGTAAAGGTGTGAACTGGACGATACGTGTACCTACAGTGTGTGCAAAATAATAATAACTCCCAACGAATCAATTTACGTAACATATACAACAGTGATGAGGTGTAATGCGCAAGTTCTGGGAATGTTAATAAACCCATCTGACAAGAGCAATGATGAAGCATCAAACCTGGGAATAAAAGACCGTGTGAGAAAAATGCGAAAATTTGACATGGAGAATCAGTCCACCGGACATTTTCACTCTTCGCCGTAACCCTATACCCCCAGGGACATAAGCAACTGTAAATTTGTACGGCTTAGGACTGACAGAGTACGCAAATCTTTGAAAGCACTGGACACAGGTCCATATAAAGTAGTTAATCGCAATAATATATACTTCACTATTACAGAAGATGTGAATAGCAATGTTTCCATAGAAACGGCGAAAATATCTAATGTTGATAAAGCAATACCAGCTCGAAGAGCTACCTCACCGTATATTTACAAGACTATGGCGACAAAACAGCTAAGCACAAGAATTAAGATCGGTTACTTGGTAAAGAAACAATACATATCACTACTATTAATATACTAATGGATCCCTCAAATCTAGAAAAGGAAGTGATGTAGTGAGTATGAAATAATACCCACTTCCTTCAAATTCGGAGGACTGAGGGAAATGAAAGAAAGGAATTCGCAAGCCTATGTGTAATTGCTTTTGGACCAATGAAAACCTTTTCTTCCCAGCCAAAAGAAAAGTAAGTAGCGAGCCTATGGGAAATTATCTTTTATACAAAATGATGAGAAAAATTAAATTAATAAGAGTGTCTGAAGTCATGTAAAAGGTTTCGTTTCTGTTCACCGCGTCCAGTGTTGACGTTTTCGCCACTGCTAAATTACCCACCAATTATATTATCGGCTTTAAATCAAGCACGCGGCACTTCAAAGAGTTTTCTCTTAACAATCCAAGAAAGCTAAGTATTTCAAACTATCTCTGTTCGTCTGTTTTTGAATACATGCAACCGTATATAACTTCTGTAAGCAGCGAACTCTCTTAACTATGTTTTAAACATTTTTTAATATTATTTTGTGTCAGATCATTTAATCTGTCGTATGAACATTTCCTCTAGATGACAATTCGTTAAAACTATGGATTTTAATAAATTCTGACTTATTTTCCTGAAACGATCTGATACAACTTCAAGCGTGTGAATTCATAAATAAATTCCTTATCTTGTTTTGTTAAAATTACTCGTGTGTTCCCTCGTCATTATCATCTTCCATTAATCTTCTTGTCGTCGGTAAATCAACTGTTCATTTTAACTACCAAGCCCCATGCCACAATAATCTGGTGACTCTTGACGTGCGATGAAACACATACCTATTCTTATTGCATTCATATGAGTTTGGATATAATTGCAAACCTTACATAGATACATCAATGTTTTCCTCCTTGGTCTTTTGAAATAGAATTAGATAGATTCGCCTATCGCCCGGTTCTCTAGTAGCATAATTTAGTAATACAATGGCATATAATAAATAAAAAATCATGAAAAGCAAAGGAAGAAATTGAAATCTATGTGTGGAAGGAAAAATTAAAATCATAGAATTCAAGAACGTCAATGGGTTAACAAACAAAAGGAATTAAATTATTTAGAAATAACTCTATACTTCGAACGTTAGGGGAATGGTATATTGGAAAAAAGATGAAGAAAAGCAAAGGAAGAGTTTGCAATCTATGTACGGAGGAGAAGCTGACAATCATGGAAAGCTAAGAACGTCAATGGATTAATAAACAAAAGGAGTGAACTTATTTCGAAAAACTCTTTAGTTCTAACGTCTCCACCTAAACTCTGAAATTTTATTTACTAATTATTTATGATTTTTTTCTTCTCAATAGGAGTAGATAGGTTTGCCTATCACTCGATTAACACTCCTCCACGATCTTTTGAACAGGAGTAAGGGTTCACCCATTGTTTCTTGTTTAGGATTGGGTTTCCGGTTCCTTCTAAAGTTTTCTCGTTCTCTTTCACACCCACTAACCCTTTGCATCTTAGTGGTATTATTATCTTATTTGGGGTGAATTGATTAAAAAAATGTCGGTAGCCTAATCATGACAAATGCATTTAGTTTACACAAATATTTATTTTTCAACCTAATCATCTTCCTTGTCAATGCATTTAATTCAATGCTTCTCACTCAGACTCCAATGAAGATTATAGGACCACTGATTTCAACATGCTACACGTTGCTGCTTTGGTTTCCATAGCAACTAGGTTTTCACAGGATGGAGTTGCTAGCTCTATACCCAACCAGTTTTGAATTCAGAGTTGTCCTCCTAGACTGGTTGCTAATCACCAGGTAAGATTCATAATTACAGGTAGTTGTCCACTACTGTATGTAATAGGCAGTCTTATGTTTCCGTCACTGGTTCAACGAGATTTCTCCACCCATTTTATTTTTAGAAGTCACTGGTTCCTCATAGGGACTTTTGATAGGGTGATTTCTTCTTTGGCAATGTTTAACCTTCGTACTCGCAAAAAAAAAAAAAAAAAAAGAACAAAAGAAAAAATGGTGTAACAAAATGATGGTTATTCCCTTGACACCGCTATTATTGTATCTACTTTTGACTCCTTCGGCAATGTTTATTGTTTTAAAAAGCGATGATTAGAATTTTAATAAAACCCAAACATATGAAAGTGGATTTATACATTTTCTTTATTAACAACATTTTCTGAATTGACAACAAAGATATTAAACAGTATTTATTTATTAGATTGCTTATTTACAAAAATAATTTTATATTTACAAGATTAGAAAAATATGTGAACCAACTATAAAGAAATATTTATTATTTACCATTTTACATGGGAATAAATATGAAAAGATTTTTTTTTATTCATAAATTTATAAAAATGTCTGTGAACAAGGAAATCCAAATAAAACATAATGATGAGGAACTGTAAAATTTGATTAAATCAAATGTATTTTCTGGTCATTTCTTTCATTTTCACACGCCACATAAATTCACTAAAATAGGTTGTGAGTATCTCTTCCTCTGAAATAAATATTCTTTTAATTATAGATTTTAGGCGAGACCAGGGACACTCAATATTTTGATTGTGTATCTCCCTATTCATTGGATGAACAAAGTTTCCCTTGTGTATAATTACAAAATGTCTGTGATTCTCACCACAAATATTGCACTGTAATTGGTTTACATTTAATATTTTAATAATTTTTGAATTAAAAATATTTCTTTGCAAAATTATTTCTTTATAAAATGGTAAATAATAAATCTTTATAAAAGTTAAATAATAAATATTGCATTGTACTTGATTTACACATTTTATATTCTTGTAAATAAACATTACTAAGGAAGTGTTGTAACCTAGGGAAGGTTACTGAATAGAATAATCATACGAAGGTTGGTAGTGAACAATAATACTTAGGAAAAGAACAACACATATAAGATTTGCCAGTGGCGTATAGAAGAAGTAGTCAACTATTAGAAGTAAGTCAAGTGAATTCCACAATGAATCTCCAACTGCAGACAAACATACAGTATTTACTACTGTATTTATGTGAATGGGGTCATATTCATTATCGTCCATAGGCATGCTATAAGAGGGACTCAAAAGTGTATTCAGTAATAGCGGTGTCAAGGGAATAACCATATTTGTGTGTGTGTGTGTGTGTGTGTGTTTGTGTGTGTGTGTGTGTGCGCGCGCGCGTGTGTGTATGAGTGCGAATTTACTATCAGCCCACAGACTTTGGAGTTTTGAAAACTAAACAGAACCACTTTATTAGTTGATTATTCTATTTGAACGAACACGTGGCGCGTTCTATAATCTGTCTCCAAAATCAAACTGGATCAAGTAAAGCTAATATAATTTTCCTTCTAGAAACAAAGCACGAGCTTAACAACTAGTTATGAGGATTTTCCCATATATATGATATGCAATGTGATAGGACCTGACCTGGCATCTCGACTCCAGTCACTTTCTCACTGACGTGATATGGCTTCCCTCTACAAATATTTTCACGGCAACTGCTTTGACGTGCTATTTTCACTGATGCCCCAACTGCATGAATTTAAGCGGGCTACTAAGTTGGCATCTCGGTCCCACCCTTTTTACTGTCGAAACCGCCTCTTCTACTTTAACAGTGTCTTCTCTTGCACTTCCCAACAGTGGAACTCCCTTCCTCTTACTTGCTTCCTTGATAACTATAATCTTCAAAAATTCAAATGTAATGTCAATCGACATCTTCTGATGCCTTGATCTTGATCCCCGTCCTTCTCTTTTTCCTTTCCTCAAACACCTCTCTTAACTCTTGCTCTCAATCCTCTGTAACCCGTTGCGAGCTAGTGTCACTCCCGCTTTGCTTGGGGTGAAATGCTATAAAAAATTAAAAAAAAATAATTAGCGGGAGCATCCGTTTGTTGCACGTAAGGAGTTGAAGAATGATTGTTGTTCATAGAAAACTTTCAGAAATTGATATTGTCTCGTAGAATTTTAACTGTAGCGAGTGAGTTTGTTTTGTATCATCAAAGAAGATTTGATCTGCTTGTATTTTATCACATGAATTTTTATGTTTTTTTTTTTTTTTAGAGTTCTTTAGTTGTCTGCTAATTCTTTGTGGTGTCTCTTGACATTATTGTTGTTTGGGTATATGTGTGTGTAGCTCACAAACTGAATAGAGAGTGTTTCAATATTGATCAGCAGCGGGTTAATAATACAAGTAACCTAAAATAGCTCATTCATAGAGTATCACAATAGAAATTGAGAGAATACCACAATAGAGAGAATATAATAGGGAAATTTGTTTAACAAAATAGAGAATCCTCACGCACACAATGAAGTATTTTACATTAGGAACATACAGTTTGCTATGAAAATGTTTAACATGCTGAAGAAACAAAGCTTAATTTTTTTTAAAATCAATTCACTCCAAAAAAGGCGATAATGTTACTAAGACTAAGGGAGTGAAAAAGAATTACAGAGTTTAGAAGGAACCGAAAACTCAATCCTAAACACAGAAACACGGGATAAACCTTGACTCCTGTTCAAAATAAAGATACAAGATAATATTGGTTTACTAATTGTCATAGACTAACGGTTTGAATAGAATTAAGATAAAGATATAAAGTCGTAAATTGACCTTAACAATGCTTTCTTTAATAAAAATACAAGATAATCATAATGTTAGTTTATTATTTCTTATCGACTAACAATCTGAGCAGTGATGATGAAAAGCGAATAAGATAACGCTATACAATCGTAAATAGGCCGTAACAATGCTTTATTTAATATGACGAAATGGAAACATGCTACATAACGCGTTTCGTCTTTCAGAAGGACTTCATCAGATTAAAATAATGTTCTTACTGATGAAATATATATGCAAGGGGAAAGGTGCAAAATCCCAACGTTTTCTTTATATTCCCCCCTCCCCTACATAATCCCATCAATAAAAACATTAACAGAATGTATGGTTGTCAGCAAGAGAAAAAAAAAACAGGCTAAGAATTGGAGATGTCAAAATCAAACAAATACAGAAATCTGAGAAATGTCTTAACAGAAGGCGGAAAATATGACGCCCAAAATCCGAAGGTACATTGGAATAGCAAAAGATGCCTTCCAAAAAACTAAACAAAGTATTAAGAAACGGGAAGATTTTGCTAGTAACAAAGAAAAGAGAGCTGAACTGCTATGGCGGTGGATGCTGGAAAATCCCCTCACAGATGAAGAAGGGATTGAGACAACAGATGAATGTTGAGAATAGTTTGGACATTCTCGGATACAAGCGACCAGCCATTATTATTTATATATATAATTATTCTGTATGATCATGTTTTTACCACGCCCACATTTTATTCGTCTGCGATTGGCTAATAAATCAATACTGCTTTTCTATAGGACAAATCGCTGCTTTGAGTTTTTCGGTTTTGAACTTTCTTACTTGTTTCGTTAGTACAAATTTAGCGATTGGTCAAATTTTAACCAATCACATATTTTAGTGCAAAATCAACTTTTCCCGCGGTTTTGCTGGGAGCCTATCAGTAGCTTTAAAAGAGGCGACTTTTTTAAAAGCCGCCAGTAGAGTCCAGAAAATTTCGCCTGTCAACACAAACCTATGACTTTACTCAACATTTCAAACGCACACACAGACACAAAATTTTGTAATACATATCTCTCTGTGACTCAACCAAGTTCAATCAACCAGGACTGTGTTGATTTCTCTAACACAACACACTTTCTGATCCATTGTATTCTTGTGTTATCTATTTTAACAACAGACTTGTTCTAGCATTGATTCCTGCACATTTCTCTCTCAAGAGAACTTTCTTTCGAACAATCAATTACAAATTAAAATACGGTAAAAGGGAAGCAACTTCTTTTCCCTTAATTTATACATTGAATACAAATTATTGTATATTTTGTTCTTGTATGTTATTTCAATATATACTTGTTGATTCATATTTGGAGTTTCGTTGTTTCCTTGAATCTATAATAACACCAATGCGCCTATAACAATTCTTATTGGCTAACCACTCCTACCCAGTCATTTATATATATATTTATTTTTTGCTTCTTCTGTGCTAATTTGTTACATTTACTTAATTAGACGCCTTGGGGTGCATACACATATATACCCACACAAGAAACAATGCTTGAGCCTTCGATTTTGTAAAATTCAAAATCAGTTTCATTGAATCCATTTTCCGTTCGGAAATGCAAGAAAACTATAACAAATGATAGAGGAAAATAATGGACCAATTGAATCGTTCTGTTTTGGTTGGTATTAAAAAGTTCAAAGCCCAGATCCTCTAAAAAGAAATATAAATGGAGTCGGCAATGAAAAACTCAATACATGCACTCGCTGAACTTGATTCCACTTCGGCTACCGGCAAACAGTCTTCAATCGTCTGCTTATTTTCACCGACAAGTTTAGCTCAAGGCGACAGATGAAAGTTTAACGGACTTCCTCTCTCTCTCTCTCTCTCTCTCTCTCTCTCTCTCTGTAAACTCTCTCTCTCTCTCTATGTAAACTCTCTCTCTCTTTTCTCTCTCTCTCTCTCTTTTTCACGCACATACATACAGATTTTTATATAAACATCTGAAAAGACCATTCATTTCACAGTACCGAAAATTTTTACTAATTGTAGTATTTTTATAGGGTTTTTATTTTAACTAAATACAATAAAGAAAGAAATACAAGAAAGAAAAAAAAACTATCAAAGCAAGGAGGTACTGGAAATTTTAATTTTCCTTGGCGGCCTTTGATAATTTATGGCTAAATTCTAAATTTTTTACCCCACAAAACATCTATCTCTATTACGGCCCTATCTCACGCACAACATTGTTTTATCAACTAATTTTAAATTATAACAACTTTGTTATTTTTGTATCCCAATAGTTTTGTAAACAATTTATATAAAATTATCGTTGTTGTTGTTGTTGTTATTATTATTATCATTATTATTATTATTATCCATGCATGCGTTGAATTAATTTATTCAGAAACGAGAAATGGTACTGTTGTTTGGCAGGGTAATGGATAGCAGCTCGGGTTGAGGAATCGGAGAGCCGAGTTCGAATTCCAGTCGAATCCATTACATACGTGCTAATACTCTTGGGAAAGGTATGATTCCTCTTCTTCTCTCCCAGCTATGGGTAAATAGCAGGACAGACCGGGTTCTATAGCCTTGGATGGCAACTGGTCTACCACAGAAAGAAATGGCAACTACTGCAGGAAAAAATCTGCCTCGTCAGTCATGTATCGAAAGATACATGATCGCCTAAGCATGTATTACGCATGGCACATAACTGACTGACTTGTTTGGGTGGTTGGTTGATGCTTGTCATTGTTTTGGCGGTGAATGCGTTTAGAATAAGGGGAAGGTGATATTGCAGCCAAACGAGAGAAAGAAAAAGACAACTTCACAGTTGTATCAAAACGAGGAAAGAAACAACAAAGTCCAAATTCCAATACAATTTAATAACAACAACGGTAACACTTAGGTGAAAAAGAAAAGGAGTTTTTAGCAAGAGTTCTATTGGAATAAACTTGGAAAAGAAATGTCCGCGTATGTACAAATATGTGAGTGTGTGCGTAATGTGTAGGTATTGTTGTGTGTGAGTGTATCCGTGGGTATTTAAGGATAGTAGTAAATGTTTTAGGGGGTTTCTTTCTTTTTCTACGGTCGACGTAGTTGGTGTTTGGGGAAAAACTTTCATCTCGCTTGTGTTGCTTTGAATGCGTGCCCACCTGCGCCGTGTGTGATCCTGTGTATGATCACTGTGAGTCCCTTCCGAGAGGCTTTCGGTGCCTTCTTATATAGGCCGGTGATAGGCTCGAGACGAATGCCAAAATTTAATATTTTTTGGTCGTGTTCCCATTGGTTAGGAATGGCCAGGTGGCGTGCTTACTGTTACGTCCGTATCGGGCGACAGGAAGTCTGCTTTTACGTATGTATTTTTAGACTTGGTGAAATTGAAAATTTGAAAATGTATTTTGATATATTTATTAATTTTTGTGTATATTCAAAATCCCAATAGTACAAATTTTCTACTGAATTTTGTTAGAGGACTTGTGGTTAATTTAAACGGGCTTCCAGATAAAAGCTTTTGGTTCCCTACAAGGGCTTCATCTTTCTTTTCGTAGATAAAGCATTTATTTACTACTCTTGTCGTGTGTACGTTATTCTGAATTTAATTTGTTCTAATATACTGAGTTCATCTTCTAATTTGTACAGACGTACTAGCAGGAGTTAGTGGCTTTCGTTAGAGATCAAATAGCAACAGGAAACCACTCCATTATTGTTGAAACTTGAATAAAGCATAGAATAATAATAATACAACACAAAATGTACTTAAACAAAATGTATTGACACAAGAACGTGTACACAATATTTACAGATAGTTTGGTATATTCTTGGGAAGACCGTTCCTGTAGAATGGGTTGACTTAGTCGCAGTCGGGCAGAGTCTCTGGATTGGATCTCTTCTTCCTCCCCCGTCTTCCCGGTACCAACCATATTTATATGGTCGGTACTCCACTATGTAAATTAGGTGGATCGTACCACAACAATTATATTTCCCAAAAATGCAAAGCAATTCACAGATAATGAAGAAGAGCAATCTGTGGAGAAGGCAACGGGGAAACACTCCACTATCTTTCCAAAGAAGTCATTGCAATTCACAGATAATAAAGAAAAGGAATCTGTGGAGAATTCAATGAGAAACCACTTCACTATATTTTCCCATAATGCAAGGCAATTTACCGGTAATTAAGAAATAGAATCTGTGGAGAAGGCAACTGGAAACCCCTTCATTATCTTTCAAAAGATGTACGGCAGTTCAAAGATACCCGAAATGATAAATCTGTGGAGAAGTCCAAGGGAAAACACTCCACTATATTTTTTGAAAGTGCAAAGCAATTCACAGATAATTAAGAAGAGGAATCTGTAGAGGTATGATGTTTAGAACCTGGTATCACATATATATATATATATATATATGTGTGTGTGTGTGTGGTGTGTGTGTGCGTGCGTGTGTGTGTGTTTTGAACAATAAAAAAATTAAAATCTTCAGACACACTGGGTTGTATATTAATATTCTTTCGTTTTTATTATTTCAGTTAGATTCCTCGACTAGTTTCGGCCAACATGGCCATCACCAAGAGAAAAAACTACAGAAATAAATGACTTGATGGAGAAAATGAACTTTTGTCTGTAGTTTTCATTTGTTTTTTTTTTATTTTTTTAACATGAATTTTGGCCGGTCCTTGTGTTGGTCAAACAGTCTCTTTTAAGTTGTTATTCAAAATAAGAGATGGATGGATTCATGCTGCTCTGAATTCCCTTGATCATTTTGACAGTTTTATTGGTTCCTGGAAAGGGGATATGTCTCTGTTAAGTGTGTATGTTATTTGGTTCTTAGGGTGTGAGTGAGTATGATGTGTGTAAGTGTGTATATTAGTATGGGTGTGTGTTATCATTTGGCTCATTAGTGATGTATCTCTGTTAAGTGTGTGTGTTATTTGGTTCTTATGGAGTGAGTGAGTATGATGTGTGTAAGAGTGTATATTAGTATAGGTGTGTGTATAAGTGTGACGCCTCAACACCTCCGCAAGCATGTCTTGTCTTGTGTGGGTGAGAAATGTGGGTAAGTCCTGATTTGTAGGGTTATATATTAATTCTATCTGTGTTGTTAAATTTGTGATTAATCCCGTCTGGGTGGGGCGTTTTTAGGCGCCGAATCCACTTATTTTCATGTCCTTCTAAAATCTTTCTAATGTTATCTGCTCTGAACTTTTCTATTTTCTCAATTATAGTGAATATGCCATGGGTTTTAAAATTGTGTTTTTGTAGGCGGAAATGTTGTTCTACAGGTAATAATCTTTCATGGGGAGTCGACTTAATTCGATTGCGATAATTATTAATTCTCTAGTGAAAGGGCCATTCAAAATTTCCTACATGTTGTTTCTGGCATAGTGCCCATTCTAGGAGGTAAGTTATGTTATGACTTCTACAGTTAGAGTCGTGGTAGATTTTGAAAGTAGATTTAGTGACTGAGTTAGTGAATGAATTCGTGTGTCTTATGTGGTTACAGCATAAGCTCCTTTTATTGTTACATGGTTGGGAAAATCCCGTTGTTTGTGGTTTATTACGGATTACCTTGTACCCTGAAATGTGGTTACTATCTATAATTTCCTTTAGGTTCTTAGGCCTACGATATGCTAGAAGGCCGGGTTCCTCAAACATTTTTTTTAGGTTTGGCTTGAGATGTAGCATTTCCCAGCGACTTTTGATTATTTGGGATAGTGGAGGCAGAGGTAGATAAATATAAAGATAAATATGTCGCTTTGACCTATCCTCTTTAACCAGTTGTACCCTAAAGATCTGTTAGGTGAAACGTTGGTAGGTAGATCCTGGCTCATTAGGATTTTTTATACTTTGCTCTACTTACTGTATTGAGCGTTTTTACGCTTTTTCTTAATTTACTCGATTGTTATTTTTTTTCTTTTGGCCGGGCATTGCGATGTTGAATGATTTTTTTCGACCAAATCGAATTTTTTAGTCTTTTCTTTTTTTACTGATTTTTCCCCCTGATATCAGTTCATTTGAATATATTTTTATTGGCAAATTGTACTATCCGTTTTTTTCACACCAGTCGAGTATAGGTATTAAAATAATGTATATATATATATATATATATATATATATATATATATATATATATATAATTGATAATATTCGTGGTAAATATATACATACATATGCAATCATATATCTAAAATATATACATACATACTACATACACATACATATATATTTGTATAAAAAATAATTCCAAGATGATAGAATCCAGGTAGAACTCAATGTCCAGGACAGAGTAAGGATATAATAAAATTTGTAGGTCTGATGAATTGATCGTATTTACGATTCCAATGGAATAAATTATGACCATGGAATATTAGTGTTCAAGCCTTTTTATTATATATATATATATATATATATATATATATATATATATATATATATATAATTATTATAATTATCTTCTTTTAAAAATATGATTCCATCGTGACACAGAAAATTTCCATGTTTCAAAACTGAAACTAAATTTATAAATTTAATTATAAAAATTAAACTTAAAATCCACAGTCTCGTTCCATTGTCAAGTGATGTAAGAAATAAACTTTCAAAGAAATTTACTTAATTTCTAAGCGCAGACAATATATATATATATATATATATATATATATAGTGGATGGATGTGTTTTCGTGTCTTCATTTCTAAATGTTTCAATAATTTTACAATGTTTTTCATAGAAATTATTAATATTGTTGTTTTTTGTGTAGGAAAAAATGCATTGCAGCATATGCCAAGCAAAGAAATGAAGATTGTATTGTGCCAATTGCCAAGTGCAAATGTTCTGCCTTTAAAATCTTTTTTTATCAAGTTTTCTGATTATTTCTCGAACATCGGTTTAAAAGCACTACTACAGCCGTAGTAGTGTTGTGGATTGTAAAGCATGATCATTTTTTCGACTTCTATTATTATTTGTCCCGCAAACAATAATATTTGGCAGACTCATACGAGTCCGGGTGAAAAAAAAGGAGTACAAGACATGGAATTTAGATAAACAACAATTAATAGAATGTTTTGGTATGCTATACAAGGACGGCATATTCCCCGTTTAAATTTTCCCATTATAAGCATTATTATATTCATCATATATTAACACCTTCATACATTAACGGACAGAATAGCTGAAAAAGTGAATAACAAACATGCTTTGTTTTCAAAAACATTTTTATACTGCAAAGTTATACACAAAATTATAGACAAAATATTTACATTGTCCCACATGGAGAAACTATAACACATTAAACAATAAGCAGTGTGAAAATGTACGATGGCATCGTTGATTTGGGTGTATTTTAATCTTGTGTAATGATTAAAAGATAATGCCCAGTGTGTTGATATATGCAAAATAAATCTTTATATATCACAATATAATAATACAGAAGGATAAGTGTAGTTTCAAGAGTTCAAGTTTAAAAGTCCCGGAGCATTAGAGAGATAAAGAAAGACTCAAGAGGAAGTATATATATATATATATATATATATATATATATATATATATATATATGCATACGAATGTATGCATGTATCCGAATATAGTAACCGCAGCTTCACCATGTGGTGAAAGAAGGCATGTTCGTTTCAATGTAACAAGGACAGTACAGCCGTCTCAGTTGGCAAGCTAGTCGTGCAAATGTCGTATTTCCTCTCTGGGTATGTTACGATAACCACTCCATTAAGTACCTGGTTCCTCCTTTACGCCAAAAATGGAGTACTGCTGCCAAAAATGGATAGAAGCTACCCAGTCTTTACATTATTGTCTCGAAAGCGTTTCCGCATCCTTGTGGGTGACAAATTATTTTCCACCTTGCAACCCATTTCCCACAGATGAGACGTCGCAAGCCTCTCGCTGCTCTATCGCTATTCCCATGGAAAGTGTTCAGACGATCTACATTCTTTAGTTTCACCAGTTTTAACCTTCACGGCTAAGATTTTCCATGCTACGCACATTGTAGTGAACCACCCTTATCATTTTCCTATTCCATGGGTGAAATGTAAATTCGACTCCAGCAGCTTCTTCCCACGAACCGCTGCTTTATGTATTCGACACCCAAGAGGATGCTTCCTGATCACTACAATCTTGGCCTGTTCAGGTCTTATAGAATCGTCAATGTTTGTCTACTCACCCCCGTTAAAAGTAGACTCTTCTATAAGAATTAGCTTTGATCAATCAACACCACACATTGTGAAACTCGGCTTGTGATTGGTCGAGACGACCCTAGAATGTGTATCCATGGTCAAAAAATCTGTTTTCCCGCCAGGACACTGGGAGCCTACTTTGGTTTCCCAAACTAAATTAAAGGACGGAATTCAATCCAATTCACCAGTCAGGATTTCACACTCGGAGAGATGCCAACCAATTCCACGCCAATTTAAACTTTGACTTTCCCGCGCGAATTAACCTCTGACTCAGCAACCTAATGGTTTACTCAATCTCAAAACAAACTTCTCAAAAATTCATTTACTTTACTTGAGAAAGTGAAAATATATTCACTACATATTAGTAACAGTAACAAACAAAACTTTCAACAATTAACAGTTCAAGGTACGCAACTCATTACAACTTAAGAATATTTACAATAACACTCGTATACACACATTAACATTTGAACTGTAAAATCAAACACTTGTACGTTGAACAGCAAACTGTTTAATTCTTACCATAAATCATCAAAACATTGATTTAAGCATTCTAACATAATCAACAACAAACTACATGTCTTATTTCACCAATATACCACAAATCATCAACTCATTTGTATTGTATATAAATTAAATGTTATTGTTATGCATTCAACTTTTTTGTCTTGTTTTTCCAACTTTATTTGCATGATTTGTTCTAAGTAATTGTTGTGGACGAATGTTTTAGAACACACCCTCGAAATTCCTTCTGATTAATAAAAACACAACAACCAGTCCGCAACAGTAATGTCAACCATTATCGTACGGTCACATATCCCCATAAAACTGTACATCTTACTCTGTAACCCTCTACATCGAGTGGCTCTTGTGACTTGTACAGAGTGAACATCATTGTAAAAAGGAAATAAATATCTTCAGTTGATGTTTCTGAAGTACTTACATGCCTCTTGTTTTATAGGAGAAAGTTAAATCGTGTGTTGTTGCTCTCAAAGTGCAATCGGAGCCTTTCAAAAATCGCGCCACATGTAATATCATCATCAGGGCCGTTAATTCAACAGCATACGTCAAGCAAGACAATAAATTTAACATAAAAATTATTAACTAGAGAATAGATGAATTTAAATAAAATTAAAATATTTGTTGAATAAAGGTATTTTACGCAAAAAAAACCCAATGAAATAAAAAAATTACAATACATTTTTTTTTACTAAATCGATAATCATTTTTAAAATGAACTAAGGAACGAACAGGACTAAGACCTTTTTTTATGTTAACAGTCCAGTTATTGAAGACGCAACACTATGTGTGTCAAAAACGAAATAACGATTTTTTTTAGATACATATATTAAATTTTAATTACGCATACATACATACATACATACGTACAGTCAAACAGACGCAGGCACCTCCTTTTCAACACAAAACGTGTCTAGGTTTTCCTATCCATCAGCTGAAGGCGTGTTATCATGACATTTTCTGATTGGCTAATATTGAATTCTGAACTCTGACTTTTAAGCGAAGGGAGGTTGGGGTTAGGAAAGAAGAATGAGTTTCAAGGAATAATTTTTGACGTTAGATGGCGTTCTATTGGCGGAAGTGAAGCGTATCCGGAGCCACCTGCAAACCAAACCGGGTTGTTATGTATTTGCGTAATTATGTGTCAACGCAACTTGTCCTTATTCTGACAAAAATAAGGAATTAAGATTTTCAGACAAGCTTTGTTTAATTTTTAAACCAGATTCCCATGGATACGATTCAAAAGAATAAATATATATAAAGATATGCCTTAAATAGTGAAATGTGTTTTTAAAGAAGGCCGATGGATTGGAATTGTAACTATTACAGAGCTTCTTCAACGATGGTGTCTATTCAGGGACTGCCTCCTCTCCCTCAATGTTTTAGCAGGTTGGTGATGTTTAAAAATCGGTTTTCTTTGCTTAAAAAAAAAATTCTTTCTATTGAATTTACGAACTACTTATTAAATCCAATGTTTTTTTTTTCTTAATGGAATGCTGTGTTTGCATTTTTTGAGGCGGGGGGGTGGATAGTGTTATCCACTGAAATTGAAATATCTTTCGTTATTTGGTGATTTGACATTTAATTTTTTTTTTTTATAATAACCGTGATTTAAAAAAAAAAATGCTATTTTCTTAGCCACAAAAAAACAAAATTACTCTAAAAATACACTGGGACAACAGACAAATGTTTTTAAAATGTAATTAATTAGTTGTTTAAATTCACACTTAAAAAAAAAGATTTTTTAAAGTAAAATATCTTTTAGTGTGAATTTAAAAATTTATATAAACTATTTTTTACACAGTTAATAATTTTCTTTTTCATTATATGTAACGTAGTGAAGAAAAAGGAATCTAAAAATGGGGGGGGGTGAAAAGAAAAAGACACTTGCTTCTAGCATTTACTTTTATTTTACATTTTACAATGTTCTTTAAAAATGCAAATCGAATAAAGGAAATTTTAGCTTCTTTTCCTGACAATAAATAAGACACTATATAAACGAATTTTTAAAGCTCCACTAATAAAACTTAACAAGTGCGAGAATTCTGAAATTCATCGAGGAAAAATGTTTTTCGGATTGTCTACTGTACAGTTTATGATAAAGTGGTCACGTGACTAAATGCTTAGCTTTCTTTACCCATATGCTCCCTTTTTTCACCCCCTAGCGCATTGTCTTTACGGCTAATGACCAATACAGAAAGATTTTCAATTTAAAATCGATGAAGAATTAATTTTATCTGAATTATCTTTTTTTTTTTTTTTTTTTTTTTTACGGATTTCTAATTATTAATAAAAAATATTATTTTATATATTTATTTTTTTGAAATGGGTACTGTCGAAAATGTCGCGTTTTAAAATGTTAAAAATAAGGATTACAGACATTTATTTTTCTTTGAGATTAAGAGAAAAAAAATTCGATAAAATATCATGCCACATTTAGCCGGCTTTATAAAGAAACTGAAAGGGTGTTTTTTTTTGTTTTGTTTTTGTTATTATCATTATCATCATTATTATTATCATGTTATTTTTTTGTTTGTCGCGTGAGTAATTTCAGATTTTTCAACTCTGCTAGTGTTGGGAAAAATATCATCGGATTTTATTTTCGATATTTCTCTTTCCTTTTTTTTTTTTTAAATGACATCGCATTTTTAATGAGGCTTGTTAAAAATTACCCTTTTTTTATTATTAACTTATTTAATGTTTTGTTTTGTAAAAAAAATAAATAAATCAGTTAACTCTGGCTCAAGCACAGAAAATGAATTAAAAAAAAATTGTTTTTAATGTACTGTTTTAAAGTCTGTGCTTGTAAAATCCTTTTTACATCCTAATTAAAACTTAAAAGAAGACGCATTGGTTTTTAAAACTTGATCTTATTTGCTTTGTTAAAATGTGATCTATTGTACATCTATCAGTTTGCATTTGGCCATTAGAAAAGAACTGCTAAACCTCAAATTTACTATATGACTGATGTGAGAAAATACAGTCGTCCTTCCTTATCCGCGGCCAATCTATTCCGAGGTTTCTAAGCGGTTGCCTGAAACCGTGGATATTACTAGCTAGGGTTGACCACTCTGCGCCTAACTGAGTCCGCGGATATGAGGGAACCACTGGTTTATGACGAGCGAAACGTCATTTGGGAGAAAGCTGAAATCCTTGCTTATTCTAATTTCTCTTCTTTTTTTTAGGAAGTGTTCTTTATGTGTCCAATAACATAGGCGATCATGGCTTTCCACGACTTCCTGCCTCTCGTAGATAATTTTTTTGTCTTTGTTATTTAAAACCCTCTTTCGTCATCCATTTAATTCACTCAAGCAAAGTATGTTAAAAAAATGTTGTGTTGCCGTCATTCAATCTGTCCTGTGAGTATTAGATTTTCCAAGCCCTCTTTCCTCATTATGTGCTCTAGAAATTTAAACTGTCTTCCTGATGTTAAACATAAGTTTCATTTTTGCTTCTATTTTCCCCTAAAACTTCATCGTCGTTCACGTATTCGATCCATGGTATCCTCAGCATCCTTCTGTAGAACCACACTTCTGTTGCTTCAAGTCTATTCTTCATCTTTGAGGAGATTGTCCAGCACAGGATGACAGATATCACAAAACAGCCCTTCTTTACTTTAACGATTCTTTTCTTTATAAAGGAAAAAACCCTTAAAAACTGAATTTTTTTTTCAAACCAGAAGATAATTCTTTGTGGAGTCGAATTGTAACGATTTGACTTAATTTAAAAACATTAAATAAATTTAAAATCATTTAAAATCATGTATTTACTAACATTTCTTTTTCATAATTACAAAAAAACTTTAAAAAAAAAAAATCAACCCTCTCACTTTCTTTTATATAATCATCATCAACATTTTAGGAGGTAGATGATCATGACCCCTTTTCACAGCTCTTTTTTACTTATTTGTGAATGGCCATGACTTCTTTACGTGTCGTATCCCTTCAGGACGTAGGCGATCATGTCTCTCCACAACTTCCTGTTCCTTGTAGCTCTTAATAATTTTTTGTCTTTCTGTTATTTCTCCTAAAACACTGTTCGCCATCCATCAAGCTAAGTTAGACTAAGTATGTTATTCGTTGCTTTCTTCTGTCACTCTTCTCTTCAACCTGTCCTCTTGTGGGTATCAGATTAATCACCCTAAAACGAAACAGAATTTTTTTCCCCGAAATAAGCAGTTACACCATTTTTAATTCGGAAAATTGTAGCTGATTTCTGATGTCAGGCTTCTTTCCTTCTTTTTTTTTTTCTAATCTGGTGTAGATTAAGTGGACATAAAATATTATTGCATATTCTATTTGACTTCTTTTTTTTTTTTTCATAAATATCCATAAAAAATTCCAACGGGTTGTAAAAAAAAAAAAAAAATGAAAAAGAACCTGTTTAAATTTTTACATTTTCACTTGCCCGTCAAGAACAGCTGTAACTTTGTTTTTTTTTTTTGTTTTTTGTTTTTTTTAAAAATATGAATACCTTTTTTTTTTATCAGCAGATAATACAAAATGATACGTGTGTTGTTTAATGAGCTGGTTTTTACATTTATACCACCTCATTGTGTTCTTTAAGACGAGAAAACTGACCACCATGCCTTTCGAAAATTTTGAAGGTTTATTGACACTTACTGATTTTTATAAAATCTTATCAAGTTAAAACTTAATGACAGTTAAAATGTTACATTTCTAATGTATGTAAAAAAAAAAAAAATGTGGAAATAGACAAAATGACATTTTTTTTCTTTTCTTTTTTTATTCATTGTAATGGGGTTGTGTCATAATGTCATGTACACTTTCCATATGATTTTTTGCACACTTGTCGAAGAGTTTTTTTTTTTTTGTGTGTATGTTTTTTTTTTTTTTTTTTTCAATAAAAAAATAATAGCTAAAACAAAAGTTAAAGACCTAAAATTTCAGCTGTAATTATGGGAAAATTAATCATTATTAAAGGTAATTACTAAAAAAAAAAAAAAAATGAATGTAATAGAAATAATTTTGGGGGAATTGAACCTTAATTCTAAATAATTAATGAAACTGGCTATAACCAACATATGATTTTGATGTCAGCTTGTGTTTACTTGATTGATTCTCATCATCAAATTTTTAAATAAATGGAGTATATTTTCATAATATACCCTACAAAAATATCACACAAATAATTTGTATGTGTGTGTGTGGGGGGGGAGTTATTGATTGTTATATTGTTCTATTGACAATATAGGTGTAACAGCTTTAGCTTAATGTAATAATAAAACTGTTCAGTATAAAATGAAAAAAATTGTACTAAGAATGATTATATATTTGTACCTTACTACTTAATGCTACTCAGTTTCATGCATATAGCAATTATCAGACACAAATTTGTACCCGACAATATACATGAAACTTCAAGTAGCATTTAGTGGTGAGGAACAAATATATAATTGTTCTTATGTATGTATGTTGTCTCTGTGTGTATATACATGTATGTGTGTGTTTGTATATATATATATATATATATATATATTTTATCATATAAACAAAAGCAGTTTACTCACTACAAAGATGCAACTTTGTTTCGGTGCATTTCAGTTGCACCTCAACTGTTGAGAACAAAATAACCATTTTTGGTTCTTACCAGTTGAGCTGCAACTGAAATGCACCGAAATGAAGTTGAATCTTTGTAGTGAGTAAACTGTTTTTGTCTATATGATAAAATTATAATAATTAATTAACAGTCTACTATTGGTATCAGCCCTCTTTTGAATTAATGCTGTGAACATTAGAATTTATATATTACTTTGATTTTTCTCATTGCATTTCAGAGATACATATATATATATATATATATATATATATATATATATATATATATATATATATATACATACATACATACATATATATATATATATATATATATATACATACATACATATATATACATATATATATATATATATATATATATATATATATATATATATATATATATATATATATGATAGATCTAAAAAGTGTCGTATATATGCCTGAATGCATGGGGCTTGTATCTGCACCTAGCCTCAAATTGTTTATATGGATGTGTTTTGTGAATTAAAATATGTACACATGTATGTATGTGTGTCTATGTGTATGAGAGTGTCATCCCAAACAAACACAGAAGTAAATCCCCCTCCCACCACCAAACAGTCAAACAAGCATAAATAGATCCAATTTTAAAAAATAAACCAGTTTGCCTGATGATCACAAAAGCATGAAATCCAGAGTCACAAACTCATATCCATTCACCTGAATATGCTTGCTGCTGTATCACTGATATTGAGTGCTTTCCACTAAGTACTGCACACACACACACACACACACACATATATATATATATATATATATATATATATATATATATATATATATAAGTTTATGAAACTGAGTAAGTCTGACAGTTATTTTAATATATTTTCTGTTTACATATTATTTTATAGGTATTACAATTATTCAAGTAAATGCTCTGTTTATAATAAGTATTAATTACATTTACCAGCCTGAATGTCCAAGAAATCTTGTAGAAAATATGTCCTCCGGCAGGAATCAAACCTGTATCCTACATGGAACCATCATGTAGCCTGATGTGCTATACCATTTAGCTACAGAGAAAGCGTCTGATTAGCAAAGTCAAAGTAGTTTTTAAACAACAAATTTCCCAAAACCTAATGAAACTATAGGAAAATTAATGACAAAAATTCATATATATGAATGATAAAATAGAAAAAGCTCTTATGTTATGTTTCATCCCCAGTAGGAACTTCTTCAGGTTAAATAATATTTTTGTAGGTTGTTGGTTTTATGTAGTAGCGGGCAGAGGGTGTAACAATCCACATCGGGAGAGTATCCAATCAAAGAGTGAAATAAAAAAATTTAGTTTTTGAAATTGAAACTTCATTGTAAAAGTGCTCTACAGTCCTACAAATTCCTTTCATAATTTTCTCATTACTAGGCCCAATTGTACAAAGGGATAGTAAAGGGTTAAAAAAATTAGAGTAATGAAAGACAGGATGTTGCGGAGATTTGTGATCGTTTGTGTCCTGTCACATAAAAGAACTAAAAAATTGAAAATATTATGGAATGTTCAGATTTCAACAATTGTATTTTCTTTTTTCTTTTTTATGGCTGATGACAATGTCCTTGAAACATTACAAAAATCCAGACACCACCTGCCCCACAAAAAAACAAAAATACTTTTCAAACAGAAGCATTTGAACTGACAAGTGATTGTCTTTTGCTTATTGTTGACATTAACAATAAAATAATGCAATATTAAAACTTAACAACAAAATGCAGTTGCACAATAAATGATGATAGGCTCTTTTCAAGTTTAAAAAATTTAGAAAATGTCAGTATAATATATATATATATATATATATATATATATATATATATATATATATAATAAAAAGGCTTAAACACTAATATTCCATGGTCATATTTTGCATATGTATGTATTTTTCCACTAATATTATCTCTCTCTCTTATATATAAGTCAACCTTGTTGCATTTGCTGTTTATATTTAGTTTCATGAAAGTTTGTGAAAGTAAAGATGTTTTAAAAATACATTTATTTGCAGTTATTGAAGTTGCCTTTCAACATTAAAAACAATTTTCTGTTTGAAGAAAGTTGAACAATAAGAGGTTGGAATGTCAAAATTTGGAGTGTTGGGATTTGATATGATAACATAAAATATTGTTGTGGGGCTTGCATGTAATTTGTCTATTTAAAATAATCAAATGATTTTCATTAAAAGAATAAAAATCACTAGCAAAGACAACATAGTTTCAACAAATAAACATAAATATAATGACAAGAATACAAGCAATTGGTCATAGAAAGTAATGTCATTTTGTTTTGGCCAATAAATTTCTGAAATTAAATATAAATTCTCTTTGTATGTATGTGAGAAACTGTATGAAAAAAGTCACCGCATATGTGCATGGTTCATAGTAAAGAGGATACAAGAGATAGAATTTGTTTCTTACTGTGGATGGTGTTACTATACTCTAAAGTGGTTTCTTTGAAGTTTGTCAGTGACTGTCACTTTTAGCATGAGGTCGTGAAGTTCAAAAGCGGGAGTAACGCAGACCCTGATGACAGTTGCGCATATCCTGTTTGGGACTGGATTTCATGTGTTTTATACACTTTCTCGTAAGAAAATCAACTCCATCCTCCACTTCCTAGATGATAATAAATTTACATCTTTCTTTTCCCCACTCTCTATATATGACTTCTGGCAAACACACAAGATACAAAGTTCACAGAGTTTTATATAATAAGATATATATAATATGTATATTTCTTTATATAATATATATGCATGTATGTATATAGAAGGTCTATCAAAAATACTTTTACAAAATTTAGGGGTTGGTTCTTCACACCAAAACAAGGACAAAAGTTCATATGAACATATGTCTGTGAATCCTTTGTTTTTGAGTTGTTAAGTTTAAAGAAAGTTTGTGGTAGATGGTGCTGTGTTTCTATATAGACTAGGTTATACTTGTCATTCGTGTACATTTGTGGCTAGTCTGTCTTCAACGTTTAACATGTATAGTAGTGAGTTAACTGAGAAGTCTTCTATTTATCAATGGAAGGATATTCATATCGTGAGCAGGCAGATATGATTTTATATACAACCACATGAATGGTAGTAGACATGCGACTGCATGGTTGTATCAGATTGTGTTTCCAGACTGAAGGTAGATGAGTCATCTAACATTTACAGCTGCTTATCATTGCATTGCTGAGACAGGATCCACAAACTATGGATTGAGGAAGACAGAGATCACATTTGACAGAGATGATCCAGGTATCAGCACACCTTGAGTGGCCCTAGTATGTCATACATCTCATATTACTGCATAAAAGATACTTCAAGAACAGCCTCTGTATCTGTATCATTTACGACATGTGCAGGGTCTTCCACCTTCTGATCACTTACCATGGGAGAACTTTTGCCAATGGTCTATTACACAAACTGCCGATCCCTTGTTTGTCTCTTCAGTCTTGTTTGTGGATAAGGCAACATTTGGATGGAATAACAAATTTACACAACCAACATTTGTGGGTGATTCAGAATCCACATGGTATAATATAGGCGAGACACTAGCATCAGTTTACAATTAATGTGTGAGCTGGAATTGTAGGTGACTGTCTGGTAGGTCCATATATTCTCTCAGCATGTCTTACAGGAGATGTCTATAGGGACTTCATTTCAAACACACTTCCAGAACTGCTAGATGATGTACACCTGCTAATAAGAAGACGCATGTGCTTCATGCATGATGGGGCTCCAGCATATTTTAATCACATTGATTGGAATGCACTGGCTGACATTTACCATGAAAGATAGATAGGTAGGGGAGGAGCAGTTCCATGGCCTGCACCTTCCCTGACCTCAATCCTTTGGATTTTTATTTGTGGGGCCACCTAAAACAATTGGTTTATGCAACACATTAATAATACAGAGATGCTTCATCAATGTATCATAGAGGCCTGCAAAACCATTTAAAACTGTGTGGGAGTATTTGAAAGGGCTTACCAGTCAATGATCCAACAAGTGTGTGTATAGAAGTGGAGGACATTTTGAACATTTGTTATGAGTTGCTATGTTGAGGGGTAACAGTGGCTGTTTGGGATATAGGTTTATATGGACATTTAATCATGTTTTGGTGTCAGGAACCCACTCCCAAAGTTTGTCAAAGTATTTTTGGATTGTATTTTGAATTGCACATTTGACAGCGTCTACCGTAAACTTTGAACTTAATAACTCAAAATCGAAGGAGTTGAAGAGATATGTTTATATGGACTTTTATCTTTTAATGTGAGAAGCCAGCCCCAAAATTTGTAAAAGTATTTTGATACACCCTGTATAATTTTATATAATTAAAATAGAAGTGAAAGCATTCAATATTTATCAAAGGTCAACTCAGTTTCATCATTTTTCACTCATTCATCAAGTCTCTTGACAAGAATAGTGGTATTAAATGTATTAGAATCCATTATTAGGATTATTTTAACATTAAGTTTAAGTATGTATATGAGGTTACATTTTTTTTTTTTGTATATGACTATGACAGCAGAAATGGTTACTTAATTTCACTGATTCAGTAAACTTTTATTTTATATATAAACCTAGTATTATAATATTTCACATGTAACTACTGAGGACATGGGTCATTCAAAAGCTTACATCTTATTCATATTATTTCATATTAATTTTATTTTTACTATAGGTGTTATTTTTGGATTCTTTTTAATGCGTGTAGTATTATTTAAAAGAAATTTAGGTTAGAATTCATTCAATTTAACTACAATTTTAATTACAAATTCAAAATTACAACTTTAAAATTTTAAAATATTTTCATTGTTTAGTTTTAATAGACTATATTACTTTATAACAGAAGGAAAATTACTCATAGTAAGTAAAATTATTTTTTCCATATCAAAAGTATATGTAAATTATAATTTTTTTTTTTTTATAAACTTTTTAATTTAAATATTATTTAAGTAATATTAATGGCACTTACTACAAAACTAGCTAAGTCATTTCTCAGATTTAGTAAACTTTATTTAATATTAATATTAATTAATTTATTTATTTCAAATATATGGAACCTAATTAATAAAGTTTCATATGTATGTATAAATAACAGGTTAGAATTCATTTTATTTTACTACAATTTTAATTTCAATTTTAAAATTACAACTTTAAAATTTTAAAATATTTTCATTGTTAGTTTTAATCTAAACTATATTACTTTATAACAGAAGGATAATTACTCATAGTAAGTAAAAATTTTTTCCATATCAAAGTATAAAAAAAAAACAAAAAACATATACTTTGATATGAATTCTAACCTGTTATTTATACATACATATGAAACTTTATTAATTAGGTTACATATATTTGAAATAAATAAATAAATTAATTAATAAAAAATAAAGTTTACTTATTAGTTTTTTGTAGTTGCCATTAATATTACTTAAATAATATTTAAATTTAAAAGTTTAAAATATATACTTTATATGGAAAAATAAACTTAAATAAAGTAATATAGTCTATTAAAACTAAACAATGAAAATATTTTAAAATTTTAAAGTTGTTTTTTGAATTTGTAATTAAAATTAAAGTTAAATTGAATGAATTCTAACCTAAATTTCTTTTAAATAATACTACACGCATTAAAAAGAAAAAAAAACACCTATAGTAAAATAAAATTAATAAAAAATACCATAAGATGTAAGCTTTTTGAATGACCCATGTCCTCAGTACTTACATTGAAATATTATAATACTAGGTTTATATATAAAATAAAAGTTTACTGAATCAGTGAAATTTTTAACCATTTCTGCTGTCATAGTCATATACAAAAAAAAAAAATGTAACCTCATATTAAACTTAATGTTAAAATAATCCTACATAATATAATGGATTCTAATACATTTAACTGTTCTTAAAAAGAAATAGTAAAATAAAAATTAAAAAGGAAAATATTTCAAATCGTAGTTAAAAAAAAAGTATTAGAAAAAAATCTTTTTTTAAAAAATGACGTTGAAATTTTTTTTACCGTTAATTTTTTTTTTTTTTTTTTAAAAAAAAAAATTCAGACGACATCCATTCAACTTATGTCAGGTTTCATTGTAAAATACATCCCCTACCCTTACCAAATTGTAGCTAATAACTGATACAATGATACTGACATAAGGAAAATCTAGACACCCCTTGTTCAATTTGAGTAGAATATTCTGTAACCATGGAAACGTGATTTTAGCTGTGTCTTTAAAACCCGGTAATTTTAAAAAGTTACTCCAAAATTCGCTTGAAGATGAAATGGAACTAATTCTTTTAATTTAATTGCAAAAATAAAATTCGGGGTTTTTAGCTTCTATTTTTGAAACATGGTTGGAACTGTGTAGCGAAAATAACCATATTTTAAATCAATTAATTTATAATATATATATATATATATATATATATATATATATATATATAAAGGGTGTTTCAATAACTTAGACCAATTTTAAATGTGAATTAAGTTTAAGTGTCTAATGATTTTTTGTTTTTCTTTCAGATTTAACAACTTAAGTCTTTGGCAGTTTCAACCATGAACAGATTAACAATCAAACAATGTGTTAAAGTTATTGAAGCCTATTAAAAAAATAAACGTTCAAACAGAAATGCATTTTGTGCACTTGGCAATTTTTTTGGTCAGCATAATCGAACAAATCAAGAGTGCTATTGGAAACAATGTAACGTTGTTCTGGAGTGGTTCAATTCCTGCACATAATGATGAATAGAGGTGTCTGGATTTTCGGGCACATTCTCGTGCGCTGCAGCAATGTTTTCAGCCGAATGGTGTGAACGACCATTCAATGGTGTTTTCACATCTGCCACCGACCCAGTTTGTTTGAATTTACAAACAATTTTTCCGATTGCACTCTTGAAACGTTAACATGTTGTTTGATTGTTAATCTTTCCATGGTTGAAATTGACAGACTTAAGTTAAATTTAAAAGAAAACAAAAAAAATTAAATGATTAAACTTAATTTACATTAGTCAGTACAAGCTGTTGAAACACCTTTTTCATATATATATATATATATATATATATAATATATAGAGAGAGAGATTGTGTGAAATAATATCTGAGTATGACTTTATTGTTTTTTTTTTTCCTTGACATTGATGTCATCTTTGGTGACTCATGAGACCAGTGAGTGGCCTACATTCTTAGCCACAAGTTTTACAAGCCAGCCTCCCACCCACTTGCTGCAAACCATATCATGGTGATGTGAATTATAATTCTGGATAAATCCACTTGCTGCCCTGCTCACTTTGTTACCTAAATTATATATATATTATTAGCATGAGTTTTACAAGCATGACCATTAATCCTGTTCCAAATCTATATTTTCAGAATAGTGTTGAGCTTCAATTATTTTTTTTAATTTTTTTTTTTTTGTCAGAGATGTTCAACTTATGGAAAATAGCTGAAATTTCAAACTCTTATTCGGGTTATATTTCAAACATGAAGTACGCATTAAACAAGGTTTAAACTTGAAAATTTGCTAAGCATGATCAGGCTTGGCTAAAATTACCTGATGCTAGAAGGTTAATGGTTTAAATAACAAATATTTATTTAATGAAAATGCAATATTGTTTTTTGCATATCTTTTTAAGTTTTTAAATACAAGTGTCCAGTTTCCAGTGTGCCCTGCATATGGAAGAACTATAAATGAACTACAAGGCCAAATGCTTCAGAAAGTTGGATTTTGTCTCCAGAAAGAAATATTTACATGTGGCCAGTTGTATGTTGCATGCTCAAGAGTAAGAAATCTGAAGAAATTATTCTTTGCTGTTAAAAACGAAAAAAATAAATTTAAAAAAAAAATATTGTTATCCATGAAGTCCTTTAAAATTAAAGAAATTATTAAACTGCGAAGTAGGGTTTTTGTCAAACTATTTTTCTAAACAAATCGTCTTATTCAAATTTCATCAATTGGTTTGCGAAATTAAATGACACGTAGAGTTTGTAAATCTTGACAAAAAATGTTAGGAATAACTTCAACAATACTTAAATGCTGTGAGGATTTCAGCATGTGTCAGTGTGCTGCAAAAAAAAAACTTTAGGGTTCACATGTTAAAATTTTGAGAGGAAAACCTTCTAAATATAAAATATTTTCATGTTTCTTCTGATGAAATTATTTTGCAGCAACCTTGCCTTAAAAAAAGATCTCGTCTTCAAAAACCATTGGAAAATCATTCATAATGACCATTGTTTCAATCCAACATCCAAAACAGCTTTAATGCATTCCTTCATTTGATATATTTGCATTTAAGTCCTTACAAAATGTTAATATGAATTTTGTTTGAAGACTTGAGAATCTGTCCACATATATAGCTGCAGTTTATGACATTGTTTAAGAAATGAAAATTAAGATGTTCAACTGAAGTTTGTGTCCTGCATGTCCATCCCAATTGTTCAAATGACCATTTGCTTTTGGGTTTGTATACATCATGTAATTTTCCTAATTGAATGTCCAAACCCTACAACAGGTTGAAGTGATATAGCGAGATAGGAAACCATTTTTAGAATTTTAGGTTTGTTTCATTAGGTTATTTAAGATGTCTGTTTTTTTTTTTTTTTTTTTTGGAGATATTTGTCATTCATTTTTTATAGCCTGTATCTTTTTTGTCATTTTCTGCAACATTAATTTTCTTTCTTACTTTAAATTTTTTAAAAGAGTTTACAAGTTTTTGTTGTTTTCAAACAAATATGCCATTTCCAAAGGATTCAACATTGAATTTTACTCATGCATAACAGTACTTGGTTTTTCCATATAATTTTATACCCAGATTTTGTATTTAATTTATTGCTTATTTTAGAAGCAAATGACTTTGTGTTAAGAGTTGAAACCATTTTTATCTGAAAATAGATATTTTGTTGATATTATTTAAAAAAAAAAAAAAAAAAAGATTTGCATGGGTTTTCAGTGGTCACACATGGCACATTTGAGTCATAGACTATTATTCAGTGATAAATACATCCAGATTACTTACTAATATTAGCCTGGGAAAACAATCTCTCATGAATTGACTCAATCTTTTTGAGTAAAATTGGGTATACAAAACTGTTTGGAAACTTCTGATTGTTGTACCAGCAGTGGGTTTGTAGCCGAATGTTTAAACCTTTTCACCTGGTTCAACTACTGATCATACCAGATTATGGACTCTCTCCCAGAGACTGTAACTAAGGTCTGCTTACTATAATTGCATTATAAATCACAGATTGGCTCTGTATGTGTTAAAGAAACAAAAATGCTCCTGACCAGGTGTCTGCAGTAGCTAGCCGCACTGGCAGAGGGGCATACTTGAAAATGAGTAGTCTATATCCATCTCGCCATATCCCAACACTGTCCAGTTGTTTGTTAGGTGTGACTGCTAGAAATTTATTGAAATATTTAACATACATACTCAATGGGTTTTAAATCTGGTGATTGTACAATATTCCTGGAAATAATTTAATATCACGCATACACAATAGGGCAGGTTAATTTTTCACTTTTTTAGAAAACGTTACACTTGGGGTGAAAGTTGGAGTTTGATATGATAAGTACTGACACCAAAAATTAGATTCATAGCTTTTATCAATTTTTGAGCATTTAGGTTTAAAATCACCTAAAAAGAAAATGTTCAAAAATACCTAATTTCTGAGGTTTTTTGTTTACAAACTGACTTCAAAATTTAAGAATAAATACAAATAAAATTGATGTATTTTGTATTAGATACATTGAATGAAAAATATATCCAAAGCAGAATTCTAATTATGAATCATCACAAGAAAATAGGAATTTTTTTATTGTATTCAATAAGTAAAAACTGTAAAAAAAAAAATTGTAAATTATTATAAAAAAGTCTGATTTGTTAGATTATAATTAATAAAAACAAAAATATATATAACACTATAATACTACTGGGCACAAATTATAAGACAAAATGTTTTAAATTTGGATTGTTTATTGAAAATTGCACTAAAACTACTGCACTGTATAACATATTACATCATAATGTAGCTGAATTGTTCAGTATAATTTCCATTTGAAGTAAATGAAGGTCTTATTTGATGGCACAATGATTTAATAATAATGTGCTTGTGCCATGCATCTTGTCCATATAAAATATGTAAAGCTTCAGTAAATTATAAATTTTATAAGGCTGTGCTGTAAGGCTTTCACTGATCACTGGAATGAAACTGCAACATTACAATTTTGAACCTAAACTTAATCTTTTAAACTTTAGGAAAGAAATTACTGAAAACTATTTGTGTAAAATACTTTTCCTTTTCTCCTTTTAAATTAGGATATATACTTATCTATCTATCTATCTATTATTGGTCTCTGCTGAGATTGAAAGTTTAATTTCTTATTACTGCCCGAGTAGGTAAGTTTTTTTTTATTTTTATTTTTTTTATGAGACACATTGTAGGGAAAAATGGATTCATGCCCTTTCCCAAGTTCATTAATAGAAAATGAACATAACAATTTTCCATGCTGATAAATAATTTCCCTTCAAGATACATACAGATGGCACAGGATTCCATCACAGGCCAACATCTTTTACATAATCCAGTAGAGGCATGCAAACTTGATGGAGTCCTGTTATTGAGGAGACTTAGATTTATTTTCAACATTAAGGACACTTAACTCTATAGATATGACAGTGTAATACTCCTTTGTAAAACAAGCCCATGAAATACATAGCAGTTGAAAAAGGAACTGATTAAATTTATTTAAGATCACAATTTAAATATTACAACTATCACCAATCAACTTTCTCAAGGTGACCTTAGACTCGAATAATAGATATTACAAACCATATACCAAAGATCTATATAACCACAGATACATCAGTAAAGAATCAAACCACCATCATAAAATTCTAGATAATTTATGTAAATCAGTTCAAGTTTGGTTATCTACCAACTCTAGCAATAAGGAAATATTTGATAATAATAAAATTAAATATATAAAGGTTTTAGGATTAAGCAATCATAAAGTAAATTTAGAGTATTTAGAAAAAAAAACAAAGGTAGAAATAAACAGTTAATCGTAGTGGTCGAATATCAGAGAATTTTCCTAAATATAATCCATAAGCATTTTAATCATTCACCAAGGCTAAAAATACAAAGATTTTTTAACAAAAATAATGTTAAGATCAGCTATAGGTGCATTAATAACATAGAAAAATCCATATCGCAACGTAACAACATTATATTATACAAATATATTTCCATCAAAGACAATGTAAATTTTTCTAAAAACAACTGGTGAAAAAATATGATTTGTTCCTTCAACAGTCAATGTATGACTGATAATATTGTATACCAAGCGAGTGTACATTCCAGTAATGATATTAAATTTTATTTTGGTTTCACTGAACATCTTTGGAAATTTTGTTTCTACTATCATTGAATGACTTTAGTTAATATAAAATACAAAAACAGCATTGCTCTCTCTCCAAATATTTCTGGCAATTAAAGAATGATGGTAATTCATCTTCCATCTACTGGGATATTATAGCAAGAGCCAAATATTATAATAGGAAAGGAGATAGTTATAACTTGTGTCTTGCTGAAAAATATCTATCTATCTATCTATCATATATATATATATATATATATATATATATATATATATATATTATATTTGGTTGGATAGATGTGAGTTTGTGACCCTGGGTTTCACGCTTTAGCAAACATCAGACAAACTGATTAATGTTTTAAAAATTTGGGTTTATGTAGATTGCATGTATTGGTGTTATTGTGTAAGAGGTGGGGGAAACTTTGTCGTTTTGTCATCGTACTAACACAAACATCGATGTATGCAGACACATATACATACTTGGTCGTCCGTCGGCACTCATACATATATAAACATATGTGGGCAGTTTCGAATATGACATGTATGTATACGGGTGGTGTTGTGTCTATACATACGCATTTGTATGTTGAAATTTAAAGATTGGAAGTGTGGCGGAAATGTCTTGTGAATTATTGCCACCAACCCCCTTACATATTACTATCAGACCATATCTACCATTACCATATAATCCTGCCATAATTATTAACGTAAACTACCCCCTCTCCCAGCATATTTAATACCACCATAAAAATAACCAATAAGGATTACAAACTGAAATTTCTACCAGTCACATAAAACACAGTCACAAAAAAACAAAGAAATAACCAGTTTTAATGTAATAACAATAATATTTTTGTAAATTAAAAATTATAGCAATCTTCAACTACCATAATTTTACACAGAATACCTATTATCAGAATTTATACCAAAATAAATTAATACATATAACAAAATAAAATAAAACACCAACAACCACCTTTTAGTTCAAGCTACCACCACTATAACTACATTCATGGTTTTATCATTCTCCCACCACCGTTACTAATCATTTCTACCAATTTACAATTTCTACCAGCTAATTATATTATCATTGTCTCCAATCCCTTGCAACATTACTATCACATCATATCATATAGACCCGTTATTAAATTAAACTACCCTCTCACCCAGCATATTAAATATTAAATATCACCATATAAAATAACCAATAAGGATTACAAATTTCTACCTGTTACATATACACAGTCATCAAAAACAAACAAATAACCAGCTTTAAATATAACAAATAAACCCCCATTTTTTCTTTAAAAATAAATATAAATAATAATAATTTTTACCTATCATAATTTTACACAAACCCCACCACACATATATATACACACGTGAGGAAATATTATTCAGCGGAAAAATAAATAATATGACATGTATACATTCACGAGACATTTCCGCCACACTTCCAATCTTTAAATTTCAACATTCAAATGCGTATGTATAGACACAACACCACCCGTATACATACATATGTCATATCCGAAACTGCCCACATATGTTTATATATGTATGAGTCCCAATGGACGACCAAGTATATATACGTGTCTGCATACATTGATGTTTGCTTTAATACGATGACAGAACGACAAAGTTTCCCCCACCACTTCCACAATAACACCAATACACGCAATCTACATAAACCCAAATTTTTTAAAACATTAATCAGTTTGTCTGACGATTGCTAAAGCATGAAACCCAGGGTCACAAACTCGCATCTATCCAACCAAATATATATATATATATATATATATATATATATATATATATATATATATAATTATTATTAAAATAGTTTTTAATAATTTATATTTTTTATTTTGTGCTTGTTAATTAAAACAATGAAAAACATGGTTTGGTCAATATGTCATATTTTTTTTGGTTTTTCTAAATGAGAGTTGGTCAATAAACCTCTTGAGCTCCTTTTGAAATATTTTATGCTATCAAGGTTATGGTGAAGGATGAAAAGCTTTCGCCCATTACTCGCCTCCCACCTTCTATGTCTATTCATTTTAGATGTTGTTTTTTTTTTTCATTCTTAAGTGACTGATGCCATAATAATGACGTCTCTCTTATGCCAAAGATAAAACAAGTGGAATTTAATTTATTTTATTCTCCCCCTCCCACATTTAAGCATTCTTAAGAAAAAAGTTGGAACAGTAAGAAAAAAAAGATGTAAGAAGAACACAATTTATCAAGTAAACATAATGAGACACGCCTTATTGAAGTATGTATGCTAATACACTTAGCTTCACTTCATAGATAAATAGCATCTATCGATGATATAATAAAGAACAAATAGGAAACATTATAAATTTAATGTTTCACTTTATTAAAGCTTCATCACTTTAATAAAGTGAAACATAACCTGTTAAGATCAATAACGTTTTGTATTTGTTCATTATCATTGTTGGATTCTGATCCATATTTGATCCCAATCCATAGCATCCATTATAATGGTATTCCTTAGTAAAAAACAAAAAAAACACACACACAAAGATGTCTTTGGTAATATCTGGGATTCTGTTTCATCTTATTACTATTACTCTGCAGTAAATTTTTGATCAAAGATGATTTATTCAATGTGAACAAATACCTCAATATATTTTCTTTATAATGCATTATTTGGTAAAGATTAACTTAGCACCAGGCAAAAAAAAATGGTGCATCAAAATAGTTTTCTTTTTCTCTTGATTGATTGATCTATTTGTTTAATTGCATATTAACACCTTATGGGTCATTTAATGCCAAAATTTAATTTTCCTGGGAGCTTCGAAGTAATAAAAATATAGTATATATTATTCTGCTTTTGCAATTGAATACATGGTAGATGCTTTTGTGCATATATATGTTTGTGTAGACCTAATTACTACAGATGGTGGTATGTGTGTTTTATGTTTTAGTTGAAGTTATATTTTTGAATACAGTTTGATTTCTTTCAAAAATTGTAGGATATTATGCGGATTAATGTTATGAAAGTGTTCTTTCATGTTGATTGTTTGGTTTATTTTGTTTAGCCATGTATTATGTTATGTGTGTTATTTAATGCTGGATTAAATGCAAATATATGCCTTCAATTAGAGATAAAATGTATTGTTGGTAATTCTATGATAAATAGGTATTGTTGGTCATTTTACACTATTTCCATTATTTGGACTATCGCCCTCATCTTTGTCGCCATATTTATTACAACATTTCAGCTGTAGTACTCTCGGGCATACTTCAGGTGGTTCAAATGTCAAACTGAACCCTTTATTTCGCTCACTGGGGTAGACTTATAGTTCTACGCACCATGTTTAATGGATGTCAGTTATCTCCTGTTAATTCCCCTCTCCAAGTTTTCCACTGCCTTAACTGGGTATTGAACTTACACTCTTTGTGTCCTGTCACTGGATCTAACCAACACCTTTATCCACTGTGCCATGTGTTCAGGGTTCAGTTCGACATTCCAACCACCTGAAGAAGGCCAGAGCATACTACAGCTGAAACGTTGTAATAAATATGGCGACAAAGATGAGGACAATAGTATGAATAATGTAAATAGTGTACATAATACCTCATCTCAGAAATATAGATAGATATTGGTCATTTTACTATAAAAATGTATTTTTATACTTTCATAATGCTTTTCTTTTTGTTTAGGGTTTCAATATATGCCCATAGCTACGACCCTAACAGGCACTACCACTCCGGGTTTGAGTAGACCTGGGAACAACAGCAATTAAGAGGTGGTTCCCCACCCCTCAAAATCTCCAATCTCGCAATCAAAGGTCATGCTGATAGATGTAGTTTATTGTCATACACAGGATTTTTTTTTTCCTCTTGACACTGCTATTACTAGGTTTACCGCCAAATCATATTGAAACACTAGTTCTTATACAATCATCAAAGTTAAGCAACATCAAGCCTGGTCAGTACACAGATGGGTGACTGCTTGGTAATACCAGGTGCTGTAAGCTTGGATGTGTGGGTGGTGTAATGGATAACAGCTTGGAATTGTTAATCAGACAATTAAGTTCCAATTTCAACTGGATTTGTTATATTCACTTAGGTGCAAATACTTTTGGGAAAGGTATGAATCCACCTTTTTTCCTCCCAGTTATGGGTTAATTAGTAAGACTTGTAGCATTAAAGCCATTATTATCTCACCACACAAAAATAAAATTGCGTACAAATTATTTAGAATACAGCATTAAATAACCTATAAAATTTGATATGTCACTAAAGAAAAACAACCAACTGCTATTACTCTCAGTAATTTTTATTGTTTGCTTTAAAAAGTCATTTTTAGAATTTTAAATAATTTTAATAAGATTATGACATATGAAACTGAATTTATATATTATTTCTTTCCTGCTGTTATTGATTTAATTTTTTTTAAAAGGGATGCTAATATATTCATAAATTATTACTGTAATGTGCTGGTGTTTAAACCTGAAGTTATTTGTGAAAAACCCAATTTTTTTTTAAATAGCATGTGTATAATGTGATCTCAGCTTCTAAGCAATACTAGTAGACCTACTGTTGTCAAGTATTACAGTACTGTGCATTGTCTTGGACATTATTTTATAGCAAATGGTCTTTTTTTTTTTTTTTTTTTTTTTTTTTTTTTTATTTGTACAAAGCTATCTCAAAATGTTAAGGAAAAATCACTTACTGTAAAATATCTGATACATAGATTTAGATGCCATACTTTTTTTTTTTTTCCTTATGCCTGACTATGGTAGTGTTTTTACTCTGGGGTCTGCCACCACCAAAAACACATGAGTTTTAATCCCTTCAGAAAACATTTGCCTGTGTATAATGCGACTCCTTGCTTTTTGCATAAAATTATAAAAATAACTTAAAAACAATGTCAAGAGAAAACATCATTTTGACAAACCATTTTTTTTTTTCCTCCTAAGTTAAGCTTAAGTTTGCCAGGTGAAGCTTGAGATACATGTGGCAGCAAAATCTCTGATTGGGAGATTAGAGGTTTTCAGGAATGTGGAACCACTTCTTAATTGCTGCTGTTCTGAGGTCCACCTTCACCCTGGGTGGTAGCACCTGTTAGGGTCCCATGTATGGCAAATAGTGAACCCCAAACACTATGAAAGTATGAAAATACCTGCAATACATTTTATATTCAAAAATTACCCATGATACATGCTAATAGTAGAATTACCAATAATATATTTTTCTAGTAGAATTACCAACAATAAATTTTATAGCAAAATGACTAACAATACATTTTATTTGGAGCTGAAGCCATAAAACTATGTTCAAAATATTTAGATTTCAGTATTAAATAACCCATAGAGGTTGATATGCTGCTAAACAAAATCAACCAAACCAAATGTCGATAGTTTCTAAGAATGGAATGCTTACTATAAACACCAAATTCAAGACATCAATTGGTCCAACCGGGTCACTAATTCCATAGTTTTTTACCTGTGTACAGTTAGCCAGCTTGTACGCCTTTTCTCCAACAGCACCAGCTCTGCTAGCTTGGACATATACACCATTTGCTAGATGGGAGGATTCCAAAGGTCCTTCTGTACAGGGAATTGGCACCAGCAAGATGACATGATTAGGATATTCTATAAATCTTTATATATTCAGATGTGCAATGATGGTGAAATTGGTTTGCTGGCAATAATTGCTAGTTATGAGGAGTAGTGGCCAGATTCAAAGCCAGTGCTATCAAATTACACCCAGAAATCACCCAAGTCAGGTACTGAAGAATCAACTCCCTTTGTCCAAGACTATGAGAGTGAAGACTTTCTTTTATTGCTTTTCTACCTGAATGTAGCAGTATTTGAGATGGGCCACTGCTGTATGTTTACATTACTAAATCTAATTTAGCTACAAGTATTTAAATATAACAACACTGAAAGCATAATAGCTGGTAACAAGTTCTAATAATTACTTAGATATAATTGGAGGTATAATTATTGTGGCAATGACACATGAACAGGATCTGATTTAATGACCAATCCCTATGACAAAAGACATGTCTCAAAAGATGCAGACATCCTGGCAACTTGACTAAGACTTACAGTATGCTTTCATTTGAGAAACATTAAATTGAAAGTGTGGGGAGGTTCTTTTTGTATTTGTCTATTTTATATCCATGGAATAATCTGATAAAATTACCTACCCACCAATGATAATTACAATGATGTCAATAATTCCACAGAATGTCTTGATTTTACTCTTATAACATCTTACTACTCCAATGGATCCTAATTATTTTACTTGGATCCCAAAATCTTGTACCAGTAAGTTCTGTCTGAATTTCTGGAACAAGGAGTTCTCATTATTTACACTATATTTGGACTATTGTCCTCATCTTTGTTGTTATCACAACATTTTAGCCATTGTGCTCTCTGGCCTTCCTCAGCTGTATACCAATCTGGGTAAATGTCCTTGGGAAAAGCATGAACCCAGGGAATTCTGAACTGAACCGTTTATTTAATCTTTAGTGGTAGACTGTTTTTGTTCCACTTCTCATGTTTAGGGATATCATATAGTTCTTATTTTTATTTATTACTTCTCAGTTATTGCTCACCTGTTTCCACTGAGTGCAAGCAGACACTACCCAACCCGACCCAATCCATGTATTGAATTCACAATCACTAGGCCATCGTCCCATAATTTTTTATTGTGATTTCAATCACTGGATCAGGCAGTGTATACTTGCACTCAGTGCAAACAGGTGTGCAATAGCTGAACGATACTAAATAATAAGAACTAGATGATATCCTTAGACATGAGCGGTGGATCGAGAACAGTCTATCCCCGTAGATTAAATAAAGGGTTCAGTTTGGAATTCCCTGTAGGCTCCCCAGATTGATATACATCTGAGGAAGGTCGAAGTGTACAATGGCCGAAACATTGTGATAGAAACAACAAAGATGAGGACAATAGCCCGAATATAAATATAATAATGATAACTCCTCATGTTAGATATTCAGAGAAAAAGATGAAGACAGCCTGACACTAATGTCAATAGATAGCGGTTCGTAATGAGAAATCGGAGAGCAGAGTTCGAATTTCAGTTGGGTTCATTACATTCACTTAGGCGCAAATGTCCTTGGGAAAAGTATGAACCCATCTTTTCTCTTCACCCCCACCAAGATCGGGACAGAAGGGGTTTTATAGCTTTGGTTAGCAACTATTCTAGAGATGGTGACTCGATAAAAACAGTGATCCCACAGCAGTCTGGGTCACTCATGGCGATGCAGAGGCATGAAAACGGAGTAATTGAAAGTTTTAAGTCATTTGAACTGCGCATTTTTTTGACATAGTGATTGAGTACGTGCACTCAGTAGAAACAGGTGAGCAATAGCTGAACAGTACTAAATAAAAAAGATAAGAACTAGATGATATCCCTAGACATGAACAGTGGAATGAGAACTGTCTACGACCCCCCACCCCACCCCACCGTAGATTAAATAAAAGGTTCTGTTCAGAATTCCCTGTAGGTTACCCAGATCAATATAGGCTGGAGGACATAACACAAATTTTGAAATGTTTTGATAAAAACAACAAAAATGATAATAATAGTTTGTATGTAAATAGTTTAAAAATTGTTGGTAGAAGGGGGGAAAATATCTAATACTAACAGTTAGCTCAACACTTCCCCAGAGGTCTTTTGACCAGATATGGAACCAATACATCAATTTGCTTGGCTAGAAGGGGTCCTCAATGTGTATTTATTTATTTTCAATTTTATCAATTTGTGAATGGAGAAGTTATAAAATCCTAAATCATTAATTAAAATATTATTTAAATGTTTTGGTGATGTTCCCCCCCCCCTTCTAAATTACAGAATTATGCTAAGCTTTTTGTTTGCTTCTGTTCAGAAATGTTGGGTGGATTTTAAACTTTTGGCCATGATTGTATAGTTTCATTTTTACTACATCCAGACAGTGGGTGGCCACTTTAAATATCTTACTGCTGGTCTAAAAAATACCAGACACTTCAAGCTCAGATAAAATCATTTATTGTCCAACATCTAAGTAGGTGTCCTATTGAGTCACATTTGTATTGGTGGCTGTAATGAAATTCAGATAAAATTTTAATATAAAGGAACTTTTGCAATATGAAAAAATATATTCACATTAACTTGAGGCTTAAGGTAGAACAGTAGATATTTACTTAGCTTAGCTTTGTCTGGTACAAGGTCACAATAGTGGAATTCTCAATGGGGATTGAACTCAAAAGCACAACTAATTGAATGTGATAAACTTGTTAGTTATTACTTTATAGTAAGTACTCTTAGAAATATACACTCAAGTCCTGAATAGTTGGGCCTGCCTGGTTATTTAAAACTTGATTTTTTTTTTGTTTTCCTCTCAACCTACCAAATATTATTCCAAGTCCTCTTTTTCCAACCTCCTATCTTTCCTTTTTTTTCCATTTGAAAAACAAATGAATTTAGAATTAATTTTCCAACCTACTCAACTTATGCATTTTTTATTCCAGACTTAAGAGTATGCTTAGTCTAGTCCAGTGTTCCCCAACATCGGCATTAACACATCCTTGTAGGCTTTGTTATGTTGAAATGGGGCACTGGTAGTTTTTATTTCATTTTGTGGGACAGTGAACATACTCAGGGGGCAATGGGCATTTATCCATTTTTTTTATTTTTATTTTATTCTATTTTTCAGATTTTCAAAAATTATTCATTATTGGCTACAAAAAATTTCTGAAAGGTATCTAAAACTGTGGGAAGCTACCAAACTTTTCTTTATTGCTTTTCCAACTTCCTATATGGCTAAATGTGGTTTCAACACAGTTACACAACTTCTTACTAAACAAAGAAACGTCCTGCAAATTACAAAACGAGGAGAACTATGATTACTTCTCAGCATAGTAAGAGTCTTAGCCAGTAAACACCAAAGTCAGCCTTCACATTGAAAACATTGAGATAAGCTATCAAATAAAAGTTGTTTCTTTTTTCAACATTTTAATCATTGGCATTTATTATAGAAATGAAAACAATATTCAAATTCTTTTTGCACTATTACATAAGTGTCATCTTGCTATGATAGATGAATTCAGTATGGAATTCAAAATTTAATTTGATGGGAGAGTTTTTTGAAGAAAAAGTTTGGAAGCACTGGCCTAGTCCAAGACAACAATAGTGAGAGTGTCTAGTAAAGATCAAACTCTTCATTAGTTAGTCTTCAAAAACTAATTTACTAATTGGTCTATATTAGATAGATAGCTCTATAATATAGCAAAAACAAAAAATTGAAGATCATTTTTTTTTTTTTTTTTTTTTTTTACAATGCAAAACCGATCCTACAAGAACAATAGGGGATCAGTTTATAATTAGTTTGTAATGTAAAAATGGTCCTCCACTTTATACCATGTTTTTTTGTTTGTTTGTTAATTCTTGTTAATTCTACATTATTTTCACTCACCTTTTATTATTTTGTGACATAGAGAGAGAGAGAGACCCCCCCACCCAGGTGGATTTAGTAATCAACAGTGCTAAAGAATTAGGATGAAGGTGCTAATTACTTGAGTAGAAGGGATTCTGGAGTAATTCCAGAAATAAGTTTATTTTTTTATTTTTATTTTTTCCCTCAATAATTGTTTCTGTGGTTGAGTTATTAGTTAATTAAATGTAATAATTCCAGAGTGATTCGTTAAAGTAAAGTTTGTGATAAATGGCGAATTGGACTTTTGGGTGGTCTGAATGGCGGAATTCAACCAGACGGGATAAGTGGTTTTGGCAAAACCTAAGTATACATTGTCTGCAGAAGACCCAGCAGGAGGTCCAAATCTGATTTTAGTACCTCTTGAAAACTAGCTTCCTGCAGAGTTTCAGGGACCGGAAAAACTTGCATGGTGGTCAAAGGCGATTTGCATATTAAAATTCGGGGGCGGTGCCTAAAGATGGTTTAGCTCCGCCTCTCTATATATAAGCTGCCCGCACGCTTGAGTTAGTCAGATCACAGATCGGAGAGAACACGGACAGAGTGCAGCGGAAAACGGCTTGGTGGATTTTGCTGGTCTGGTCTGTTAGTTGTCTTGTGTCAAGAAGACCGATCTGAACCAAGAGATAGAAATAGAACCCGTACGAATCCAGATAACTTCGTCAAACAAAGCTGTGAGAAAGCAGACTGCTATATCGTAGGGTGCAGACGAAGATCCATGAATTACTTCCCTTAGATCAGCCAAAATTGTTTAGGCAGAAATTTTCCTTCTCTCTCTGTCACTTCCGACCCCAAACGAGTGAACCTCGTTACGACATTTTGTACTCGTGTAAATTCTTCGGTAGTGACATAAAAACAGTGGCCTAAAAAGGGCTCTTTGTACAGGAACCAAAAGAGTTGCTTATTTTTTCTTTTTCATGTCTTTGCGGCTACAACAAGAAACTTTTTTTTTGCATGAATAGTAAGTTCCTTTCAGCATAATACCCAGCCGTTTAATTCATCCTACCTCTGGATCGTTCTGAGGGATCAAAATACTGCTGTTCGGATCAAAAATTCACAACATGGCGGATAGTGGTGGTTCCTTCAGTTCACCGGGGAAGGACCAGGTGATTTACTTTTCGGCCAGAACCACCAGAGAGACAGGACAGAGCTGCAACAGGCAGGGTTTATTACATTAGATTTAGAAAGTTTAAAATTGCATAAGATTTACAAGTATCAAAAAAGTGAAGGATAATTTTATTACTAGAGAACTATACAAAATAGATCCCCAACTTTGTTGACTTAAGTTTCTTTCTTGATTCAATCCTTGCAAACATTTTTCAAATTCTTTGTCATCCTTTATGTTTTACTGATAACGTTAATATTATTTTTACTTATTTTGTTAAAGTGGTTAGATGAGTGTTGTGAATTTTTTACGAATTGCATTCCTCCGCTCACTAAACCTGTTTTTTGTAAACTATTAATTGTTTCTTTTGCAATACCACAAAACCTGTTTGGAGATATCTATATTGTTTTTTCTTTTTTATTACTTCAAAAATTATTTATAATGGATGCCCATGTTTGAAATAGACACCATGTATTTTTTTTATCTTTAAACAGTGTATATTACATCTATGCATCAGAAATCTTAAATAAAATGTGCTCTCTGGCAGGGTACAAATCTGTGCCCCCCCCCCACCTTTGCAGTAGAAACCACTGTTTGATCTTGTGTGCTTCGACCAAAGAGAGTGTCATAACCTAGCAAGGTTCTATTTGCCTTCTTTAAGAATGCACACCTCCTTGTTCAGTTCTTCACGAAATCTGACATCTGTTCAGTTTCATATCCAAAACATAAACAAATTATAAAGAAGTAATGAATTTATTTTTAATGGATATAATTCAGCTTTTTTTTTTTTTTTTTTAGTGTCTGGAACAGATATCTTTTTTTTTTTTTTTTTTTTTTTTTTTTTAAGTTTTCTGGAGTGTAGGCTGATAGACTAATACACCCTGTTTAAAATTAAATAAAACCGGGCATCTATTTCAAACATGCGTGTACTCTTGAAGTAATAAAAAATGTCAAATTAAAAATAAGATTATTTTTATATAGACTAGTTAAATTCCCATCTTATGAACATTTTTTTTTCTTTAAGCATTTCATCCCAAGTCAGGTAGGAGTGCCACTAGCACATAAGGGGTTACAGAGAGTGGGAGCAAGAGCAAAGAGGCATGATAGAGGAAAGGATGAAGAGAAGGACGGGGAATAGATCAAGGCACCTGGAGATGTTGATTGACATTGCATTTGAATATTGAGAGATTATAGCTATCAAGGAAACATGTAATAGGAAGGGAATTCCACAGACGGGAAGTGTGAGATATGAAGCTATAGATATGAAGGAACCAGCAAAAGTAGCTCGTCTGAGCAGTTACCATAAAAATATTTGCAGAAAAGACAGAGGGAAGTGATAGTACATCTGTGAGAGAGTGACTCTGAATGAGATGCCAGATCAGTGCATATCTGTCTCTGGATTTTGTTGAGGACCTTAAAACAAACAGCGGGGGCTCCAGATCATATATAGCAGCAGAATTCCATGCAAAGGTGAAGGGTTGATTTATAGATTTGAAGGATGGACTTGATGCGAGGAAAACTTTCTTGCGCAACGCAGATAACCAACTTTCCTTGCAGTAGATGAAACTATTGATTAAATGTATTTGTTCCATCTCAGGTCAGCAGACATTGTGAGACAAGTTAAAAATAATTCAGCAGATGTTATTTATGGTAAAGGGACTTTTGGCAATTGTTTTACTTGGTTTCCATTATTTAATAACTTTGCATCTGAAAAATGGCGCAGTTATTGTAGTCGCCATTGTATCTTGGCCTATTGGAAAATATCAAAGTGTAGTATCTGTTCTTACCAGCTTAATCTGATTTTCTCTCTCTCCCCACTTCAATCTTTCCTTTATTTTTTCTTTCTTTCTTTCACTGAAAGCAAGTAGTGTCTTTCCCTTCTTTCCATGTGATCAAAATGGAATAGTCCATTATTTATAAGGTAGTTGCAGGGAATAACTCTCATGCCAAGTAATGAAGAGAAGAACAAGCATAATTATAATTGGATTGCAAGGTAAAAAAAAGAAATCCATAACCTAATAATGAAAAAAAAAACTGACACCATTTTTCAAAGACGTTTGTTGTTTTATGCCTTCAGTTGAATTTTTTTACTTATGTTCCATGGAGTCACATATGAGTTTTAAATTTAAAAAAAAAAAAATTTAATGTTGAGTCTGAGGTTTAATGTAATTTTGTTGATCATTGGTTGCTTGATTTTTACACTCAATGCCTTCACCAATTGCTTTTTATATGGTATAGTATATTTGTGTTGTTGACAAGAATTAGTCTTATTTCATTTTGTGGTTTTCCTTTGTGCTGATTAGTAATAGATGTTTTAATGGAGTTATTGTTAGAAAAGTGGCGTATTAAATGTTGTGACAATTTTGTAGTAATGAAACCTATATTATATGTGTGGGTGTAGGTTTGATTGAAGATAAAAAAGATTTCACACTTCTTACTAAACAAAGAAATGTCCTGCAAATTACAAAATGAGGAGATCTATGATTATAATCTTAAAATAAAACGAGTGTGATGGGGTGGGGGAATAGATGTTAAAAAAAAAATTTACCAAGATTTTCTAAAAAAATAAATGTTTCTAAAATAATTTAATTCATTTGTGAATAAGTCCAGAAAGTTTCATTAAAAACCAGCAATTTGATTTGAAAATTCTTGCAAAAATCAATGTGTTTTTCTCATTGCAAAAATGATGTTCAAATTTCCCATTCTAATTTATGATCTGTTGATCCAAAAATTTGATATAAATTTTGAATGTTCAACAAAGATTTAAAAATATAATTTAATAATAAAAAATCCTTTGGTCTTTCCTCTTAAAATTAACAAAGATTTTAACAAAACTTTTTTTTTTTTTTTTTTTGTTTTTGTTTTTTGTTTTTTGGGCATTTTTTCATCAAGTATGCTAATTCTTTAGCAAATCTTTGAAGGTACCTAAATTGTCTGCTAGCTTGCTTTTTATGTACAGTAATATCTTTGGCATAGTTGTAAGTTATTTTGTAAAGTTTTGTAATGTACTGATGACCTGTTTTAAATGTTACCTGCTCAAATAGATTGATAACATTTTTCCTAAATATACCCAACCAAAATGGAGGATACAATCTAATATGGCTGTGCATCTTTTATGCTATCAAATATAGTAGCTGTCAGCAGTTAAGCCATCCCTCCCCCAACAAACAATGTGTACATATTTTTTGAGTTTAGTCTGATGGCTGCATGAAAAAGAGGGATAGTGTTAAGTGAGAAATGCTATTCTACTTTAAAAATCACTTATCAAGCAGGATTAAAAAAAATATCCTGGCATTTACCACCCAGGCTTGAACTCTAAGCTCTGAGCCTGATGGATGATAGCAACTATATTTGTCCTCCAAGCAAATTTAATGTTTACATGTGGCATAGCAGTTATTAGCACAGAAATTGGTATCACCTAGGCTATTGCATTCACTTCACACTAATGCCATTAGGAAAGGCATGTATCCACTTCTTCCCTATCCTCAGCTATTTGTTAAATAGTAGAGAAGACTGCCAATATGTCATAGGTTGGTGTGGCACCTTGCCAGCTGGAGATGGAATCATCAATGACAGTTAATAATGAAAGAAGAACCTTGATTCAGATTACATTCCCATTCAATACTAGTGCCACACAACCTGTCAGTCAACACATTGTATTTACAGCATACATTACATTCTATGAAGTTTCTCACATGTGCCAACAGGCATTTGCATTGGATCATGGAAGTCTGGCACCATATTGCCTTGTTAGACTAGACATTTTTCCAGATTTTCAGGCATATGGTCATATCTGTGTGTATAGGAAACTGCATAAGTCTATGAATCTAACCTGTTAAGCAGGGTGTTGTGCAAGCTAGTGGTAGCTCTTTAATGATGTAAAGCCTGTGCTTTTGGAATTTGCTAAGATTGTGTGGGTGAAACTGTAGTCTATCTTGACTTACACTGGTTTTGTTGCAGACTGTTTGCACTCTTTTATGCTTGCCATGTTTACTAGTGGTGACTCTTTGTTCCTGACAATCCTCCCACATCTTGTGCAGAGGATGTAAAAACTGGTTCCAGGAAAACTCAGCTGATATTTAGGTACTCTTATTAACTTTTCACACTTGCCAAATTTAAACCCTAGGACAGGTTGTAGATCCCACTGCTTTCCCTGCAGCTACAGACAACATACAGAACTCTGTTCTGAATAGCCCTGAAACATGTATAGATAAATATATCAGTACAATGATTCCAGCACCACCTCATAGACTCCATGCATCAGTTTGTGATTATTCCAGCAGAGAAAGGAACAACACATCAATAGGTAGCTTTGTGTAATTATTTTTTGGTACTTGGGCTCTGGTGAAATAAATTATTATAATGGTACCTTAAAGTGGTCTGTTTTTCTTTAAAATATATATATTTTACAATTGGAATTAAGATACATTTAGTTAATGACCATTTTCGCCTACAGATCTTAATTTTAAAATTTGCAGGATTTTTCAAACTGTTTATGGTATCATTTTGTAGTGGGATACTGGTTAGTTGGGGAAAGAAAGAGAGAGGGCGTTTGAGAGAACATAGTGGGAGATATGGCAGAAGAAGGCACCGTTACAGGAATTGTATTATGAAGGTAGGAAAGCCTTGGTATGGGAAGGGAAGGAGAAACTGATGAGCTGACCTACATCCTAATGGTCAAAGTTTGATTCAACAGAAATCCATGAAAATTAATGAAAATGTGAAAAAACAATCAAGAGGTAACCTTAGTAAGATGAAAGAGGGATCTTAATTCTAATTGTAAAGAAAATTTGGTCTGTTTAATGAAAATAAACATTGAGTGCTCTTTCGTGAGTCAGTTTTAACATATTTCAAATTCTATATTTTGTTAATAGGTCTCACTCGCTCTCCCCTCTCTCTCTCTATATATATATATATATATATATATATATATATATATATATATATATATATATATATATATATATATATGTATATATATATGTATACTCTCCCGTATCGTATTTATGTATATGTATATATATATATATATATGAGGATCTGACAGCTTATTGGTTCAGTTATGAAAGTTTGTGCGATAATCTTAAGTGGCATTTAAGATATATAATATGATTTACAAAGGAGGCCACATATGGAGCAAGTGTGAGGATTGTGAGATGAGATCACTGTTAGATTGGCTGACCTTTTGGATCTTGCTCTCACTTCTTGAAGAGGATTCAGACAAGCAGATTGAAAATTGCTGAGTCCACTAAAACACGTTGATCTCCATTCTACCCGCTCCAAGGCTAAGCACTCAAGGGTGTTATTGCTTGTGGAATGAGTGGGGTATTCAACTGGATACGAAAATTTGGATTTACAGAGCTGTTGTACTTGCCATCCTTTTGTATGGCTCAGTCGTGGACTCCATACAGGTACCATATATGCCAGCTAGATGTTTTCCATAATGGCTGTCTGCATGCAATCTGTACAGTTAAGCTTCAAGATAGGACATCTAACGTAGACCTGTTTAACAGGTGTAATATTGGAGGAATTGAGACTTTTATCATACAGTCTGTTACGGTGGACTGGTCATGTCTTGAGAATGTCTGATGACAGGATATCCAAGATCCTAATGTACAGCCAGCTAGTTAACATATGTACAGTGATTTATTGCAGTAGTCACAAACCATGGATCTGTGAACATTTATATCTTATTTTTCTCTGTGTGCACACCTGTGTATACATATGCAATTGTGTGTGTGTGTATATATATATATATATATATATATATATATATATATATATATATATATATTAAACACTCTCTCTCTCTCTCACACACACATTAAACTCTTTCTCTCTCTCTCTCTATATATATATATATATATATATAACTCTCTCACACACACTCACACATTAAACTCTCTCTCTCTCTCTCTCTCTATATATATATATATATATATATATATATATATATATATATAAACTCTCTCTCTCATATATCTTACTTATTATAAAACGCAGATTGTGTGTGTCTGTACGTTTATATATTGGATCGGATTTCCTACATTTTTCAACTGATTTCAGCAAAACTTCACTTTTTTTTTTTGGCAGGTAGTGTTTCTTTATTGTCTTGCACACTTTTTTCCTTTATTTTTACATTCAGAATGCTTTAAAAATTCCTTTTACAAGACAATTGTTTATAATAAAATTCTATTCAATCAGTAGACTCATAACGATTGAAAACAATGTTTTTGTTTGAGTTTGGGTTTGACCAATTCGTAAGAACAAAACAAAAAAGAACTAATTAAGACATGCTTGTCCGTCAACCTTAAACAATAATCTTTGTCAATTTTATTTTTCAGTCTTTATGATTTTCGATACTTGATCTATCTCTTACTGTTATATCCCCAGGCAACGCCGGCTCTACTGCTAACGTGTGTGTATATATATATATATATATATATATATATATATATATATATATATAAAACTCTTTCTCATATATAAGATAATGAGTTAACAAGCAACACTATACAATAGCTACAAATAACCACTTTCTGGCCCACTATTATTTACACTCAGTAGCCTTTAGAATGATTTGAAATATAACTGTTACTGCCTACCTAATAGCTGTTAGGATAATACAATAAATGGGAAATACCTGACATTGCTACCCATAATGCTCACAATGTCATGTCTGTGACTAGCATATATTTGAGCCACCACACAATGCACATAACCTGAAGATTGTGTTCAAGCATAAAACAGATTATTGCCACTGGGTGTTGACCTCAGTGTCAATTTCTCTCTCTCTTATATATATATATATATATATATATATATATATAGAGAGAGAGAGAAATTAATGAGACAAAAAACAATAATAATATTTGTACATTATTCAGGCTTTTAGACTAAACACAAGCACGATGAAAAAAGATGTTAGATTGGAATTTTCAGGCAAACCTGTGTTATTTCTCAATGAGAAATAAAATGTTGTTGAACTTTTCGGGGAAGGCGGATTTTTTTTTTTTTTCACTCATGTTATATTACTGATTCAGTCTAGTAGATTTGGGCTCGTTATTTGCAATGTTTATGGTTGTGGAGAGTTTGTAAATGTTGGTTTTTTTTTTTTTTTTTTTTTTTTTTTTTTTTTGCGCAGAAACTGTGTTCATTAAGTATGCCTAAATTCCTATTTAAACCTAGAATGTTTGAATTTTAAAAATGTACTTTATTATTATTTTTTTTCACACAATACTTACCTTTTTATTTAAAACAATGAAAATGACATTATATTTATGCATGCTAGTCTGTGAGGCGACAAGGTAAAAATACTGCAATTTTACCCTTCTCTGAAAAAGTGTTGGAAAAATTAAAAATCAAACCTAAAGTACGGAAGACCAGTAGTACAATAATCAAGAATTTCTTATTTAAAACTAAATTTACTTTAACCCTATATAACCAATAGTTTGAGAATATTACTTCTTTTTATTCTATACACTTATTAAACTCAGTATAAACAATTTCATTTTTTTTTTTTTAAACTGTCCAAACAAGAGATATGAAATGCAGATTTAATATAATATTCTTCTGATATTAAATAGTAGTCACAGTCAGAATCAACAAGTGGGGAGGGGTAAAACATATCCTTTTTCAAATATTTCCCCAATGTTTTTTAATAAAATTTGGGGCAATTTTAAAATGTAGTATTGATTTTTGCTTTCATTGTGGGGAAAAGTAACCATTTGTGGTACTTATATCTAAATTTGCAAAAGTGTAAATCCTCTTCTTCTCCCTCCAGCTATGGGTAAATAGCAGGACAGACTGGGTTCTATAGCCTTGGATGGCAACTGGTCTAGGAGAAGGACAACTCTGAATTCAAAGCCTGCAGAGGGTCGTTTGGGGACCCCGTGGCACATAGTGCACCAGGTCTCTGTATTTGGCTCTTCAAAAAGTGTGGATGGTCCTGCACAAAACCTTCACCACTATAATCAAATCTTATGTGCTGATGTCTGGCTGTCGGTTTCCTAAGAACTGATCTGCTTAAGCCTCCTATGTCAAATTCAACAGGAGACTCGAGTATATATATATATATATATATAGCGTGTACTTTTTCAAATTTGCTATATATTACTAGAGGACATAGAATTCAACACTGCATGATGAGTGGCAGTTTCACATGTTAAGTGATTATTAGAAGATATGTGTATGTGGTATATACCATTGCATAATGGAGTGAATTTTCAGCTTTCCTAATTCTATATGTCATGTCTTGTCAGGACATGGGGGGTCATGGCTCTCCACAACTTTCTGTCCTTTGTAGCCTTTAGTAAAATTTGTCTTTTTGCTACATATCCTAATCCCTGTTTTGCCAACCATTTGCACAAGCTTTTTAGGTAGGTTGGGCACTGCTTTCCTCTGTCCCTCTTGCCTTCAATATATTCTGTGAGTATCAAATTTTCTAAGCCTTCTTTCCTTATGAGCTCAAGAAATTTGTTATATAGGAATAAAATGTCGCTGATGACACTGGAGTTTGAACACAGATCATCAGAGAGCAAACACAGGCAATCCCATTTTGAATAAGTAGATTACATAATGGTAAAGGAAATGTATATATGGGAATTAGCGTGGTGTCTAAGTGATTACCATTCGGATCACTATTTGGTAATTGCTATTCGAGTGAGTATTATCTAGCAAGTACTATTAGTGCAAGTGTTATTCAAAGGTGTCTAACACCAGTATTGTTCAATGGTATTACTATAGTTGTATCTGTGATTACAAAGTTTTTACTACAATGAGCATTACAAAAGTGGCAACAAGTGTCCGTTGACATCACAAAAAAATTTCAACTGTTTCTGATTCTAAGTATGTGTGTCCTTTTTGTTTCCATTTTCTCTGAAATTTTGTTGCTCATATGTTCAGTCTGTAGTATGCTTGACATCCTTCTGTAGAATTTCTGCTGCCTCAATTCTCTTCTTGGTCCGTGAGATGGACCAGTATTCACTGCACTATTAGGACAGTATTACATAACAGTTCAGTACTATTTTCTTTGTTTCTAATGAAATTTTGCAGTTTCTTAATACTTTGTTTAAATTTTGGAAGGCATCTTTCGCTATCTCAATGTACCTTCAGACTTCAGTGTCATTTTTTTTCCTGCCTTTGTTAAAACACTTCTTAGATATTTAAATTTTTGCACATGTTTAATTTTGTTATCTCCAATTTGTAATTTGCATGTTGGGCTGTCCCTTTTGCTTATGACCATGCATTCTGATTTCTTACAATTGATGCTTAGTCATTTCTCCTCACTTTCCTTTATTACTTTTTGTAGGAGTCCATGTAGCTTCCTTTCTGTGTCTAATATCAACAGGGTCATCTGCATATCTAATGTTAAGTTTGTGACTGACAATAATGAACTTGGGTAGAACTTCTAATTCTCTCAGGATTTATTCACTGTAAAGACTGGGTGTTTGGTGAGAAGACACTCCTTTCTACTTTTGAGTATTTACTGAATTCATTTTCTACCTTCCATGTAGACAGTTTGCTTCTGGTATGAATTCTGTATTATTCTAATATCTTTCCGTAATAAATTGAGCTTACTTCGCAGTTCTAACAGTTCATTGTGACATACCTTGTCAAACAACTTCCCTGCAACTCATACCTTAAATGACTTCCTCTTTTTTTTTCCTTTTTTTTGTTTTATTTGCAACCTTTTATATTTGATATCTTCCACCCCTATTCCACCTTTGCAAATTGCAGTTTGATTTCAAGCTATTGGTGGTGGTGGGGGATCAAGTCCTTGGCCTGACATCAAAAACTGACAAAAGATTTTGTAAAATTTCAGGTTTCAAGCTGTCTCTTGTATCTTAGCCCCCAGGTGTCTTCCTTCTCAGTTTCTCTTTACTGTTTCTCCTTTGGATCAGCCTGTGACTGTGCTAGGTTTGGCTTGATGGTTAGGGTAATGTAATACTCATAGTCAAGGTGGTAAGGCTTTTCATCTTTTGCCAGGTTGAGAATCAAGAAATTTGCTATGGAAGATCATCCTATTTTCAGTCTTTAGCAAAAATCTGTATCTATTTTTTTATTTTATTATTAAAACATTATTATTATTATTATTATTATTAATGAGTTGTTATCACAACATTTTAATCAGGGTTCAATATTGTTATTCCATTCCAGGGAATGATAGAATAGATACTTCCAAAGAGAAATGCCCATAACTTCAAAATTTTTGTTATTATTAAGAGGAAAGCCCAGAAGATTTTTTGATGTAATTTGTGTTGTTGTTTTGTTTTTTTTTGTTTAGAACGTTAAAATTTTGATTAAAAATCTTGTTTTTATGGCATCAACAGGAAACCATAAATTAGTACGGAAAATTTGAGAATCTTTTTGTAGTGAGAAACACACGATGATTGACATTGCATTTAATTCTTTGAAGATTCAAATTGACTGGGAAGCAAGAAGAGAGTTCTACAAGTAAGAAGTGTAAGAAAAGAAACTGTTAGCATAGAACTTACAGTTACATCTAGCCATTTCAACTGTAAAATGATGAAACCTACCTACCAATCTAGTAATTCGTAGTCTAGATACCATAGAGAAAAGTTCATCAGAACAATTACTATGGAAAAGGCATGGGGAAGTTACATTATGGCAGTGGGAAAATGACTGAAGCTGAGATGACCTTGCAGATTTTTCTTTGGATATATTTATACTAAAAACCATTAATTCCTTAAAATAAATGTTTATATTTCTCATCAATTGTAGCAAGTATTTAATAAATGGAGCACTCACACAATAAAACTTAAGTATGTCTTTTAAAACTAGTAAATGATGCCCAAATAAAGGAATTAGATATTTGTATTATTTATTTTTAAATGTGGGAAAATATTACAATCTAATTGAAAAAAATTTTTGCATTAAAATGAAAATTCTTGTTTTATTAATTTTTGATTAAAAACTTGAACCATTAAGTGTTTGTTTTTCTGCTTATTATAAACTAAACTCAAAAACAAGGTTGAATTTAAAAAATGATAAACAAACTTTAGTTACAACTTTTTTTTTTTCTTATAAGCAGGAGTGCCACTAGCACACAAGGGGTTACAGAGAGTGGGAGCAAGAGTAAAGAGGCATGATAGAGGAAAAGATAAAGAGAAGGGCAAGGAATAGATCAAGGCATCTGGAGATGTTGATTGACATTGCATTTGAATATTTAGAGATTATAGCTATCAGGGAAGCAAGGAAGAGAGTTCCACAGATGGGAAGTGCGAGACATGAAACTATTGGAGTAGAAGAGATATATATATATATATATATATATATATATATATATATTTAACCGTTTCAACAGTGAAAGGGTGGGACTGAGGTGTCAACCTAGTAACACATTTAAATTCATACAGTTTGGGAAGCAGGAAGAGGAGCTCATCAGCGCAGTTACCGTAAAAGTATTTGTAGAAAAGACAGAGGGAAGTGACGGCACATCTGTGAGAGAGCATCTGTAAACGAGATGCCAGATCAGAGCCAATAACATTGCATATCTGTCTCTGGATTTTGTCAAGGACCTTAAGACAAACAGCGGTGGCTCCAGACCATATATGGCAGCAATATTCCATGCAAGGGCGAAGGATTGATTTATAGATTTGAAGGATGGACTCTGGCGAGAAAAACTTTCTGGCACAACACAGAGAACCAACTTTCCTTGTGGTAAATGAAGCTGGAGGCTTGTATTTGTATATGGACATTTATTTTTTTTTTTTTTTTTTTTATAAAACTTTAAAATCTTTTTTGATTATGAATATTTGAAATGCACTTTTACTCTCTCTACAAAAAGTAACATATAGAGTATAATTCTTAAATTTGTATTATAAAATTTACTCTGCACATGAAAATTAATTAATAACATTTCTTTGTAAAATTCTGCAAAGTGATTTTTTTTTTTAATCAGTTCATCCCAAGCAAGACAATAATTCCTCTGGGAATGAAATAGAAGGAAAAAAAACTTTAGAAAGTACTGGAAACCCATTTCTAAACAGGAAACAAAGGATAAACTTCTACTCCTGTTCAAAAGACCAGGACATCTGGGTATGAACTTCTGAGTATTATAAACCTAATGTTTTCAGCATCATTTTTACCAGTGCTCATATTGCAATTTTTTGCTGTTATCATTGCATGTCTTTACCAGAGTTCATATTGCAACTTTGTTATCATTGCTTTTCTCTGGCACTCCTTATTACTGGTTCCATATATATTTTTTATTACATTAAAATTGAAACTTTAGGCAATCTTGTTGTACTGTGGCTGGACCTAGGTGATGCATATGGATCCATTCCACACAAATTGTAGCAAAGGAGTCAAATTCAACAGCGTAAGCGACGCAACTCTTTCCGTGTGAAAATGTCCAGCACGCTGCAACGCAAAGCAATGTACACCAAACACGGGTGTAATGCCCCTCTGCCAATTTCTCCAAGCGACCTGCTTTTATGGAGCCCAGACACACCTCATTAGCATGTGTGTAACGCAACTTTGCGTGACTGCACGAGACCGTGAATATTAAAAAGTCACGGACGCCATCTTGGATCTTTTCTTTCCTTTCTCAACCCACAGGCCAGACAGACGCAAGGGCGTTTGGGAGGTAAACCATTTCTATTTTCCCAACACTCCCCCCCGATCTCATGATCACAGAGTTGACAGGGAGGCGGCGATCGCTTTCACCGGGTGCTTCTTCGAAGAGGGACGCTGCGAGCTTCATCGTTGCTTGTGCTCCTGTCCGAGGTCTGAGGGTCAAAAAACACCGCGTCCCTTGGAAGGCTACTGATATCTGAGTCACTGCCTGATGGAGCTGGCGTGAACCAGAGCAATGCCTCACTGGTCTCAGATTCCGATTCACTCTCATCGTCCAGCGGTGGTTGCAACTGCGTTGCCGGACGCAGGTCCTTAATGTGATGGGGCACACCGTCGACCCGTACCACCTGTGGGCTGATCACCTCAGTGACATATCCGGTTCCGTATTTCGTTGTGCACTTGCTGTGCGGGTTTTTAATCCAGACGACATCGCCTTTCTTCAGCCTCACTCCGGTTTCTTTCAGTTCCGTCAAGTAAAATGGTGGCTTTAGGCCAACAGGGGGCCTCGACAAGATCGGGAAATCTGGAGAAAAGGAAGATTTCATGGACAGATCTCTGGTATACCAATCCTAGTAATACAAGCTTCCTTGTGCTGACAGTGTATGATACACTGTCCAGCCCCGCAAACCTCCAAATGTGGGGAAAGAGTGAGTCTCCATTTTGCCAGAAGAGAGGATCACTCCAACACATATTGAGCAGTTGCCCCAAGGTGCTAAGCAAGGGGAGGTACCAGTGGTGCCATGATAAAGTTTTAGGAGTCCTTGCAACAATAGTATCAAGGAGCCTAAAACAAAACATATGAACTGAATAAGAAGACAATGAATTTTGTCAGAGCCAGGGAAAAAGTAAAGACACCACAGAAGAAAACAACCCTCCTCAGCTCTGCCCTGGACTGGCAATCGAGAGTAGATATAGGCAAGCAGCTTAAATTCCCAGTGAAAATAATACAAACTTTGTCCAAACATGATTATTTATTCTGAAAAGACCAAGCAAATCATCATGTTAGAATTAACCGTCTCTTAGGAAGAGAATAGGGATGGAGCCCACGAAAGGAAGCTTGGAAAATCTTTACAGGAATGTAAAACCTGTGGTTGGCGAACCCAGTGCGAACTGATTGAAATCAGTTGCAGAGACTTTGCTTGGCAGTCTCTATGTAAGATTTTGCCAAAATTAGGTGTAACAGGTTTGGTAAAATAACAAGGCTATTCACTCAATAACATTGGCAGCAGAAGAGGCTTCTAGATGGCTTTGGTTAAAAAGATCAAGTTAATGGCAATCAGTAAGAAAATGAAAGGAAGTTGCGGTTGATATATACAATGGAATCTTGACCGGGGGACAGAATTAGGGTACCCCGAACCATTGTTACCTACAGGTGATCCCTGGCTAAGATCTAGCACCTGTTTGCCCCCTCCCTACCAGGGTCATTGTATTATTATAATTTTATTTTATTTTATTTTTTTATTTTTTATTTTTTTGTTAATAGATGTGTGTGTAGGTGGCGGCATTGATATATGTGTGTGTGCACGTGTGTAACTCATATAGGTGAAGGGTCAGAGAGGAAAGGAAGGAAAAGTGGGGAGAAAAGTGGGAAGGAGGAAAAGGAAATAATTTTTTTTGTTTTCTTTTTCTTCAGTGGATGATTAACATAAATGAAAATGGGGATAAGTGTAAACAGAATGTGATGTTGGAGGGCGTTTCTCTGTGTGTGCACCTGTGTGTATATGTCTCGAGGGTGGGGAATCAAATTGTTACTTACCACTTTAAGCCAAACATGCCGCCATATTCCTATGATGTTGAAAGACCCGAAACCCCTAATGAACCTTGGCTAGAAACATCACTGATAATGTGTATTAAAGCATCCAATAGATGTATTTTATGAAAAATGAATTTGTTTTGTATTTATCCAATTTTAAAACTTTAATATTTCAGGTGTTATTTCTTAAACATCTTAATGGCTTTTTGATGCTAACAAAGTTTTTTAAAAAAATTGATTTGGAGATAATTAAAGTTACATTTTTAGACAGGGGACAATTAGTTTTAATTGTCTTCTAGGTAAAATTAATTTTGCAATTATTTAACTTTGCAAGGGTGGAAAAGGGCACTTTTGAGTGTCAGTTTCTTGTTACAGGTATGAGAATTGAGAACCAAACATATTCAAAGGAACATTTCCACTTTTTTTGGCCACCTATCCACTGATCTAAATCAACCAATACCTATGACCCTCATCACACCCTGGGGACTTGAGGTATCCTGGATTTTACTGAAAATTAGTGAAAATATTTGAAATTGGACATTTTGAAATTTCTGAGCTGTATGTTAATAGATTTTATTTTTAAACAGACTTTATTTTGTAAAGGGTGTTCCAATAACTTCGACCAATTTTAAATATGAATTAAGCGTCTAATGATTTTTTTTTCTTTTTCTTTCACATTTAACCACTTAAGTCTGGCAATTTCACCCATGGAAAGATTAACAATCAAACAACGTGTTAAAGTTATCGAAGCCTATTACGAAAATGGATACTCAAACAGAATTTAAATGAGAAGTTCCCCGGTTGCATCATCTGTTGAAACGGTGAAGTCAATTGGCCACCAATATTGTATGACTTGATACCTTTAGATTTCTTCCTTTGGGGTCATCTCAAAAGTAATTCAACAGTTGAAGGATGAGATAATAAGGCATATTGATGAAATCGAGGAGCAACTATGCAGAGAAATCATCAAAAAGTTTGACCATCAAGTGAAGGTGGTGCTGCCGAAGCCTTGGTGGACATTTGAGCGATATTATTTTTCGCGATATTATTTTTCGCACATAATTGCCATGACTTAAATAACATGATCCAATAGAGAAATAAATAAATTTTAACCAATAACACTGATTTATTTACCGCTGACTTTGATCCCTCTTAATGAAACACCCTATATTACTATAAATGGCATATTTAGTTGGTACAGGTGTCAATAGTAATTCTTGTTTGCTTTTTTTATCAGTGAAATAATGTCTATTGAAATGGTTTCCTTGATTTGACAAAAAGAAATACATTTTCTATTCCTGTTGGGAGGCAAATTGTCTTTCAGAGTGTTGATCCCTAGGCCAGTAGACATTAATTTTACTTGTTGAATTTCTGGGATGTGGAGTTTATATTATTTACATTCACACTAATGTCCTCATCTTTGTTCTTATTTCAGCCATTGTGCTCTCTGGCTTTTGTCAGGTGTATGTCAATTTTGGTAACCTTTAGAGAATTTCAATTAAACTCCTTAATTTATGAGGGTAGATTGTTCTCATCCCACTATGTCTAGGGATCTCTACCCAGTCCAGGGATTGAACTCGCAATTACTATTCTACCAAATTCAATGCTTGAATCCACTAGGCAATTATCACATGGGAACAATCCTGAACTTAAAACTTAAAGCCTTAGTAACAAAGATGAGGATATTGCTCTGAATGTAAGAAATTTCACTTTGTGTTGTGCTTTTTCTTCTATTTTTTTAAAAGACAAGGGTGTCTACTCAAACCTAAATAAAATGTTTATAGTAACAAGAGTTGTTGATGATGGTAAATTTGTAAAGTTATGAGTTAGTTCTCGTTCTACCCAGATTTGTGTGGAGGTGGCAGAGGACTTATTTCGGTTAAGTAGCATTATAAATTTTAAAGATCATATCCTGCTGAAATCTCAGCTTATCAAAGTCTTTGACATTTCCTTTGTTTCACTAAAAGTGAGTTCCATTTTCATCAAATGTGTGGGAGGGAAAAAAAAAGGAAGAATAACAAATGGCTGGGACTCTTACCATGAAATAATGGTTAGCTAGTTGTATAGACCAGTATTACTGCCATGAATCTGATTCTCATTGAGTGGCCATAGGGTAATCCTTGTAACCTTAAATCTTAGGTTTTACCTAATCAAATGCTTCATAAACACTTAGTTTCTATCCTGGTTGAAGTTAAAGACTTACTAATTTTATTTTTTCTTATTTGCCTTATTTTCTAATGTTCTTTATCATTCCTTTTTCACTAATTGGGCATCTACCTCATACTGTGGTTTAATTCCAGCATGCATTGGGGTGAACAGAACTAGGAAAAGATCTGGTTTAAGTTCATAAATTTAACAAAAGATGAAATATCAGCATGATAAATGAAAAACAAATCCTGTTTGTGGTATACTGGGTTTGTTTGGTTACCATAGTACAGAAACTATATTATTTTTACTTCCCCTTTGATTAGTTTAGTTACCTTATAGGTTAGTCACTGTTTTGACCACTTCTGGTTAGCCCTTCGCTGGAACCCCCACACAAAAGCATTACACCAAGTATATAGTTGGTAGTTTCATCATCCTAATCTCACCCTCATTGTTAGTATCACTGGTTTGTAACTTTTAATACCTTTTCTCCCTATTTTATTATCATATCATTATTTGAACATTTGCTTTATGCAGCCATATTTCATAAAAGAGTCTGGCAGATTTCATTTTGTGTTTATATTATATCATTTTGATTATAATTATTAAATTAATAATTTATAATATTAAATGGGTGAATTGACAATGTTTAAAAAGAAAATAAAAATTTTATTTTGAACTGAAACATACGTCAAACTAATAAACTTTATGGAAAGTTTGAGAACTGAGTAGAAACTTGCACACTTTTTTTTTTTTTTTTTACACAAGTAAAATAAATTTACATCATACTTATGTGATATTATGATCTATAGATTTTAGTTTTACTGATAGTTTAAAATCAATAAATATTTATATCTTTTTATCATTAGTACCAGGAATGGAAAATTAAGTTTTAAACAAAAAAAATTCAAAGAATTGATTTTGGAATTGAAAATTAGGTTAAAAATTCTCTGATGCCAATCCCAATACCCCAAAAAGTTCTGATATTTCCAATTCTTGATTCTGCTTAATTGTCCCATCATAACATAGCACCCTCAGGGTTCCATCTCTTTGGCCCAATGAAAGAGGGACAAACGTTAGAATGTTAGTGAAGAAGTGAAAATTACAGTAAGGAACTGGCTACATCAGCACCCAGCTGAGTTTTAGGAGGCTGGGATAACTGCCACTAATCATAGTTGGATCACTGACATTGAAAGAAACGTCTATGTTGAGAAGTAGTGATGTATAGCTGTATCTTTATGTAAGACATGTTTGATTGTGTCCCTTATTTCTTATATAATAAAACAAATTGCATTACTTTTAAACTTCATCTTGTAGATATAATGTGTCACAATTAAGGAGAAATTAAGAATTTAATGGTTATCAGAAATTTTATAAAAGCTTTAAAAATGGACATTTTAAAAATTTATATAAATATATACAAAAACAAAGAGGACATATTTCGTGCACATGCTTTTTTGTCCTTGGTTGGCTCTGAAGAGCAAAGAGTGATAACCAGTTAGGCCTTTTTGTTATTTCTTTGTTGCTTTATTTTTTTCAACCCACCACTTTATGGGAAGTAATATTATTATCCCTACATTTTCTCCTCTTTGATTTATATTTTTGTATATATTTATATATACTTTTAAAATGTCCATTTTTAAAGCTTTAATACAATTTTGTACTCTCCACAGATTTGATTATTAGAAAGTATATATTTACTTGTAGGTGCCAAGGGGAAACCTTAAGTTAAAAAAGTTTTTAAATATTTGCTCTTTAGCATGGAACATGAGAGAGAATTATTAAGAAATTTTAAAATGGAAGTAGATTTCTTCTATGTGCCATGTCCTTTCGGGACATTGGCGATACTGGCTATCCACAACCTCCTATTTCTTGTGGTCTATAACAGCATTTCTCCTTTTGCCAAGCCTCACATGCATTCACCCCACATTCTGCCATCTATTCATACAAGCTCATCACATAAGTACCCTGCTGCCTTTCCATATCTCTCTTTAGCCCTTCATAAGCTCTTCAAGTGTCCAGTTTTCCAAGCCCTCCTTTCTCATTATGTGTCCAAAAAATTTCTGTTGTCTATTTTTGATTCCTAGTGTAAATATTCTTTTTGCTGATTTTTTTTAAGATTTATTCCTTACACCATCCATTGAATTCTCAGTATCCTTCTGTAGAACTACATTTGTTTGCTTCAGTTTCCTCTTTATCTGTGGCTAATTATTTAAACAGTGGTTCCCAAGCATTTTCTACCACTCCCTTCTCTCCCAAGCCACATCACCAACAGCCCTTCTCTCCCAAGCCACATCCCCAGAAGCCCTTCCCACACCCATATAGAGTCACTTCTTGCTATTAGGTACACTGTAAATTCAAAATAACTACTCCAACACCATGTGAGCATCCATTGCTACAACTACAAACCAAGAACTGCTGCAGATGTCGAATGTCTGATGTGGTTGGCATATGGCATATGTAATGTCAGAAAGGAAAGAAAAAATGCTTAGACTTTTAACTTCAGATATCAAAATAAAATAAAACCATGATTTTTTGTATAACTCATGTTAATTTTTATTCTTTGTAAAGCACATGTGTTCTTTGAGTGTAAGTGACTTAGATTTTGTTGGAAATTTTGTAAAAGTAGGAGCAGATCATTGTTTAGTTCTAATTCCCCACTTTTTTTTAATTCCCTCCCCACACTTTTTAACCCCCCCACTTTTTAAATTCCCTCCTCCCACACTTTTTTAAATTCCCTCCTCCCACACTTTTTTAATTCCCTCCTGCCACACATTTTTATTTTTTTAATTCTTAACCTCATCAGCTTACAGCCACATAACATTGAAACACCAGTTCCTGTACAATCACTGAAATTATGTGACATCAAACCTGAGATAGGAGACCACTTTAGAATATCAGGTGTTGTAAGCTTGAATGTGTGGCTCATATAATATCTGATGGCTTGGAATTGTTAATCAAAATGTTTTTTGTTTTACCTCATCCCCTGCACTTCGGCAGTACTGCCATGTTGGGAATTCAAAATTTTTAGATAAAATTATGTTAAAAATATAGTTGAAAAATTATTGTTCAAATGCTATAAAAGTGAATAGTATTTAATATTACTAAAACTGTATTAAAAATAAATTATTTAATTATTTAAACACTAAAGTTTTACTAAAACTCTATTAAACACTACCAGAATTAAAACAATGTAAAGGGATGATTTAAGAAGACAAGAGAAACGTTTTTTTTTTGTTTTTTTTATTTTATAAAATAACAACCAGCATTTTAATCACAATAACATCATTAAAGAAGATACATATGTATATATCACTTAAACATTATTTTTAGTGGATACTTGTATTTGAGTTGACAATCTGTTTATTTATTAAATAATATATTTATTTATTTTCACCTTTGTCCATGGAATTCTCAGGTGACATATATGAAGTGGAGAGAAAACTGTTTTTTTTCATTCTTCTTCTTTATGGCTAATGTTTTTGTGCACTGATTATTGTTTCCATATCTGATCTGGTGTTTCTGCTCTGTATCTAGAAATTCTTGATAAAACCCAAAGAATATACAATGTTATCAATCTCTCTTCAATCGAATTCCCTCTGCCCTAATGTAACTTACCTGTACCTTTTCTATAAATATTTTCATGGCAATTGTTCTAATGAGCTTTCCTCTTTGGTACTACAACTTCATGAATTTTAGTGCTGTATTAGATTGGCAGCTAGGTGTCATCATATTACTGTTAAAATTGCTAAATGTAACATTTTTATTATATATATATATATATATATATAATTTTTTTTTTTTTTTTTTTTTAAGTGAAATCCATATCCCATCCAGCTAAGTTGCACATTCAGCTATACTGGGTGTCAAAATTTAATCTAAAAACTGAGCGTATTTGCATATTTAGATATTTGTAGTATTTCTTCTTTCACTGACTCCAACAATAAAAACATTATTGGTCTGGAGATGCTCATTTTTAGAACAAAACCTGTCACTAAGTGTTTCAATTTTGCCATTTCACTATTATTCTGATAGTATCATCCACAAACAGACTGTTTCACTGTATCACAGCTCATCAGAGTGGCTAGACATCTGATTGCTTCAGGCTGGGGCCAAAACCCAACTGATTTGGTATCAGTTAGACATTCTAACCCCTAGGTCATCGATAACAGGCAGAGAGGCATATTTTTGCATATTTATCTTTTCATAAACACACCAGTCACTTGGAGAACTCCATCATCTTGGAGAGTCTTGCATTATCAGCAGCAATAGTGACTGTTTACAGATTTGCTCTTTACTCCCTATTTTTATCTCATAACTTTCCCTATAAATAACCCCTAAACAAAGACTAGGAAAAAACAGTTTTTCTCTACCCCACAGTTCCCAGTAGCCTAATGGCAGCAAGTGACATGTTTCTTCTAATATTGGACTTCAGTTAAGAAGAATTGGCCACCATTTCTAGTGATCGAGAGCTCATAAAACATTCGATGTTACCCTTTGATACATTTTGGATTTCAATACAAAGAGAATATCTCTCATTAACTAAAAAGGCTTTATCAATTGTATTACAATTTTCTGCTGCTTACTCGTATGAATTAGGCTTTTCATCCTTAAATAACATCAAAAATAAGAAGTGAGAATGACTATATTTAACTGAAGAAGAAATAAGGATTTGCTTATCACATATTCGACCAAGCATTCAAGAAATTGCAAAAAAAACACCAGGCACAAGTTTCACACTAAATAAGCTGCACAAATCATTAACTAGAAATATTAAAATAAAATAAGTTCATATTTGTGTGAGTATTTTTTAAATCTATGGTTTTATTTCATAACATTTAAATGTATACCCTTTAAAAATTTTAGTATGTGTGCTGTGATATTTTCATTTGCTCCCAGGTGTGTCATTGCTTAAAAGGGATGAGAAACACTGGGAATGAAAGTGACAGTAACAATAGTGTGTATGTGTGTGGACAAAATGTTTCAGATAAAATTGGTCAACCTAACTGATCAACAAGTCATGTAAAAGTGAATGCTTGCTTGTTCTTAATATTAATAATTCAAATTTGCTTCATTTTGCAAACACAGAACCTTTATTTGAAACTGTCAAACACATCCATGGAAATATGAATAATTCAGTAGTTTTGGTTCATTGAGGGTCAGTATTAGCATAATCATTTTGTTTCTCTTCTCTCATCTTCTCATGAATTTAAAGGTTAATAAAGGAATAGGGTGAGGAAAGGATGAAAATGATGTGAAAATGGGATTGAAGGATTGGTATTGACCTAATTAGTTATAAACTATTTCTGGTACTTCCGAATTAATTCTGAAGTCATCAAATAACCACCAGAACCCAACCTCATGGGAATATTTGTAGATTAAATGGGATACAAAATGGGTAATTTTTTTTTTTTTTTTTTTTTTTTTTTTTTTTTACTCATTCACATCTGATTTCTCCCACAAACTAAATTTGGCTCTATTATCTTAAATAAGTGGTGCCCTTTGTGAAGATGGAACTTTTTATATACATGAAGAATGGGTGTAAGTGTGTATTTATGTAGGTCTGTATGGTTTATGCTATGGGTTTAAGAATAAATTACATCCGGTACCAAGGCCTCTGATTGGGAGATTAGAAGTTTTGATGAGTGTGGAACTACCTCTTAATTGCTATTATTCCCACGTCACTCTCTCCAGGGGTAGTAGCATCTGTTAGTCCCAGTTTGGCTCTTTTGATTGTCATCTGGTCTTCTGTTAGTAGAGATTTCTTTTTGCGAGGAATACTACTGTCATATGTGATAGGCAAGAATAAACTACAGAAGAACTCAAAATTGATTACAGCATTTAAGTAATGCATTAATATTTAAGCTTAGTTTTTAAAAGTTCAATGATAATTCTTCTGTCACCAATTAATTTTTAAAAATTTGACCTGCATAGATCCTTACTTTCTGTACAAAAAACTATCTTTATATCATGGGTGACTTTCACTGGAGTTTTCAGTTAATTTTGATTATTCTGAATTTATTTCCAAGTTATAGAAATTAATCTCAAAAAAATCATGTAAAGAAATTGCCAAAAACAATTGCAGTAATGAAAACTTTGGAATCTCAGATTTCTGTAACATGAGCTATTGAAAGTCAGAGAGTTGTGTCCCTTTAATTGAAAAAAGTATGACACAGTGGCATTTGCATTTATTATATATATATATATATATATATATATATATATATATATATATATATTATCCCTCACCACCAGTACAACTCTTCAGGTGCTGAGCAAGAACAGACTGTTGCACAATTTTGAAATATAATGTATATGGTTATCACGATGTTGGCATATTTATCTATTATGCTAGGATTATAGTTATTCTAATTGCCAAAAATAATTTTAAAATTAAAAAAAGCAGAAATTATATGTTTGTAAAATAACAAATTATATATTTGAGTGAAGAATATCCATAATTTAATTTTTTTTTTTTAAATTATATAATTAAAGGGTGATTACTTGTTCTTATTAAAACCTAAATATATATTCAATGGTAATATATTAAAAATAAATCACAGCATTAAAAATAAAGAATTAAAAAATTATCATTAAAAATTATAAAAAACTTATAAGAGATAGAGGTTTACTTATTGTCTGGTTCACACTCCTCCCTGATCTTTTGAACAGGATTAGAGGTTTATCCCTTGTTTAGGATTGGTGTTCTGGTTCCTTCTAAAGTCCTTTCATTATCTTTCACTCTCAGCAACACCTTGCATCTTAGTGGCATTATCATCTTGTTTGAAGTGAATTGATTAAAGAATTTCAGAAATATCAAAGTTGAGCATGGCCTCAAATCGGTTGGGAACCACTGATTTACACAGTCTGTTTAAAAATAAAGTCCTTCCACTGGACACTTAGGAAGATATCGGGCTAGTGGTTTTCACATGACAATGACTGTGGTTTACCTGAAACTTATAATGTTTCTTTGTGTCTGATTTTATTTGTTGTGGGATCCGTGCAGCACAAGTTGATAAGGTGTTGCTGCCACCTGTGCTAGAATGTTGTACATTTAATCATGTTAAAAACTCATTTACGTTTGCCAACTATATGCAGAACTGTCTTTGCAATGCATTGGTTAAGTCAAATGTGCCCATTTGATATTAGTAGTTTGTTCACCTGTGTACTGTTGCAGCAAACTATTGGTCTTTGTGCTGGTGCATTGTACCGTAGTCATTTTCCTTCCTCCACACATTTCTGAAGAAGCCTTTATAAAATTGATGTAGCTTGCCATTATATCATGTATAGGTAACTAGATGGGATAGTGATGGGTAGTTCTTTAGGGCCCAAAATGGCAAATATATTTGTTGGGTTTTTCAATTAAAATTTACTTGCACACATTGAAGAACCCAAGTATTATGTTAGATATATGGATGACACTTTTTGTGTGTTTCAAAATGAGGTTGAAGCTGGGATGTTCCATCAATCACTTAATACATTACATCCAGCTTGGAATATCACAATTGTGTTCTTCCTTTTCTTAATGTACACAGATTAGATACAGAATTTCTACTAGCATCTGTGTACTGGAAACCAAACCATTACAGGCTTATATATCTGATAGGATTCCTTCTGTTCTAAACAAATATACTTTATTAAAACTTAAGTTCATCAAGCTTTGGTAATATGCTCAGTAATGAAATTAGATTCTGGAATTGAATTTCTTAGGAAGGTTCTGAATGAGAATGTTTGCCCTTTAGGTATTATGGAGTTAGAGAAAACAATGTGATAGGCTGATTTGACCCCCAAAATGAAGCATGGATCAACCAACATGTACAAGCCAATATTTACAAGGGAGAATGGTTTACATAGGTGTGTTAATGTATCAAGTTTAGCAATAGCTGAACATTTGCTTAAAAGCTAGCAGTGTCTTTATGTACTGTATCTTCTTGGGATGTAGGCGATTGTAGCTTGCCCTTGTAGCTCTTAATAAACTTTGTCTTTCTGTTGCTTCTCCTAAACCCTGTTATGCCATCCATTTACTCAAGCTCACTTAGTATATTATGTGTTCCTTTCCTCTGTCCCTCTTGCCCTCTATCTGTCCTGTGAGTATCAAATTTTCCAAGCCCTCCTTCCTCATTAGGTGTCCCAGAAACCTCAATTTTCTCTTCCTGATGTTAAGTATTAGTTACCTTTTGGTTTCCATTTTCTCCAAAACTGTTATTGTGCACATGTTTGGTCCATGGTATTCTCAGCATTCTTCTGTAGAACCACATTTCTTTTGCTTCAAGTCTCCTCTTCATCTTTGGAACAGCACTCACTGCAATACAGAAGGATAGATATTAAAGATCAGTTTAGTACTCTTTTCCTTGTTTCTAGCGAAATTTTCCTATTTCTCAGTACTCTACTTAGATGCTTCCTTGGTTATCCCAATATACATTCAGATTTCATTGTCACTCTTTCTGTCCTTTGTTAAAACACTTCCCAGATATTTAAATTTCTGCACTTATTTGTTTTTGGTACCTCTGATTTGCAATTAACACTTTGGGCTCATCCTTTTGCTGACAACCATTCATTCTGTTTTCTTGCAGTTGATGTTTAGTCAGCAGTGTGCCTGGTCTTAAAGCCTTAAAGTGCTGAGTAGAGCTAATTCCAAGTATCACTTAGTGTTGGAGTCTGTGTACATTAAGTCGTACCAACCATATCTCTAATTATTTGCATTATTTTCTTGCATATGACATTTATTTGGAGTTGTGTATATTTTAGTCATTGTGCACATATTTTCTCTTTGGTTTTTGCTCTGATATTTAGTTATCTCAGTTTCAGTTATTTTCCATTTAGTAACTTAAGTCAAATCACTGGATTACTTTAACCAATGCTTTTATCCACTGAGTCATGTGTCCTTGGAAGTAATCCAAAAGTGACTTGACCCAAAAAGTTATGAAAAACAACTGTTAAGATTATTCTTCTTTTTTTTTTTTTTTTTTCACCTACTGGCCTGAAATTTCTCCAGTCATAGATCTCTCAAAGTTTTTTTCATAGCTGCACATTGTTTACATTTGAATACAAAACTATGACAAAAACTTCAAGTGATTTATGACAGAAATTTCGTATGAAAACGGTTTTGCCTGATTATCTGTTTCTTCGTACAGCAGAGGTAAACAAAAACTTGGAGAGTGGAGTTACTAAAGGGAAATAACTGAAACATATATCCAGAAGAGGCATGGCACATGGAACTAGAACAGTCTACCCCAGTGGATGAAATAATGGGTTCAGTTTGAAACTTCAACATATATCACCTGAAGGAGGCCAGAGCATACAGCGGCCAAGATGTAAATATGACAATAAAGATGAGGACAATAGTCTGAACAATGTAAATAGTTACAATATCTCATCTCTGAAATATAGACAGATGTTCCATTTTTTTTTTTTTTTTTTTTTATAAATTGCTTTTTATTATGTCTGATTTTATCACTCACTGATTTATCACTTTTGTCATTTCACTTTAAACATTATTTTTAGTGGATACCCATTATTTGAGTAGACGCTCTGTTTATTTATTAAACTGTATATTTATTTATTTTCACCTACTGGCCTGAATCTTTGAGAAATTTTATTAAAGAAAAATTTGCACCCTTTGGCAGGAATTGAACCTGCATCCCTCTGTTTCCCACTGTTTAACCTGGTGCACCTTACTGATGAAACAGATGATCCAGCAAAGCCGCTTTCATACGAAATTTCTGTCATAGATTTCTTGAAGTTTTTGTCATAGTTTTGTATTCAAATGTAAACAATGTGCAGCTATGAAAAAACTTTGAGAGATCTATGACTGAAGAAATTTCAGGCCAGTAGGTGAAAAAAAAGAATAATCTTAACAGTTGTGTGAACTAACGAAGGGAGAGACAAGCACAATTATAAGATTGTCATACCTTCTAACATGTTAATGTATTTGAAATAATCTTATCTGATTACTTCGATGTCCATTCCTTTGTAATGCAAGTATTATTCACAACAATTTAATCCATGAAGTCCTATTTAAATTTCCAGCAATGATGATGATTTTTTCTTCTTTCTCCAGACTTGTCGACACTGACAGTTATAACAACAACAGTAGCAACAATGGTGGCCAGAGGGAAGGAGATAAAATCCTGCGTAGGCGATTGGAAAATTTGTGCAAAGAGAACATTATTTCTGAATTTGGTGTTGCTCAAGAGGAAAGTCGAAGAATAGACAATGAAATACGAGATGAGAATTCCCCATTTCGAAAATTGAACACTGCCCTGATGCGTCTTCGATCAGAAATGGTGAGTTAATTTTCATGCCATCTTTAAAATCTGAGTTGGTAGATGTGAAGGTTTGGTGGGGGAAGAGTTGTAATGGATTTACAGTTATCATAAATTTTTCTTTCAAACATTTCCTTCTCTCTTGTGTTTTTTTTTTTTTTTTTTAAATCAACAATAAAATTTAATGTTCATTTTGATTCATTTTACTCTTTGTTTCTGTAAGAGCTCTGGGATTGCAAAGGAAATATTTGTCACAGATTACTTCCACAATGAAGGGAACAAATCACTGTAAGTTCAAACTCAAATATTAGAGGCAGAAAGAAATGTCGAAATCTTGATTCGCAAGTACTATGCCACAAATCACAATGCATGTAACCAGTCAGAAAAATAACTAACTCACCAATGACCATGGTAGCCAAACTACATGAATTTTGTCTTTTCCTCACCAATTCGTGAACACCTACTGCTTTTAACAACCAAGCTTTTTTTTTTTTTTTTTCTTTTTCATTCATCGACAACTGGGAACAGACACACAATATTAGCATATCAAAATACTTTTATGGTGACTCCTGTGACTGACTTGTTTTTAATTTGAATATTCTGTCTTCAGCATATCATGCAGAATACATGCCCTTTTTTCAGCAAATAACTTTCTTTTTCATCACATTTTCCGTCGTAGGAGACGCGCAGCACGCTGTTGTTTGGTTTGATAAGGTAATTTGCTGTTTTCATCACTATAGTTTCACATCTTTTATTTCATTCCATGACTATGCTTGAATGACACTCATTTTTCAATTCATAGAGAATTACACTAACAGGCTAGATTGGGCTCTAGCCTTCTGTGACGGCCAGTCTAGAAGAAAAACTGCTCAGAATACAAAACTGTAGAGGGCAACAAGAGAACACTCCACTATCTTTGCCATGAATTCTTGGGAATTCACAGTTAATAAAGAAAAGGAATCTTGAAGGGGTGTGGCATTTCAAAAAAAAAAAACAAAAGCATTTTTTAAAATTTCATTATGTCAAGTAAACACTTTGGTCATCTGTAACAACAATTTTTATCAGAGCTGATGAATTGGGAGTAGATTTACTTAGCATAATTATGATGATGATACTACAAAAAAGGCTTTCTTCCCCTTTCTTTTCTCCCCTTTCTTTTCTCCCCCTTTCTTTTCCCCTTTCTTTTTCCCCCTTTCTTTTCTCCCCCCTTTCTTTTCTCCCCCCTTTCTTTTCTCCCCCTTTTCTCCCCTTTCTTTCTCCCCTTTTCTTTTCTTTTCTCCTCTGCTTTCTTTTCTTTTCTCCCTCTGCTTTCTTTTCTTTTCTCCCTCTGCTTTCTTTTCTTCCCTTTTCCTTTCTTTGTTTCTCCCCTCCTTTTCCTTTCTTTGTTTCTCCCCTCCACTTCTTTTCATTGTTTCCCCCTCCACTTCTTTTCATTGTTTCCCCCTCCACTTCTTTTCATTGTTTCCCCTTTTCATTTTCTTCCATTTTCCTTTCTTTGTTCTCTCTCCTTTCCTTTCGGTTGCATAGTTGAATGAAAGCTACTCTCATAAGTAGCATACTGAGGAATACAAAGCTTAGTCAAGTTAGTGGTTGTTTTTGTTGTCATAACAACCAGATACAAATATATCAACAGGAAACAACCTACATCTCTGGCAATTAAAAAACAAAATATCATATATATATATATATATATATATATATATATATATATATATATATATATATATATATGAGAGAGAAATATTGAATATTTATTTATTAGACATATTTTTATCACTTTAAATGTTATTTTTTGGATACCCATATTTGATATTTGAGTAGCTGCTGTTTATTTTAAACAGTATTTTGTTTATTAGCCTGAATATTTTAGAAATCTTACTAAAAAAAAAATCTCCTCTCTCCTTTAATAAAATTTCTCAAATTTTCAGGCAAATAGAAAATATTGTTTAAAATAGAGAGTCTACTCAAACATGAGTATCTACTAAAAATAATGTTTAAAGTGATATATATATATATATATATATATATATATATATATATATATATATATATATATATGTCTGTAGAAGATGCATTGTGGATGTTTATTCTAGCACAAAGCTATAAATGTGATACACCCAGAGACTATAAAATTCTCGACACTCATATATTAGCCTGCAAGGATGGCACAATGCATCCCCAATTGATTGGTTAGGCTATTCATTAAATAATTAAGTAGACTGTAAATGATTTAGTAGTTAAGCTATTCATTAAGTGGACCATCAATGATTTAGTACTTAGACCATTCATTAAGTAAACTGTCAATGATTTAGTAGTTAGGCTATTTGTTAAGTAGACCGTCAATGATTTTATGTGTCACTGGTAATATCAAGATCTGAGATGTTTCAAACAGCTATGCACTGTCCACAAGTAATGAAATGGAAACAAAATGTATAAATAAATAAAAACTATCAAGATCAAGTGGAACTTGGCTGGAAGGTTGGGAATTCTGATCATGGCTTTTTATATTCAGGCTGTATTCTGGATAAGCATGCAGAATCATGGTTAGAGTAAGAAGAGATAGTCAGATTGAGATTGAACTCTTGCTGGCCAAAGGAAAGATCTAGTCTGTTCTTTTTTCATGAAAGAAGACAATAGCAGTAAAGATGTCCCAAGTTCCATTTAACTACCCCCAAGCAGTGCCAGGTTAATTTATGAATAAAAAACCTTTTCTTTTTTCTTTCCTTTTATCAGAGCCAACAGGTATCTTGTCTTTCTCACCACGGTAATATCTCAAGATGGCTGTATTCATGACTTCTCTCACTATGCAATATCTTGTCATCAGTTTCATTTAATGTGTATTAAGCTTTTTCTAGTTTTGTTTACAGCAAAGCAAATTGAATCAAATCAGTGTGAAGTGAATGCTGACCACTCCGTGAAAGATTGTCTAGGGGGCCTGGGCACATTAAAACTCTCTAGATAAACATTGTGCTACACCAGATGCCTATGTCTGGTATTAGAGAATCAATTTAGATTCTTTTTTCTTTTCTTTTTAACTATTTTTTTCTTTGTCTCTTTCAGGCTTGTCTTCGTCATCTCGACTTAAGCCTCCTCTGTCAACTTTGGTCACTTAGTGATGCCATCCAAGACTACAAACTCACTCTCCAAGACAGACATTCGGAAACAAATTCTGAATGTTCCTCCAATTTGGGCTGGACTGATTCCATGACCAGTTTTGAAGACTTTGACTCAACTGATGAACTGACTGACCGTCGGTCGCTGGGTGCTAGCAACTCTCTAAATGGAAGCACATCTAGCCTTATACAACAGATCAATGAACTTAAGGAGAAGGCTCAAACTGATTTTTCTGTGATTGACTAAATGTCTCTTGATAAACACAGTAACTGTTTTGTTTTGAGGGCTTGTCATTGTGCTCACAACAGAATTTTAATTCTGTGTACTTAATTGTTTTGAAAAGAAACCCTGCAGGACTTGAACTGGGCAAGACAAAAAAACGCCATCACCTGTTTAGGGAAGATGCTAGAAAGTTAGTCCATCAAATGGAATCAACCTAACTCCTTTCTCTTCAAGTTCAATGTGGTATTGACAGCAGACATCTTGAATATGTTTTCTCTTTTCTGTCTTGATTTATATAAAGGAGGTGAAAAGCTGTGATCTGACTCTGGGATTTAGGCATACTTTAAAGTTCAGGATGCAGTTGATGATCAGGCTTAATTGAAGAGATTTTTGGGTTTTTTTAAGGACGGTCTTCATTGGGAAAACTCTAATTTGAATTTTTAGTTCTACCTGATGTGAGATAAAATTGATACTATATTTTTGCAATTTGTTTTTTTTGACCAGATTTGAGATTTGGAATCAGAACAGTTCTAGCTTGAAACTATATACAGTTTAGGATCTATTTATAGGTCCTGGTTGATGGTGACAATGTTTGTATAATTTCCTTTAGCTATAGTAGGGCATTCAAACTTGGCTAGCAGCCATGTTTTTTTTCTTCATAGTAAACAAGTAAACGCTCACTACAAGAAAGATTGATACAGCAGCCTGCCATATATTTTCCCATATAAGGCAATCTTTAAATCCCCAAAATCACCCTTAAAAATTAGGGGTTGTCTTATACTACAATTCTAAAAAAGAACCCTTAAATTTTGAGTGATGTTTGTCAGTAGGCTAACCACAGCCTCAGTGTGATAACCAGTAATGTACATGAAAAGATTCACATTATCAAATAAACTGATAATAAAAGTAATAAAACCATTTCTACCTTATATATTACTGGCATAACTTTATAATAAATTGCCTATTTGAAAAATAATTCCATATCAATGAAATCAACTTGTATCCATGCAAAAAAAAAAAAAAATGATGTGAACGTCATGTTATGATTGCAAATAAAAAAAAAAATGTTGAAAGTGGAATGTACTATTATACAATTATTTGTGATTGTCAATGAAGTATAAGTAAATGGCAATTAGTACACCAGGCTGTTCATAGCTGTTTAAATATAGGAAAAGAAGAGGAAGAATAATAATCAGTATTGACATGAGTTCACATGCTGAAATATAAATAAAACAATGTGTGTTGGAAAAATATGAGAGAGAATCAGTTTTGTTCATTTATTTTGAATTGCTAAGGATACAGTAAGTAACAACATTTCCAATAAAATCATCTTTATACAATCAATAATCATCTTATGCTACAGGATAAAATCATGAAAATTTGCTATATTTTTTGACCTCGTCTTATCTAAAGGTCACCTTATATGCGGAAATATACGATAAGCATCATTTCCCATTGAGCTTAGCTTATACTTGTTCTATTTGAAAGCAGCCATTATATTTCTTCCTTTCTTTTTTCTTCCTTTCTTTTTTTCTTCCTTTCTTTTTTTCTTCCTTTCTTTTTTTCTTCCTTTCTTTTTTTCTTCCTTTCTTTTTTTCTTCCTTTCTTTTTTTCTTCCTTTCTTTTTTTCTTCCTTTCTTTTTTTCTTCCTTTCTTCTTTTTTTCTTCCTTTCTTCTTTTTTTCTTCCTTTCTTCTTTTTTTCTTCCTTTCTTCTTTTTTTCTTCCTTTCTTCTTTTTTTCTTCCTTTCTTCTTTTTTTCTTCCTTTTTTTTCCTTTCTTTTTCTTCCTTTTTTTTTTTCTTCCTTTCTTTTTCTTCCTTTTTTTTCTTCCTTTCTTTTTTCTTCCTTTCTTTTTTTTTCCTTCCTTTTTTTTTTTTCTTTTCCTTTCTTTTTTTCTTCCTTTCTTTTTTCTTCCTTTCTTTTTCTTCCTTTCTTTTTTCTTCCTTTCTTTTTTCTTCCTTTCTTTTTTCAAACTTTTTTTTCAAACTTTTCTTTTTCTTTTTTTTTCAACTTTTTTTTTTTTATATGAATTAATTTTCAACTTGGTTTCTAATTTCTTTGCCTATATTTTTGTGTCTGTATAGAAGTGATGAATCTACAAAAAAAAAAGGTTTTCTAAATTTTTTCAAATTTTCAATTTTTGAAGATTATCAATTAAGTATTGATTCCTGCATTCAAGGCCTTCAATTCCTTAGTTTTCATTTCAAATAACAAGGTTTTTATTCATCTTCTTTGATTTCAAATGCTTTTCACTCCATATTCTAGATTTGTCATTCTTGTTTAAATTCATTGTTTATTTTTTGTCATTTCTTAAACATTTGTAGATAACTAAAGAAAGTTTTTTTTTTTTTATTTTATGTAGAAACCATTACACATACATAATTCAGGGTGCTGAAGAAATACCTTTCACATAATGGTACGGCCTTAATGGCTTCATCTAGTTAATATTCTTACCATGATGTGAGGCAGGGAGATAGTTCAGCTGTACACTGTATGTGAGAGCATGCTGAAAAGTTCTCAGCTTGACCAAGAAAGGATTTCCCACAAAATTATGATGTTTGATCATTTGGTCAGAGTTTAAGAAGTAGGTCAAATTAACAGCTTTTCAGAGCACACTTCTCCCCCAGATATGTAATTTTTCTCTGGCCAAATCTCTTTGGAAATTTAATTTTATTTATTTTTGTTAAATATTGAAAAAATTTCCCTTTTAAACATAAAATGGAAAATTCTATTAAAGTTTTGTACAATGCAAAAACTTATCCCCTCCCCCTTGTCCTTACAGCAATTTTTTTTTTTTTTTTTGTCAAAAGGACCGTTTTCCTCTTGATACTGCTATTATTAGATGCTTCTCTGGCAATTTATATTGTTTCAAAAAACTATTTTTTGAATTTTAATAAAACTCGAATATATGAAGCTGGAGTTATGCTTTCCTTTTGGTTTTTTTCTCAAGAGTTGACATCAAAAGAATTAAACGCTGTTTATTTTATTAAATTGTTTGTTTACAAGAATAATTTTATATTTTCAAGTTTATAAAAATGTGCACCAACTAAAATGTAATGTTTATTGTTTACAATATAAAGAAACCTATTGTTTGGTTCACACACCTCTTCTTTTTTTTTTTTGAACAGTAGGTTTATCCCTTGTCTTCTGTTTAGGATTAGGTTTCCAGTTCCTTATGTTTACTTGAACTTTATACTCCCAATGTCTCTACATAAACACTGAAATTTTATTTGTTCTTTATGTATTTTACTTCAATAGGAGTAGATAGGTTTGCCTATAATTGGGTTCACACTCCTCCCAGGACTTTGAAACAGGAGTAGAGTTTTATCCCTTGTTTGCCGTTTTGGATTGGGGTTTCCAGTTCCTTTCAAAGTCTACTTGAACTCTATATTTCTAACATCTCTAGTATGACTTTAATTCATGAAACAATAGCCTTGAGGTTTAAAGCATTGGTGATATAGTAATTGTGAGTTCAATCTCTGGGCCAAGTAGTACAAGATTAGATTTGGTGGAAACAAGATGAGCAATAACTGAGCCAGACTAAATATAAAGACGACTACAAATAATCATAGATGTGGACAGCAGAACAAGAACTACTGCAGTAGATTAAGTAAAAAGTTCAGGTGGATACAGCAGCTGAAACATAGTAACAACAACAAAGATGAGGACATCAGTTTAAGTGATAACACTTCATCCAAGGGATTCAGACAGAAATTATGTTTTACTTTTGGGTTGGGTTGATCTCCCTTCCATTCTTACTTAGTATTGTTACTTTCTGGCCATTTTTGTAAATTGGGATCAATTGTAAAAAAAAAAAAATAGAAAGCATAAATCCAGTTTCAGATGTTTGTTTTTTATACTACCAAAAATGGCTTTAAAAAAAAAAAAACCCAAAAAACAATTGTTGGGCAAGTATACAGTATAGTGGTGCCAAGAGAAAAATCAGCCTTTTGACACATTATTGTTTCTCTTTTTTAATTTTTTTTATTTTTTTGGGTATGGATGTTAAACTTTGCCAAAATTTTTTTTACCTCAAAAACTGCTTGCACACAAATTTACTCTGACTTGTAATTTCTTTTTTTTTATCCCTTTTTGAAATTACTGTGTAAGTTGCTCATAAGTAAAAGACAAAAATTGTAATAAATCTTGAATTTTACTGATGGGAAGATAGAATCCCAAATCAATCATTGATGATTGAGATTGACTTTTCTTTTTTTTTTTTTTTTTTTTTTTGTCTCAAATCATTTCACTGCCATGAAGTAATTGACAACCTGATCGGTTGTGATTAGTATAGATAAAGTGTTAAAATGAGGGACTACATAATATTATTTTTGAATACTCACTGGGATTTGGAGGAAGTAAAACAGTGTTGATGATATTCGGTCCCCAAAGGAAATTGATGTTATACTTGAAAGTAAGCACTGTTATATGTATACGAGTTGTGAAATATTGTTTTTTTTTTTTTTATATATCTACTGTAATCTCTTCAAAACTTATGATAAATTTTCAAAAAGAATTAAAAGAATAATATTGGAATATGTTTGAAACTACTGGGTAATCTGGGTTGAATAAAACAATTTTTTACTGGTCAAATTATTTTGAACTTAAAAAAAAAAGACATTTTTGATGATTAAAACTGGTTTTCAAGTCGATAAAAGCCAAAAGTTTTAATCTCTTTTTCCTCTTATTTCAATGTTCTTGGAAATAACATGTTTTTTTCTAAGCTTGACTCTTTGATGTCTTTTGTATATTATGTCTTATGGCATTCCTTTTCTAAGACTGTGATCAATCAATCAAACACACGCACATATATATATATATATATATATATATATGGACATTTTTAACCAATCATTTTCTTTTTTTCTATTTGATAACTTTTTTGATACTTTTTTTTCTCATTCATTTAAAACATTTAAGAAAATCTTGTTAATCTGTTAAAGAAACTGGGAAGCAGGAGCTTTTCTCTTTCTTACTCTCTCTCGCTCTCTCACTGTCACATTCTTTCTCTCTCAATCCCTCTCTCTCTCTCTCTCTTTACAAACTGCTGCATTTTATTTTGTATACATCTTCTGCCTTCCCATTTTTCTCTCCTTTAAATAATATATCACCACCTCTGTCTCATTATAGTAATTACATTTGCATACATATCTCATACGCAAAGTGTGACAACCATTATAGGACATATACTATATCTTATTACTATATAATATGTCAAGTGTTTTATTTTTGTCTATAATATCTGTAACTTTTTGCTGTATTATCTCCCTTACATTGGCAATGCCAAGTGGCAGTATCTTTGTTATAACACTGGTCAATTGTTCCAAAAAAGCCAGTTAGTGAAAACACTATGAAAAATTTGAACACAACAATAACTGAGCAAAACATTTAAAATTCATTCATTTTTTTTTTTTTTTTTTTTCATGGCATGGGTAAATTTTATATAAGCATAAAAATCTTCAGCATTTTCTACAAGGAAACACTTTTTACTTATTTTTTTCTCTTACTTGAATTTTTTCTCTGGTTCTTTGTCTATACATATTTTTTTTCTTTTTTTAATTAATTGCATAATTTGTTTACTGGATATATTCACCTTTCTCAGCTGGGAAACAGCAAAAGGTTTTCTAATACAGACTCAACAATATAAGAGTTCTAGCTGACAGGTGCACAAGACAGATGAATCCAGTGACCTGGAGGCAAAAAAAAAAACAACATATATTAATTAATTTTAATGACAGCTATGAAATTTTAAAATAAGATTTTTTTCTCATTTGAATTAAACAAACATTTTTAAAAATGTTATGAAACAAAAATAAGGATTAATTTCTATTGTATATTCGAATTTTATAACCTTTCTGACGTTGAAAGTTTTTAACTGATATATAAAAAAAAAAATCCCAACATAATTTTGCACATAAAACCTGTTGTATCAAAATACAGTGATTACTGCTGTGTTTTTTTTTTTTTTTTTTTTTTATTCTACTTTCTTTAAAAATTCACTTTTGTCACCCCAAAGGCATTTGTTCTGATTTCATTATAAAATTTTTTTTTTTTTGTAGGGGGTTCAAACTTTTCTTGAAATTAAAATTACTTATAACCTCCTGTAATGTTACATCAATTCAATACAAAAATAAAAACATATGCCCACACACAGTACTCATTTCTAGTTTAAATTTATACATGACAAATCCTGGGGAAATTTTTAAATATTGTTGAAAATGTGCATGTAAAAGAAGTCACTTTCCTGAATTAATTCACATGAAGATTAAAGAAAAACTAAATAGTCATATTTAGAGACAAAATGGAAAACGAGTGAAACTAGTATCCTTATTTTTTTGTTTTGATCTCTTCAGTTCATGGGGTCCACTCAGTCTTAGCTGACATTCTGTAAATACAATGTAATTTTGAAATTTTTCTGCAAGCTGAAAATAATTTAAGTCATTTTTTTTTTTTAATTCCTCCAATGCAAAGCTCAATAGCTACTCAAGGTTATTGTTAAAATGTTTATAATGAATGAGGTGTGTGGTAGGAAGTGAAGATTGGGAGGATGAGGCTATATAAATAAATTATGGCATATCACATGCCATAATTATATATTATATCTAGCTCTTATATATCTACTATATAACAAAATTCTACTGCATTATCAAGAGATTCCACTACATAGAGATGGACAGATTGCCTACATCTATGTAGTGAACTTCTCTGGTGATATAGAAAAGTGTTACATGAATACATTTAGGGTAAGTTGATTTTTTTTTTTTTTTTTTTTTTTTTTTTTTTTTACTTATTTTAGAAAATCAACATTGCACTCAATGTGAAAGCTGGGATTTGATGTATTGTCACCAAAAATTAGATTCATAGCTTTTACCAATTTTTGAGTATTTAGTTTTAAAATCATCTGAAAAAATGTACATAATTTCCACAGGTTTATGTTTACAGACATCAAAATTTTACTATTTCAAGAAAAAATCCAAATAAAGTTTTAATCTTTTGTACTAGATTCATTGAATGAAAAATATATTCAAAGCAGAATTCTAATTAGGAATCACCACAAGGAAAATATGCAAATTTTTTTTTTTTTTTTTTTTTTTTTTTTACTGTATTCAATATGTAAAAACTAAAAAAAAAAAAAATGAAACTCGATGAATAAGATTTATTAGATCATTTGATGCTATTAAAAATAATTAATAAAAACAAAAAATAGATAAAAGTGTATATAACATTATAATATGGCTGGGCACAAAGTATCATTAAAATGTTTTAAATTTTGCATTGTTTATAGAAACTGTATAACATATTAAATCATAATATAGGTAAATTGTCCAGTGTAGTTTCCCTTTGGAAGCAATCTTATTTGATGTCACAATGATTTAGTAATAATGTGCTTGGGCCATGAATCTTGTCAATATAAAATTTGTAAAGCTTTATAAATTTTATAAGGCTGTGCTATGAAGCTTTCACTGATCACTAGAATGAAATTCCAATGTTACAATTTTGATCCTAAACATAATTTTTAAAATTGTTTCCTCAAAAAATCATAACAATTTTGAAAAAATATTTTGTCTTTATTTATAATGTCAAACCCGTAACTTTCAAATTGAGTGCAATACCACGGTTCCATAATCGATTTGCCCTAATGTATATAAGTTGCTGAAATGTTCTCAAGTAGGACAAGAATGGATTACAAAAAAAAAAAAACTTCTGATATTTGAGTGGATTTACTTATACTAAAGACAACTGATAAAATTATTACTGATAGTGTATTGTCTATATTTATGAGATGCGGTATTGTAACTAATTTACATTGTTTGGACCGTTGTCCTTATCTTTATTATCACATTCACATCATTTCAGGCATTGTATACTTCGGCCTTCTTCAGGTGATATGTTTAAATTTTGAACTGAACCCAGAATAGTCACTCTTTATGGTGTTTTATTTAAAAAAAGAACAAAACCTTTTAAAGGTTGTCAAAGGGAAGTAAAAAGAAAGGATTACACGTCAGTAAGAAGACAAAATGTATGGTTGTTAGCAAAAGAAACAACCCAAGATGTGAACAACGAATTGGAGACACTGAAATCAAGCAAGTACATAAATTTCAAATATCTAGGAAGTGATTTAGCAGAGGACAAAAACTGCAACACTGAAATCCAAAAGTGCATTTGAATAGTGAATGATACCAATATTAAAGAATAATTTCATTAGAAAGAAAGGAAAGTGTGCCATGCTGTTATGTAATATCGGTCCTTCAATATGCCAGTGAATGCTGGACAATCTCCTCACTGATAAAGATTCCTGGGGCAACAGGTACATTGTTCTCCAGAAGAATGCTTTGCATACTATGGACCGAACATGTGAATAACAAGGGAGATTTAAGGAAAATTGAAGCACAAGGGATGCTTATTCTTAAAACGAAATTGAAATTTCTAGGGGCCTGTAATGAGGAAAGAGTGCTTGGAAAATTTGACACAAAGCATATGGAAAAGACAGAAAATTTGACACAAGGCATATGGAAAGGACAGAAAAGCAGTAACTAAAGTACAGGGTGTTTCAAAAAATTTGATATCCTTTGAGATGTAAATACCACAGAAAGTACATGATTAAGGCAAATGAAATTAAAAAGTATTAATGTTGAAGATCATAAAATTTATTCTTCCAAATCTGAATGAGAAATTCAAAAGCATGTGGATTATGTGAATGATTTCACAAATGTTCAATATGCGCACCGCCTGAGACACGGCATACATCGGTAATCCAGCTCTTGCCAAACACGCTGAAGCATATCTTGGGTAACAGTCTCCAGTGCTGTATTGATTCTCTGCTTGAGTTCTATGTTTGCAGGAAGAGGGGGAACATACATCATTCCCTTTACGTAGCCCCAGAGGAAAAAGTCACAAGGTGTTAAACCAGGTGAACGGGGTGGCCATTTCAGCAACACACTGTCTTTAACACCAACACGCCCGATCCATAAAGACATAAAAACATAAAACAAACATTAAACATAAAGATGCTATTAAAATTTGAAGGAGATCTAACAAAGTTATTAGATTGCGAAATGATATCAAATTTTTTGAAACACCCTGTAGTTTATGTAAATTGTTGTTAGGACAGGTAGTAGGATAGATAACAAAAAGAAAATCTTAAAATTGTAATTTTCGGACATACCTGTATCCTTTGTCATATTTTTATTGTCTTATTTAATTACTTTCATCAGCCTACTATATCTAGTTTCAGTAAGTAGCCTATCTAAACTCTCACTCACTAACACATACATTAAAGAAAAACCAACTGAATTAGTGTAATCAACAGACAACTTGCCAAAAGACCTAACACCTTAATCAAGAGTAAATCTCGAAGAAGGAAAGAAAAAAGAAAAAGACCTAAAAGCAAACACCTACCTATTTAGTAAAGAAAAGTGCTCAATACCTAGATTTACTAGAGCAAAAAAAATTGCTTCACAATGTTAATTCTTATCAAAGTACAGCCAGAGTCATTACTCAAGTTTCATATTCACATGATCTTCAGATGACAATGAAAGAAGTGGGGGTGGGACCAGCTTTATATAAACCCATGATTGTAACACCCATACCTTAAAGCATTATGGGGGAAAAAATAAAACAAAATAATTTTATTTAAAAAAACCTGTGAATGACCTTACACTCACAGAGGGGTGGGAAGAAAATAAGCAAAGAAATAAACCCTGTTGTGTAGGCTTATGGCAACATCATGTTGAAACATTAGTTCCCATACAATCACTCAGCAATGTTGTTTTTAAAAAGTGGTGATTAGAAATTGTGGTAAAAAAACCTAAACATATGTAAGTTAATTTATACAATTTTTTTTTTTTCATTCTTGAGAATTTGCAACAAAATTATTTATCTATTGGATTGTTTATTTATAAGAATAATTTTATATTTACAACATTCTAAAAGCTAATACAATTAAAACTAACACAATATTTATCAGTTACTGATATATAAAAAAATGAATATAAAAACAATTTTTTATTTATACATTTATAAACAGTTATTAAATTATTAAAATATATGAACTATAAGAAAATCATTATTATTTACCATTTTATAAAGTTTGAATTGATTGGAATTAGCTTTAAGGTATGTTGTCAACCATTCCCATAAACAATATAATAAATAGTATTTATTATTTTTGTAGTCAATTCTCAAGAACAAAGAAAATGTATAAATTCACTTTCATGTTTAGGTTTTATTACAATTCTAATCATTACTTTTTAAAACAATAAACATTGCTGAGAAGTGAAGGTAGTTAAAAATTTGTCGTTTATACTTGGTGTCAATGGGGGTTTAGGACCACTAAAAATATCAAACCCCTTGTCCAAGTAACCCAACCAGACGTGATTACCTCCTGGTCAGCTTCCTGGCCTCTCTTTGTTGAATTTTCAAAATTTGATTTGAGCTTATATTGGTTTGTACTTTTTTGGAATTCAGCCAATGACAATAGGTTTTACAGTTACTCTGCCTTTTGTTGGGCACCTTAAGATGGTGTAATGGTTAGCAAGTTTGTCTCGCTAGAACAATTATGACTGAGTAGTGAGTTTGATCCTCACTGGGTGCCCCATACTTTCAGCCTTGTGCCACATCTGAGCTGTGCTTGGAAAATCACTACTCTGCCTTTTGTTGATTTGTTATCAACAATCATAAGATATGAAAGTTGCAATAAAAGGCAACCAAAACTGAAATGAAAGATTATAGAATGAAAAAGCATTACAGAAATATGTGTTAAAAACAAATTTTGAACATAAATAAAAACTTTTTCTGAGAGGCACCATATTTAATAAAATTATTTTACAAATTGTCTCTTTTAAATTTTAATCCTTTAATTAAAGCACAGTGAAGTAATGGATAGTGGCTTGGATCGAAGAATTGGAGAACCAAGTTCAAATTCCAGTTGAATCCACTATATTCACTTATGTGCTAATACCCTTGGGAAAGGCATGAATCCTTTTCTCCTCCCACCAGCTATGGATAAATAGCAGGACAGACCAGGTTCTATAGCCTTGGAAAGAAGAAATGGCAACCTATGGTGGGAAAAAATCTGCATCATTTGTCATGTATCAAAAGATACATGATCGCCTACACATGTATCACGCATGGCACATAAGTGACTGACTGATTGATTATAAAATATTTTATTAAGATTTTTAAAGTTTTAAAAATAATTTTAAAATAAAAGGAAGTTTCACTGCAAATATCAAAACTCGTGCATTTAAATTTTAAACATGGGTCTTTTGATTATCAAAATGGAAATCAACAGGAAAACAAATGAGGTACAAATTATGTAAAATTAAAAAAATAAAAATTCATTTTCATTAAGAAAATGTATTCCTTTCAATCATTAATATTGGACAATTTTTTCCTCAACAAACACTGAATTTATAACCCTCGAATCTTTTTGTTAAAATTGAAATGTTTTAAACTTTTTCCTCAGGTCAACAAAGAAAAGAAAAAAATTTTTTTTGTTCTTTTTTGTGTAAATAAAAGATTAAATAAAACAACAAAAAATAATTTTTAACTGTTTATCTTTTTCTTTCCTTTTTTTTTTTTTTTTTTTTTTTTTAAAAAAAAAAAAAAAAAAAAATTCACCCCAAACAAGGCAATAATGCTAATGCTACTAAGACACAATTGGCTACTGGGAACGAAAGAAGGAACCAGAAACCCAATCCTAAACAGGAAACAAGGAATAAAAAGAATCAAGGAGGAGATAGGTTCACCTATCAACTCCTATTGAGAAAAATAAATAAATAGTAAATAAAATTTCAGTGTTTAGGTGGAGATATGTGATGAAAAACAATGCAAGTTCAATATTTTGATGTGTTTGGTGGCGTAATCTGCATATATTTTAATAAAAATTTCACCCAGTACAAGGTTCGAGAGCCACTCAAGATAAAGGTTGCAGTCAAAACAGTCATGATGAATGAGGTGTGTGTAATATAAATGAATGGTACAAAGTGAAGATTATAAGAATAAGGAGGACAGAGCTTAATTTTAATAGAGCCTAAATATATGATGAAAGTGAATTTATACATTTTTTTTTTGTTCTTGAGAATTTACAATAAAAATATTAAACACTATTTATTTATTAGATTGTTTATTTACAAGAATAATTTTATATTTACATTCTAAAAACTAATACAATTAAAACTAATATAATGCAATATTTATCATTTACCGATTTATAAAGAAATATGAAAACAAATTTTTCATTAATTTATAAACATGTACTAAATTATCAAAATACGTGAAGCAATTATAAGGAAATTTTTATTATTTACCATTTTATTAGGTTCGAATCAATTAGCAATAAGCCAAAATTTTGAGGATGAATACCTTTTATAAAGATTTACAAGAATAATTTATAATTTTATTTACAAGAATAATTTTATATTTACAACATTCTAAAAACTAATAGAATTAAAACTAATGTAATGCAATATTTATCATTTACCAATTTATAAAGAAACAAATATGAAAAAGCAATTTTTATTCATAAGGTCAAGGTGAAGAGTTCAGAAAAGCACCCACATGGGAGTAGTTGGACAAATTCTTACATTTGGAACATAGAGGAAATAAAGAAAATAAACATAGAGGTAGCATAGTACGTCTTTTAGTAGGCAATCGACTAGTACAATCATTAGAGAAATAATTCTAAAAGATAACTATTCTAAGCTTATTAAATCTGATTATTGACATAGAAAGGGATTAATTTTTGATTTGCTAAATTGAAGAATTAACATGATTATACATTCATTTATTCAGACCATTGTCCTAGTCTTCAGTGTTATCAATGTTTTTGCTATTACACTCTGGCCTTCTTCAATTAGCCTATAGAATTAAATTAGAATATGACAAAGGGTCCCTAATTGATTGGTTAGTGGACTATAACTGATTTTATCTGGAGCAACTGCAATTTTATGACAACCAACAGAAAAATGCTTTGAATCATCAAGCAGGAAAAATAGATAACTTTCAGGATCAAGTGATACTCATTTAAAGGAAGAGAATTACAATTATGGGCGTAAATAATCCAGCTACATTGGGCACCTCGAGGCGGTGTAATGGTTAGCAAGCTTGTCTCGCTAGAACAATTACAACTGAATAGTGAGTTTGATCCTCACTGGATGTGCCCTATTTTCAGTCTAGTGCCGCATCTAAGCTATGCTTAGAAAATCACTATAATCAAGCTACATTCTAGATAAGGGCAGTCAAAGTTGGGTATTGTCATAGAGTAAAAAGAGATTTAGGGAGACAGTGTTCTTGCTGACCAAAGGAAAAAGAGATATCCCAACAATGTCCCAAGTGTCACTTACCTTCCTCCAACTAGTGCCATGAATAAAGAACTCTGTTTATCAGAATCAACAGACTTCACATCATTCTTATCAAGGTAATACCTCACCTTTAGTTTCTTTCTCAGTTTTGTTCACACTGATGCAATTGGGAATCAAACCACAGCATAGTGCTGAAGCTGACCAGTTAGTAAAAAACTGTCTGGGGAACCCGGGCATATATTCACAAGTATAATAGAGAACACTGGTAAATAAAGTAAATCAGGAAAAAAAAAAAAAAAAAACACATGCTAGGCCTTTAAGTTCATCAGCAGGCTCAGCATAGAATCTAAGTGCCAGGAAACAAGACCCAAAGATTTATGGCAACAAGATTGTCTTATGGTAGATATAAACATTGGTCAAGTAGTACCTCGAGTAATGGTTAGTAGTAATGGTTAGAAAGCTTTGTACGCAATATTATTTTTGGAGATAATAATGTTTTAGTGATACAAGTCTTACTAATTAACCCCTAGATGGGTGGATTCATGCCTTTCACAAGGGTATTTGTACGTAAGTGAATATAATGAATATAATAACTTACTGACCTCATCTCGGAAACGTTGAATTTGTTTTAAAAAAAAAAAAAAAAAAAAAAAAAAAAAAAAGTATAATTTTAATTTTTTAAATTTAATTTCTAAAATTTTTTATGGTGTTTTTTTTTTTTATTATGCTACTAAAAACCTTAAAGGATAAAGTTAAAGAAAAGAAAAAAAATAAATAAAAGCTTTGCTTTCAGAATGGCTGAAAATTTTTCTGAGGCAATTATTAAAGTTGATTTTTGGGATAATTCTGGGATTGTGGTGTAAAAAATTAGCCTCAGACCAATCTCTTCCCTTGAGTACAGATTGAATTCATTCTATAAAGAAACTGCACTTTCTAAGTAAGTTCCAGAGAGATCTCAAGAAACTTATTTAAAAGCAGGAGTCAGCAAGTTGCAACTCATTCCCAATTTTAATCCATTTTTGGCATGTAACATAAGCTGTGTGTCAAGTCAGGATAAATTATCTGAAAACAGGGCCCTGCCACCCTTGTGACTTAATCATTTAAATGGTACAAAATTAGAGATGGCCATCTTTCATATCAACAACTATCTTTCAAATTTCATAATCTTGGAATGATTCTTGGAAAGTGAATTATGAACATTTTTTTTAAACTATTGTTCATCCAATACAAGGCCCAAGACCCACTCAAGGTAGAGTGTTACATAAACATAAGAAGGAGGAGGTAAGAAGTATGTATTAAGATTGGGGTGGTCTTTTTGGGAGATTGTTTCACAAAGTAATGGTTCTTGAGAAGAAGCTGTTCAAATGGAACTTCCTCCTTACCAGTGGAATATGAAGGGAATACAGATGATTCGATCCTGTGTATGTGGCATGGCACGTCTTATCTGTAAAGGTATGAACTAATGGAATTATGAATAAGGAGTATCAAGTGATTTTTTTACATTTCATCTGTGGAGAGAGGGATTACAGGGTGGAAAATAATTTATCGCCCACATAGCTGTGTAAACATTTTTGAACTTTCAAGGCTGGAAAGTGAGGATTGGGCAACAAGATGCCATTTTTGCTCTGATCTGGCTCTTGTAAAGATCCCAAGAAAAGTTAAACCTTTTAAAAAATATAATTTATATTGGGAGAAAAACCAACAAATTTCATCAGTAGGAAGTTAAGCTACACACTGTAAGGTGAAAACAAAACTGATGACGATTTCAAAGAAAATGTAACACAAAAGGCTTCCATCTAATAGATGGAAATCTGCCCTGGATTAAAAACATGCATCTTTTCTTACAAATAAGAAAATACAATTTTTATAATAAAAATTTTATTTCAAAATCTTCAACTGAAATAAAAATAAAAGTACATCAAGCAGCAGCCAAAAAGAATATTTTCATCAGTTAAAAAGATTATTTTTCTTTTTATTTCATGTATTTCTCGTCAAATTTCTGTAGAACTTTGGCTGATGATTTGGCATCATAAAACAATTTGTTTATCTCTTCAATCTCTTCTTTGCCAATTGAATCTTTGCCATTGATACGAGCCAACAAATTGCCAGGTGTGAGAAGCTGAATAGAATACCTAAAAAGGGAGAGAAGAGAAAAATAAGTCATTAAAAACAGATGCAGTTTCACTGGTTGCAGAAAGATAAATTGGTTATTTAAGCTGATATATTAATAAAAAAAAAAGAAGCTAAACCCAGGAGAAGTTTTCTGGAAAGCTCATCATCAATGGTTAAGGGTGTCATGCACCTGAAAGAATTAGGCTCAGTTTAGATTAATATTGCATATCTTATTATTTTTCTCACATTAATTGTACAATTACAGGTTTGAATTCTTTTATTCAAATTGCAGCCCTAAATCCTGTCAACCACTTTTGAGAACAGACAACACCAATGTAAAGGAAAGGTCATTATGATGAAGGCCATAATCATGGATTGGTATTTTAGATCTAAAGATATTTGATTGATCTGTGCATTACATCACCTAAGAGCATTTTTCTTTACTAAGATTTCTAGAATATGCAGGTTGATAGTTTAATAAATAAAAATGAGGCATCTATTTCAAATACTGAGTATCCACTATGATAAATAATGTGAAGTAATAAAAAGTTAGGATTAAAAATAAATCCATGAATTTTTTCTAGAAATTAATGCATATTTTTGCTTTTGTATGTGCAGTACTTAGTGGAAAGTGCTCAATATCAGTGATAGAGCTAACATATTAGAAGTTTGTCTGATGATCACAAAAGCATGAAACCCAGAGTCACAAACTCATATCCACACAACAGAATATATAATTATTCAAACACATTTCATTGAATAATATAGACATATGTCTATTTCCTTTTATAATAATTCTTTCCAGTTCTCTAATCATTTTCTTGATGTTAAGATGTAATTCATCAAGGAAGGCGCCATATTTTTTTTCCCTACCCAAGTACTTTTGATCTCTTCCGAGATCATCCTCAGTGGTGAATTACAAAGACAAACTTACTGTAACTGTGATGGTGATTTTTAAAAAACATGTGAACATGATCACAGTTACAATAAGTTTGTCTTTGTAATTCACTACTGAGGATAATCTCAGATGAGATCAAAAGTACTTGGGTAAGAAAAAACAATGGTGCCTTCCTTGATGAATTTCATGTTAACATAAAGAAACTGATTAAAAGAACGTAAGGATTATTATAAAAATAAATAGACATAATATGTCTATATTATTCAATGAAATCGATTTAAATGATGATATGCTGCCTATATATATATATATATATATATATATATTTTATTAAAGACATTTTTATTTTAACATTCTTTTTATAGATACAAGTATTTAAGTAAATGCTCTGTTTATAATAAACAGTATTAAATAACATTTACCGGCCTGAATGTCGAGAAAATTTTCATAGAAAATATTCGTCCTTTGACAGGATTCAAACCTGCATCCTATAACGCTCCTTTGTTAGGGATCGGTTAAAGGCACGTCAAGGGCGTAAATGACGGTTCCGTATAGGATGCAGGTTCGTTATTTAATACTGTTTATTATAAACAGAGCATTTACTTAAATACTTGTATCTATAAAAAAGAATGTTAAAATAAAATGTCTTTAATAAAATAAATTGTCGGACTTTGTCCATTTCTTAATATATATATATATATATATATATATATATTATATTATATATAACAAACAAAAAGAACAGACACACATCTTTTTAAATTCAAGCCGTTTACTTGAATGTCAGGTTAGTAGGACAATAGTTCCTGAGAATTTGGCCTGAAATCCCCAAGATTGAGTATTTGGAGAGAAAAGAATAGGATGTCTTACCTAAGTGTTGTCTTAGCACCAATCTCACTGAGTAGCTGTAAGGATTCATCTGTGATGTGAATAGATTCGGTTTGTGAACGAATATTGAGGATCTGCAAAAAGAAGAAGAAAAAAAAAAAAAGAAACAATAGCAACAGAAATTAAAGAAAGATTTATCCAGCAAAGAAAAAGACAATTCTGATCAGGTTTATAAAAGAAACCAATCATTTGCTTGCAAAATATTTCTAATAAATTTAGAAGAGGAGCCAATTGTGTATTTTCAAAATCTGATTGACAAATTGTAAAAATAACAATACAAGTCTGGGCAAATAAAGATTAAGTTAAAATGAAAAAAAAAAAAAAAACAAAAAAAAAATAACAAACCTTCAATTCAGAAAACTTGTGATAATTTACTAATTTTGATGTCAATTCATTCAGTAAAAGAAAAAAAAACTTTTTTTTTTAAATCTTTATATTTATCAAGTCTTTAAAAACTGCAAGAACTTTAGAATGGGATGATTGGTTTGGGAATTGCATCTGATTTGATCAAAAAGCAACATGACAAAAACAAAGGCTGCATATTTTTTCAAATTTAATTTTTGCCATCATCATCATAGCTATTAATCATTTGCTTGAAATAACAATTCTCAAATCCCCCAAAATTATCCATGGAGCTTTCGATAAAAAAAGCCTAACCATTCTAATGAAAACCAGGTCCTTTTTGTTTTAATACCATGCCATATGACATTTTTTTTTTTTTTTTTTTTTTTTTATTAGAGTCATTCTGACCATTACGGGTATGGATTATTTTCAAATTTAGAACACTTATAGAGCTTCATGATAGAAATTGAATGGCACATATTTTACATCTCTAGGTCAAAGGGTTCCCAGGATTTCAAAAAAGTGAATTTTAGAAAATAGTCACAAAATTTAAATATCAATATCTCAGTTGTTTTTTCACCCATAAAGCATATAAAAATATACCATTTTAAAGTACTTGGATGGATATAAAAGATGATCTATTTATTTTTTGTGTAAAAGTCAAATAAGATAATTTGACCTTAACCTTTGGCCTTTAATTTCTCAAAAAAAAAAAAAAAAAAAAACGTATCTTTAATTTTTTTAAAAATTTGACAACAAATATGGTGCTACTTTTGTTGTAGTCAGAAGAACGAAGTAGAGTTAAAAAGGTAGAAAATGGCTTAAAAGAAAGAATGAAGAGGAAATTGCTACTCTTGTTAGATTGACCGTTCATAGTAAGAGGCCTGAAAAGAAAGAAATACTTGTGTAGAAGCACAAACAAACAAAAAGAAAGAAACAGAATTATGTAGTACTACCAATAATAAATAGCTGTTCATTATAAGAATGGCTTTGTGATTTGAATTGGTTTTTAGGTAAAAGGTTTATTATGGGCCTGTCAAATATTCAATTTAATAGGTAAACACAACGTCAAATGCAACATAGCAGAGAACAGATCACAGGTTGGTTAGTTGCAACAGACTATGGCTGTTGTAGCAGCATTTACCTCCCCTACATAATATAACCTGATAGAAACAGTGCAGTCATTGAAGCTTGTCTCTTTGGTGAGATTCCAGAAAATAGATGGGACTGAAAATCTTTCAGCTGTCCCTGATAAAAATTTAAAATACTTATTTGTGAGAGAGAGAGAGAGAGAGAGACAGAGTGAAAAGGCCAATTATGGGAAGAAAGGAAAGAATATTTGAAATAACAAGAGATTTACCTGCATCATTTCATCCTGTGTATAAGGTAGAGTTCTGATTATCATGACCCTATCCAACAGATCAAGTGGAATGCCATGAGATGAAGCAATATCTCCAGTTCCTCTGTAACACAAACAAGAGTTTCAATCACAAAGACAGAAAAGAATCAGAAAAAAAAGCATTTAGAAATGAAATGAGGGGATGAGAATGAAAAATAAAAATAAAGAGCCATTGAAACATTATTTCCCCGTCTACTGAAAAGTAAAACACACACATAAGAAAAAAAATTTTGACAATGTGCACTTTTGCCAATTCGACAACAGCATGCATTTTTGCCAATTATTTTAGAAGGAAAACAAATTATGCTAACATGCTTAATTATACACACCTGGCATCAAAATTGCTTTTTCTTTTATTTTTAAATCATTTCACTCCAAGTAAGGTGATAATGTCACTAGGACACAAGGGTTTACAGGGAGTGAAAGAGAATGAAAAGACTTTAGTGAAGGGAAGTGAGGAAAAGGACAAAGTATGACACCATAATTGGTGTCAAAGGTTGACTGGCCATCTACTTTTTATTTCTAAAGAAAGAAAAATATTTTCATGTTAAAACAATGCGATACCATGAATTATCTAGTTTGTGTTACTTATGGAGTATAGTGTCAGAGGTGAAATTGTAAGTTTGGGTGGGATTGGTCATTAGGTACAGTTTTAGGTCTGTTTAACTCAAGAAGTGATTTTTTTCATTTGATAAAGGGATTGTTCGTTGGAATGAGTGACACAAAGCAAATCTTTACAGGTCATGTTTGTTTTGATCATAGATATAGATAGAATTTCAGATAGAATTGATGATGACACCTGTGATAATCAGGTCAAATGAAGCTGAGATTCTGGAACATGGAAAATGTTCCACTGAAGGTGTATATGAACAATGCAAGGCCAGTTTTGATTGGCCTGCCAATGAGAGAAGAGCTGGAATAGAGCTTCCCATTCCAATACTTATGACACAGGGTCATTTTTTTTTTTTTTTTTAAAATCGGACCCTCAATTCTATTGGGTTCTTGGGAGCTTTCCTTCCTTCCCTTCAAGGCATAGAACACAAGACCATTGGTCAAGCATTATTATTGGCTGGCCAATCAGAGCAGTGCAATTGGGGTTTGCACCTCCATAAAAGCAGTTACTGAAAGAGCAGAAGTAAGATCAAACAGGTCTCACAGCAAGTAGATCAACACTCTCCCTGGCAGGTGACCTTGGTGTCTCAAAAGATTTACATAGTTGAACAACTCTGAGCTATTTAGTCATAAATGCAATTGCCAGTCGACCTCTTCCTCCCAGGTTAAGAATTCCTTATAGAGGGAAACTTCTACAAATCCCTTTTGTTTATCTATTCATGATCTTAATCATAGTGCCATAAATAAAAGTTGTTATTTTTACACTTGTTAATAAGTGTTGTTGAAGTTAATTAAATTTCAAGCACAACCAGGACAGAGAGGAGTCAAGCCTGATCTCCAACAGTTCTTCACCTGCATTTAACGAAATGCAAAAACACAATGTGGAGATGCAGGATTGGTGCATAGTGGGCTCATCGGTGACAAACCAATGGACACGGACCAAAGTAAGAGTGGCATTCAGCAAAGCATGCAGCAACAGGGGCACAAAAAGAACAAGATTCAGGAAGACAGAAGACAGTGATTGATGTTTTTAAACCATTGTAAATTGTAGGTAGCAGGAAAGCAATAAATCAGAAGGGAGTTCCACAGGGGAGAAGTGTGAGAAAAACTGTTAGAATAAAAGTGGCAGTAAAGTGTTAAGATCTTGATGCCAATCAAGTAGCACACTTAAATTCATGTAGTCAAGACACTAGGGAAGCCATGTCACATTGGTGAAAAAGTGACTGAAGTTGAGATGCCAGGTCAGAACTGATAACATTACAGACTCTTCTTTGGATTTTGTCAAGAATCTCAAGATATGCAGCAGGAGCACCAAACCAGATATGGCAGCAATATTAAATCCACAGATGAATGGTAGATTTATAAATGTGAAAGATGGATTCTGACAAGAAAAAAATTTGACATGACACAATGAGCCAACTTCCTTTTCAGTAGTAGACAGAATTTGATTCAATACATTCACTACACTTAATGTCAGTGGAAAACATGAATCCAAGAAAGAGTAGGATATTGCTTGCTTGTAGCCTGGCATCAGACATGCTGATGACAGGCAGAAAAGGTTCTCTCTGGTGATTAAATGAAAGCAGTTTTGTGTTTTTTTGGGGTGGGGTGTTAAAATTTACAAGCCATTCCTACCCTAGTTAACCATTGATTGGAGGTCCTTTTCATGAGAAGTTGCCAGTTTTATTTTGTGTGTGTCAAACTTGCTACCAAGGCAGGAGTAAATGGTTGTTTCATTTGCATAAATACCTAATTGGAAACTGATGATATTAGGGAGGTCATTGATGGAGATCAAAAACATGATCCAAAGATAGGGCCCTGGGCACCCCCACATTGGAATGATCTGGAAGTGTGCTCATTCAACAGGACCTTCATTATACGATACAATTTGTTAGGAATGATTGGATTAAGCCAAATATTCATTACTTGACATTGTAGCCCTTGGGCTTGTGGAGAAATCCAGCATGCCAAACCCTATCAAACACCTTTGAAATATCTTGAGCCACAGCCCAAGTTTCGCCATTCTTATGTAAGGCTTGATAGACAAATTCAGTGATGGCTGTAAACCTGGTGAAACAGAAGCCAAGATGCTTAACCAATTTAGCATTGATCAGAGCTTCATGTAATTTGCCAAAGAGAGGTAAGAGACTAATAGGGTGACAATTTGAGAGGGTAAGAGAGTTCCCCAGAATTCTTAAAAAACAAGAGCTATAGAGAAGGACCTCTGAGCCAACTCAGGAGCACTTTTCTTCAGGATGACTGCAGGGATCTTGTCAAATTCGCATTCCTTGAGGGGATCTAGTTTAGAAATGATACCAGAAACCAATGATGGAGTTATGTGCATATCACTCAGTTTTTACAGCAGTGAAAATGAAACTGTATCTCATATCAATCATAACATCAAGAAAACATTTACTCCATGAAGGTTTACTTTAAATCAAGGCCAGAGCAATCATGATCCACCATAGCTTCTTTACATTAGTGGTGAAACTATCCAGTTCACTGTTTTTCACTTGACATTTAAATCCTTTAATACCTTACTTGGATGGATGGATGTTGGATTTAACGGCATGTCAACTCCTATTTGGGTCAATTTATGCCGAAGCCTTATTAATTTATGAATTTAAGTTGGTTATTTTGGTTGAAAGGTTGTTGGGTTTCATAATTTTCTGTATTTTTTGGGATTGCTTTTTGTGACTGTTTCTGATTGTAATACCTTACTTGGTTTCGATCTTCTGATGTGCTTGAATTTCTGTTGTCAGTTATTATACAGTCCAGATACAAAAAGAAAATGTGCCTTTAGTGTTTGAGAATTATTTTTGGTGCCTTTTGGGTTTTTAGATAAATAATATTAAAAATCAACAACAAAAACAAAACTAAACACAATTTTTTTTTTTTTTTTAAAGAGAGCTTTACCATTAGTTAATCCACACTGAAGATTCAATAATAATCTTCAATCAATACAAAAATGATATCCTGTCCAAATGTATTCAGTTAGACATTTGCAAAAGGGTGCAGAAGAATTCTTGGCCTGACCCACTTCCAAAAATCAATATTCTGATATTTGGCCAATAAAATAAATTTTGGTATGTTGGTCCAATTTTTCAGCAACTTCTCATATTTATTTGTGTTTCCTACGTGAAAAGATTTGACAATCAGCCAATCAATCAAGTTTTCTACTCAGAACCAATCACAAGCCAAAGGTCAAATTGATGCCCTCTTGACACAATAAATAGCAGAGAAAGCAAACAGATCCGAACATCAGTATTACTGCCATATCTGGCCTGGAGCTGCCCAACCCTCCCTTTCCAATTCAAAATTGTTTACATGGCTTTGTGAGGGAAGAATTATTTTTCTTCCTACAACCACTTTCCCTACAGATGAAACATTGCTAGCCTCTTATTACTCAATTGCTGTTTCCATGGCAGCAATAGTCCTTTGTTCTACCAGTCTAGATCTACACAGCTAGGAGCTGCACACACACACAGCTGACTCATCTCCATTCTACCCAATCAGCTTTTTCCCCCAAAACCGTTACTTTGTAGAACAGAATCCCCAAAATGTTGCTTCCCAATCATTACAATCTTAACTTCTAAGTTCAACTGTTATCCATCCTACATATCTTCAAAATATGCACCTCTTTTGTATGCCCTGATAAGAACCTCATTCATTAACCTTCTACATTCAGTGGCTCTTGTATTGGGTGAACAATGATATTGAAACAAAAAAAGTCTGGTACCCACACTCCATGCTAGTCCATAAATCCCAAAGATGAAGGTAAGAGAATGAAACTTACCGGATTGTACATTTGCCTCTGTTGGTAGCAAAAATAACAATTGGGGAGATGGATGACTCCAATGCTCGGTGCAAATAAGTGAAGCACTCTATGTCCAGCATATGCACTTCGTCAATAAACAATACTCCAGGGACAAGCTCAGCAATTCCTTGATCAATGTATTTGTTCACTACTTTGTTGATCTCCTTACGAAGCTTATCTGGACAAAGAGCAAATAAAACATTATCCAACACTAGCCACACACACACACACAAAAAAAAAAAAAAAACTCACATGACATTAGGAATCAAAAATGAGGGTATTTACCAGAGTATCCATATTGCTACTGAATGTGATACAAAGTCAAGGTTTAAAGTAGATTAATAGCAAAACTGTGGAAAAATTTCCCAAGACCCCTGGACACTTCCGTTTTTGGGAATGCCTCAGATGCCAGGCAATGAATCCAGCCCATTCCTGAAGGAGATGTACTGTCTGAGGGGAAGGCACCCTAGGTCTTGGATTTTTTTTCTTTTTAAGTATAAGACTAGCTTGATTTGATTGGTGTGAGTGAAAAAAAATTACTAACAGGTAATACAACTGACTAAGAACACTACCAGATTATAAGATCACTTTTGGATTTAAAAATTATACTAATCAATTAATTCCTAATATTTTTTGTTTTTATGGAACAAAAACAGTGTAAAACAGATTTTAGTTTCATTAAAAACAGTCAAAATTTAATTTGTTTAATAGTCAGAAGACCCGACCAACACAAAAAAGGGAAGTTTTTTTTTACACTGATATTTACATTCAAACAAGATTAAAAACAAATAAACAGTAGGTCTATTAAAAAGATGCAGATCAAACCTATTACAGTGTCTTTGATTAAAAAAAATAAAAAAATAAATTGAATTTTGAAATATTAACCAAAAAATTTAAGTTAGAAAATAAACAAAACAAAAACATAGCTTAAACATTGAACTTTCCTAAGGTCCAGAAAAATGATAATTCTATTTGACTGTTTTAAAGTTTCCAGTTCCAGAAACCCAAATTTTTGGATAGTTTCATGAGAATCCAAAACCATTGTTTGTGACATCCAAATTCCAAAAGCTTAACATTTAGAATTTTATGAAATCTCTTAATATATTTTGTAAATGTGGAGAATTTTGTCTTGAGGGTCCACAAAAACCATCAAACTTACCTGTAATTTCTGTCTTTTTTGGTTTCATTAAACTACTCATCATAGACATAATATCCTGGCCACCCTACAAAGAGAAAACAGATGTTTTAATGGAAAAAACAGAAAATTCTATTTCCTTGATCTGACCAATCATCATCCTTGGAGCAGGTCAAGCAATACAACTTCATCCAGTTCAGTTTCTCCTTCTGTATCAGAATCTCTTAACCCCCCCTAGAGTTTCAATAATGAACTCTGCAATTCAAGACACTGAAGAAAAGGCACATTGTATCAAAAAAGTCTTTCCAGTTTTTCTTCTTTTTCAGGTTTTTATTTTATTCCAGTCTTGACAAAACAAAAGACAATTTCTACTTATTTAAATGTTGCATTTCAGTTGTAGCAGAAAAGAACGAACAAACAAGCAAAGTTAACGCCTTAACATAGCCAAATTATTTAAAAATATAAAATCTAAGAAAAATAACTGGTGATATTTTTTAATAGTAAGGTTATTTACCCAATAACAGCTATAACAACTGCTGACATGTTCCTACCACCTTACCTACCAGAGTCCAATGTGCATCAAAAAATAGTAATGAGGATAATATACAAGATTTCATATTAAGAATATTAATCAAGATACAATATCATATAGGAGATTAGTACAAGTCTACTCATCAGATGAATTTCTGATGATTTTTGGCAACTTTTATCTCCATATTGTATCTCTAATTTTGCTTTATTCTTTATTTTCATATATAAAACATAAATATTGTTTATTCTTCATTTTACAGCTTTGATAATGAGTGGTGGGAAAAATTGCAGTTAGTGCCGTTTTATGCTACATGTCTAAAGAAGAACTGAGTTCAAGGGCAGCGGCAAAAGAAATTAATGATATGGAAAGTCAATGAATATGTAGCACAAAACTGGTTTAGATGTTTCAAATCTTACTACTTAAACCATATTTGGAGGTGGGGGAGAAGAGGCAGATTCAAACATTTCCCCAAGGGTATTTGTGCAAAATTTGAAAGCAGTTGTATATAAAAAATAAAAAAGGCCTTATGATAATAAAGCTATAAATAATATTTTTATTTATGATAATGTGATACAGTTTTATTCAAAATCAGGAAATGAAAGTGGAAATTCCTTGGACATATGGGGGAAGAGTGTTTGTAACACTCAAGGAGCATATTGCGAGCAAGAGAGACAGGAAAAGCCACTTAACTGACGAGCTTGTGTGAATGAATGGCAAGACAGAGGCCTTGGCAAAGGGATAAAAACTGCTAAGAGACAGCAGGAGATAGAAAGTTGAGGCGGGGCCGGGGGCATGACTACCTATACCCTGAAGGGACGTGGCACATAATAATAATAATAATAATAATAATAATAAAAAACACCTTGTTTTGGGTTTGTTTTATAGCAAGTACAATATTTATGGCTGGAAAAATATTTCAAAAGAATCTGTTGTGTGTGTGGGGAGGGGAAGGTCAAATAAGAAAATAGACTGACCTGAGGTCTGGCATTGGCAGTATCTAAATCATGAAGTGTGACATCCTGAATGACTTCTTTCTTTTTATGCACATCTCCTTTTGGTAAAGGCACATACTCTTCTGCCTCCAAGTCAAATTCTGTGGCATAACTGTCAGACCTACCCTGACGCTGTGAGGAAAAAAAAAAAAAAAGATTGAAAGATTTTGTTGTAGATTTTATGTTTGACATCGTATCTAAAAACACAAAATTAAACATCTTTAAAATTTATAACAGACATGAAGAAAATAGTGAAAGAGAATTTCAAATTTTAAAAGTTTTTTTTATACAATAATTTCATTAAACTATATACATACATAGCCATATCTGTCTATATTTATGAAGTATTGTAACTATTTACACTATTTACATTGATTAGATTGTTGTCCTCATATTTATTGTCATATTCACAACGTTTCAGTCATTGTATGCCCTGGCCTTCTTCTATGTTGGAATTTCAAACCGATCACTTATTTCGGCCACCAGAGTAGATTGGCCTAGTTCCATGAGCTACCTGAAGAAGGTCAGAGCATACAATGACCAAAACGTTGTGAAGAGGACAACAATGTAAATATTGTAAATACACACATAACTATATTTTTTTATTTATTTTTTTTTTTTTAATAGGTAGAAAAAGACAGGATTAATCTTGCACAAAGCAAGGTGGGTCTTGCTCAACAAAGCATTTGTTATGATTTGAGGCAATGTTTTACTCTTCCTGATGCCCAACTCAAACACTCACAGTAGTTCAAGTATACAGAGTATTTTTATCAAGATACCATAAGATGAGGAATAAATAGGAAACATTTACCAATGTAACATGTTTCACTTTTATTTAAGCTTCATCAGAAATTAAATATGAAGGAGAAAAGAAAATTCTGGTATTTTTTTATTTTTGTTTTGTTTTCTTTTTTATTGGTTGAGAAGACCTCAAATCTATGTCTTCAAGTAGAATTATGATACACAAACACACAAGAATTATACACACGAATGCTACCTGACAAGAAAAATACATGTATGGTCTATTTAACCAATGGAAAACAAACACAAAAATAATAACAGAATTTTTTCTTCTCTTACATATTTCATCTCTGATGAAGCTTAAATAAATGTGAAACATTAAATTTATAAATATTTTCTATTTTTCTTCATCCTATCAGGTCCTAATGTGTGTGCGCACGCACACATGCACAATGGTGACCATTGGCTCCTGTAAGAAGCTCAGTGTGAAAATTAAAAGCTTCTGAAAATAATTTATGAGAGCAAGTACATTGCCAAAATGGGATTTGAAAGTCAGAGGTCAGGAATAGTTAACTGGTGTTGCATTATGTGTCAGACTGAAGAAGTTATTTCACATGAATCATTTCATGGAAAAGCAATAAAACAGACACATTTCATTGACAAAAATGAGGCGGCCAAGAAAAAAAAAATCTAAAACTAGATTCTAGTCAACTTATCAGTATCTGTGCATTACACAGTACAAGTCACTATGTGGGGACAACTTTAAATTGGGTGCATCTTACATTACTGATTAAGAAATGTACAATTCACATACAGCAAATTGAAAAAAATAAGACTTCAGAGAATTTTATTAGATTCTAAGCACAGAGATCTTGTCCATTGTACATTGGCTTTCAAGAGGATAAGTATTTAAAAGAAAAATTAGCTGCTTGACGAAAGACCCCCCCCCGTGAACTATTGACATTTTTTTTTTTAATTGATGCTATCAACCATCTCAAGGGTTGAAATTTGAAACCATAGGGAAAAGACAAACAAGTGTAAATTGAAACTTATGTTTTTTTTTGTTTTTTATTTAGAAAATGAGAAGTTGAGCCAATCCCCAACAAGCAGAGTGAATACACTGAATGGTAATTTTACAAAATATACTTGCAACAATAGCTTATTGCAGGGAGTCATTTAACAGTATTTTCATGATTTTGCTGAGAAAACTTCATACTTGAATTTATAAACCAATTTTCATTTAGTGAACAAAACAATCATGAAGATGCCAAGTAACATAGAAATGGAACTTTGAGAACAAATTCATTATTGAAAATGAAAGTTTATGAGCCTTCCTCAATCACAAATTTTTTATGTCAATTTGCAGCAACAATCATTCTGTGAAACATTTTCCAGAAATAAAAAAATTGCTCTGAATTATATCTGCCATTTTGGAACAACATACAAATTTTCAGCTATGGAACTGATTAAAAATGAGATTGCAATTGACTGATGATAATATAAAGTATTCTCTGCTGCTATCAATAAGTAAGTTAATTCCAAACATGAAAGTTTTGGAGGTGGAGAAAGGAAAAAAAAAAGATACAAAGTTTCAGTAAGGAAAGTAATACTTATCTTGTTTAAATTAAATCAAATTGTATAAAAATAAAATTATTGGAAATAAATTTTAATTTTCTCCTCAATTCTGAATGCTTCCTGATATTCATTTCTGGCAACATTTTCCAGAAATAAGAAAATTGGCTCAGAATTGTCTACTTTTTCAGAACAATATACAAGTGTAAAACAAGTATTTAGAGCAATGAAACAAAAAAAAACTGCAAGTTCTCAAGTAACTGATTAAAGTTTAAAGCCTTTTCTTCCACTTTGTCATTAATTCTAAGCATTAAAAGTTTAGTGAAATCTAAACAAGACTAAAGAGACTCAAAAATAAAATTTTATTTATTTTTAACCAAATTATATAAAAATGCTAAATATATTGATTTTAATATTTAAAAGTTTTGTATGATGCATCTGTAGAAAAATTGATGTATAGAAAGTGAGAGAGACATTGGCCATTCCTGATTTAAATAAAAAAGTTGAATTTTAAATACAAAAAAGCTACATGGACAAATTAAAAATGCTATGCCTTTGCTCTCAGGGTTCTAATAATGCTTCCCAAATAGAAATGCACAAATTCATGTGTCAAGGGTCATCATAATGATATGTCAAAGAATTTCCTACCTTATTTTTTCAAAGCCTATACAGGCCCTGGAAATCATGAAACGGAAAAAGATAAAAAAAGACCAAACAAGCTATCAACAAATCTATATTGATCAGCTAGTACCAATAATCAAGAGTTAATTTTTTTTTTGTTTTGTAGATTCTATTATAATATTTCACAAGCTTGCTTTGTCCTTCTGTCTCTCTCACAATTCTTGTGTTACCCTGATTTTGTTTATAATCAGAAAACTATTGGTAATTTTCATCTTAGAGGAAACAGAAGTCAATAGAAACGCCATTCTCACCTTGACTGCCCCACTGTTGGACTCAATGTAAATGACATCTCCAACTTCAACTTTTTCTTTCTGAAGACTTTCAAAGATTGAGGGATCTAATTTTAATTGTTTTGTGCCTTTTGCTGTCTTCAGACCAATTACAACATGACTCACTGTTTTGCCATAACCTACAAAAAGAATAAAAAAAAAAAGAGAACAGAACTGAAAAATCCCTTTTAAATTATAATCACATAAAATAGTGATTCTAAATTAATACCAATTTCAATAACATTTTATTAAGTAGATTTCAATAGTTATTAATTTTTAACTAGTATTTCTTTAATACTAAGTTTTGCTGTTTTTTACCATGATTCCCAGATCATAAAAGTTGAATTAGAAATAAAATCTAAAAATGAATAATTATTTAGAATGAGGTGTGAAGGAATAAAAGAGGTCCATAAACAGGAAAATTATGTACATATACAGTGCCACCTGGTGGTCTTGTGGCACATGCAAAACAATGTTGGTTCATTGGTTTTTACATTACCAGGCTGTTGTTAAAAAAAAAAAAAAAGGAAATAAATCCAGAGTTGAAAATTACTCTATAGAGATAGAATTTTTATCAAAAGTAGGCCCCTCAAAGTGTTTTCAAAAATATGTGATGACATGATACTTTTCCATATTGAAGTTTGTTGATGGAAGAATCGTGTGGTATCTATGAACACAAATGTGAAATGTATGAAATTTTGCTCAACATGAGAGCCAGTGAAATGTTGTATGATGAAGTTTGGCATTCAAAATGATCTTACCTGATATATTTGAATTTTTAATAAGAATTCTAACATATACATAGAAAGAAAATATTTTATTGACATCCACTGACATTATGCTTTAAAACAAAACAAAAAAAAGTTTTGGTTTGTAGTTAGAAATGGAAATCTCACAAAGTTTCCAAAAACAAATTAATTCAGCAAGTTTTCTGATATCAAAGAATTTCTGATCCTTTGGAATTAACCTTTATCAGTGATGTCATTTGCTGTGCAAAAGGTTGATCCTGCCACTGAAGATGACTGATCTCTGAAATTGAATTTCATGCTTGTATTGACATATCTTGCTGTGGCAACAGAAAACATATTTGGGTGAAATTAACAATAAGGTTTTTGCAATTAAGAGGTCTTGAAAAAGAGTGCAGTGGAAAGTAATATTAATAATGCAGAAAGCGAAAGGTTAATGAAGAAAAAATATGGTAAAATTTTTCTAGATTTGAGTGATACAAATGGGATATTGAACCAAATCTGAGGTGCATGAATCAATAAAATCCAGAAAAGAATACGAAGAGATTCTTGAATTGAAGAATAAAATTCAAATAATCAGAAATAGAATTGAGATGTTTTTGGTTTAAGATTTCAATACAATAGCCAGAAAAGTCTTAGGGGATTCTGTTTCAATTCTCAACAACTCATTTCTGTGAATCTGGTTTCTCTTCTTCAACTAACATCAAGACAAATCAAAGAGAAAAATTGGAAGTGGTTGATGAAAATCAACAAATAACAAGTCATTAAGAAGGTTAATGATAAAAATCAATAGCATTTGTAAAACAATGTTGTTTTCCAGTAGTAAGCCTACTTAAAAAGTTAACACCGAAAACCCCAAATCCTTGAGTCTTTTCAAAAGATACTTGGCTTTTAACTGCAGAACAATTTAGAACAATAAATTTGTCCGCCCGTTTCGAAAACACTAGTGTTGTCCAAAGCCCATAAATCCTTATCCTGTCATTAATGAGGTGAGATATTTTGGTCAGATGACCTTCATGTTTATGAAATTGAAGCTGAAATGACAAAGTATCATATTTGGTCCATTTGTAGTGAATTTATCCTATTGTTGTAAAAACATACTGTATGGAATATCTTGTACGGAGATTTTCTGCAGAAAAGGTATCATTTCTTGATAGATTTAGAAATGATAACAGGACAACACTGATGTTAATATTTGGGCCAATATTTGTTCATTCTAAGTGTAACCAGAAAATTTATTTGACCCAATGTAGCTCACTTTAATCATCTGGACAATGTCTTATCCATAAATGGGCCCATTTAAGATTTGAATCCACAAATTTATGGTGAAAATACATTTTTGAAACCATTCCTAATATTGCCATGTAAGATGTATGACACTCAATAAAAAAAATATAAAACAAATATTCAATTTTCTTTGCCTTTGCCTGGAGACCTTTTCAATGGTGTCTTCATTTCTGAACATGCACTGATAAAGAAATGCTTATCAACTACACAACCCAATATTATGATACTCTGTAGTCACTACCAAGTTCAACTTTTACATTGATATCTCTTGAAAGATAAATTTAAATTTTACCTAAAATGTTCATGTTATTGCATATTTAGTGGAAAAAATATTTAACTTTTTACAAAACTACAAAGTTTGTGGTCCCCATTCACCACATTCAGTTTAGGGCACTTCAACATGGTATAATGGTTACAATTGAATAGCGAGTTTGATCCTCACTGGGTGACCCATACTTTTGGCTATGTGCCACATCTAAGCTACTTTAGAAAACTACCACCACCACATCTGTAAGATCAAAGTCTATTATCTATTTTTTTATGTCAATGAAACTCCTAAATTTGGGATATTGCTTATTTTCAGCATAGGGAAGTAGGATGACAAATGGAAAACCCCTATTTTGAGACAATTTTTTTCAAAATGTGGGAGGGAGGGAGGGAGAGAGAGAAAAAAAAAAATGAAAAAAGAATTACCTCCCATGGGATTTTCAGTTTCCACAGGTGTAATTTCTGTTACTTCGCCTTCATAAACTTCTTTTGTCTCTTTGATACGCAGACCAATTGCTCTACGAAAGTTCTCCATCAATACTTCAGTTTTTTTAATCTCACTGGAATAAACTTCACTGCCAACCATTGGACAAAATGGAACCTTGCTGCCAAGTTCTTGAGCCATGGCTAAAGCAATAGCAGTCTGTGGAAGGAAAAGAAAACATAGATAAGAACTCATGAAAAGACACTGGTCTGCTGTCTCTTATCAAATATTCATACAATTCTATAATTCAGGAAGAAATCAATAAATCTGTAGACTGACACATAGCTATTAAATGAATACAGATTTGAAATGTTCACTGTATATTTAAACTATAGGATTAATATTCATGATTGAATCAATTGAAAGATAAATATTTGTTGTGATATTTCTCATCATTAGAATACAAACATTGATATATCAACATATAATATCCCCATTTTGTTAATAATGCTTACATTTATTCCTGAACATTTTTTTTTACTGATTTCCAATGTATTTTTATCTTACAAGTTTTTACAGGGCCTCCTGACTGCCAGAATTTATTTAATGAGTTAACATCAATGTGAATAAAAGGTTCACGCATCGTTTAACCCTGCCCATGATATCATGTCTGATATAAACAGCCCTATTATATCAGTATCACTTGCCTTAATTCCTGACCCCTGACAATACCTTTCCTCTTCACTGTCATTGCATAACATACAGACTAGGTGCTGAAACTTGTTCAAACAAATTTTAGGAAATAGACTTCAAAATTTGTCATTTACAATGATTCCCCACCCCGTGCTGCCAGAAATATTTATTTTTAGTAATGAAAATAATTGAAAACTAAATTAGACAAAGTAAAGATATGTAGGCAGTTGTCTGTGTGTGTGCGTGTGTGTGTGTGTTGGGGGGGGTCGTTGGAGTGTAAAAAAAAAACAAAAAAAACCTTACTTATAGCAGGTTCCAATGTAGACAGCATTAAAATACAATGTCTTGCTCTGGGAAGCAATGAAAGAGTAAAAGTGAGGAGATGTTTTCGGTTTTTCTTTGAAATTAAGAATGACTCATCACTCTTCTGCCTAGTATATCAGAGTTCCCAGCATAAGCATTTAATAGAATTCCCTGATAATTATTAGATTTCACTGAAATTTCCTGATTTGGGGACATCACCTAAAACAGACTATAGTAAGTACATAATATTGTAAAATATAAACTTTTATATATACATGCTAGCATCTATTCCAAAGTAGAGGACATGGTCAAGTTTATTATTTTCTTGTCTTTCTAAATTCTGCAATGTTCTTGTCAATTAAACTTTAAATATTTCTCTTCTAAGGTTTTTAATTTGTTCAACTGCTCTCTTTCTTTCGCCTTCTGTTCTTCAGCTGATACCCCCCCACCACCACCACCACAATTACATTTTAAACATTCTTGATTACAAGATTGATCAACTTCCCACAAGCACAGAGTTTTTTTTGTTTTTTTTAGGATAGTCTTTCACTAGCATAACCCATGAAGAAAAATTAGGGGTAAGATTTCAGGCTATCCACTCAGGATTGAAAAAAGACATTTTTATTCACATTTTCTGAATATTTTTTAAAAGTTAATAAAACTCCTATGGTAAAATGGAAAATATTAAAAAAAAAGAAAAAAAAACAGAATTTGTAAATCTTTAAATGAACCCTGCCTCTTATGTTTACATGAAAAATTACAAATAATCAAATTTGCTAACAAAAAAATCCCTGTTAAACTAAAGGAGTGAATTAGCTGTAAATTGCCAATACAGTTTATCTTTTACCTTATAACATAGTTAAATTTAAAAAAAAAAAGAATTATGTATTACCATTTCTTATAGCCATAATTTATTAGTATATAATGGCCCATCCTCTACAGGTAATTACCTTATTTTGTTTATTCAGCTTAAATATTGATATGTATTGCTGTCCAGTCAGTATTATTAATATCATATATAGATGTTCCACATTTTTAATTTTATCTACAGGTTCCTTTAAGAAGCTTCCTGTATATAAAGAAATTTTAAAAATATTTTTCTGTTAACTTTATATCTGATTAACCTACCCCTCCTTCCTTCAACAAACTAAACATGTCATATTTGTCTATAATCATGATACATTTGTCACTGGCATATTTTCCACAATTGTCAATGATGACAGTCTATGTCCCAGTTTATCTAACATTTAATTGGTTAATCATAACACCTACAAGTTTACCGTTAATTATGACCTTATGTGTCCCCCCCTTTAACTTTTAGAAAAGAGGTAACACTTTGTTTTTAAAAATTATTTAATCACCATCAACTGAAGAAGTACAAATATAGTATTGAAACATGAAAGCTTTTGTGTAGCGATTTCAAAATGTTTTTATTATAATCTGTTATAATAAAAATATAATAATAATAATATATATATATATATATATATATATATACACAGAGAGGGAGAGAGAGATTGAGCAGGGATAGGAATCTGACAAAATGATAGGAAAAAGAACAAGTAGGAAACAGATCTTAATCTAACACGTTTCACTTTATTAAAGCTTCATCAGAACTCTAGATAGAAATGATAAAAAGCAAAGAGATGCAGATTAATATGTTGGGTTTGGCTATTTCTTATTGCTTAGATACGTGTCATGTGTAATGAACTAACAGATAATATTTGAATGTGCGTGGCAAACATTCTCGATGCTAAAGGGTGTAAAAGAAAGATGCAGTACGATGTTTTGATTTGATCTGTGTCACATGTAAGGAAGTCACAGATACTATTCAAAACATTCTAGATGTTAAAGTATGTTAAAGTTAGTGAGATGCTGCAGGATATTTTGAACAGTTTTCATTAAAGCATATCATGTGTGTATTTTGTATATATATTGATTTTTATGTATTCAGAAGTGGTATGCTAGATTCATGAATAATGGATCTGTAGAAAAATGATGATTTAATTCAGTTTTTTTTAAATGTGTGTTAATAATTGGTAATGTTGCCATAAATATATTTTCATAATATTTTCTCTTTAAAAAGTTATGTTCTTTTTTGATAATGCTGGCATTGGTGAAATTAAAGTTATGCCCTACATTGTTGTGGTGCAATATATATATATATATATATATATATATATATATATATATATATATATATATATGTGTGTGTGTGTGGTGTGTGAAGTCAACTCCCAAGGCAACAGTCTATTTCATGCTAAACGCAATCGTCATGGCCTGACGACTGCATTTAGCATGAAACAGACTTTCTTTGTGTCTCCATTACTTGTATTATTAAATATCACACATTGTGGTAATAGAAGATCTGTCAACACTAGTAAAATGTTTTAAGAACCTGGACACAAATTTACTGTGGATCATCTAGATATTATATGTATATATTTTATTTATTTTGGATAAGCAACATTTAGCATTTATTTTAAAACAATTTTCAAAAAATAAAAGCTTATAATAAACGTGAAAAATGCGTGTCAAAATTCCATGATAATTCATTATTTTTCTTAAAAAAAGTGACTGTTTTTCAATTCCCTGATTTCCATAAATCTTGTATAAGGTTTTTTCTTTCCCATTAGATTTTAACAGAGGAAAGTGTACCTACCTAAAGATAAATTTCATCTGTATATATTTGAGGATGATTAAAAGGAAATTATATATAAAGTGGTGAATGGACATGCCACTATTTAATATATTTTTTTTTTCAATTTCATGAGAAAGGTCTCAACCATAATACTAAATGCATTAAAGAGATTCCCAAATTAAGAAAACTTGTTTATATCAGAGATATTTCTTGCAACGAAAAAAATAAAAGTTTGTCATGATATGGAACTGTACCTTTCCAGTTCCAGGAGGTCCTGCTAGTAAAACAGCACGACCAGCCATTTTCTTAGAGCGAATCATCTCCACAACAACACCAGCAGCCTACAAAAGAAGACACACTATTGAAACAGGTCAACACAATCCAAAGAAAATAAATGCATTTAATTTTTTTTTTTAAAATAATAGTAAAAATGACATTTTATAAACAATATCTACAATTGAGCTATCATTCATCATTTATGAAATAAATTTTAAGTATCCCCCAAAAAAAAAAAAAAACAAAGAAAAAATGGTTAAATATCTGAATTTTAAAAATGACCCATGAACATTCTCTAGACAAAAAGTTTCAGATAGAATCAAATTTTTTTCATTTTCCATTCTTTTTGTCTATTTTCTCAATCAATTCAACACTTGTATTTTTTGTTTACAAAAAACACAACACCTCAATTTCAAACAACCACCCCAAACCCAACAAAACATTCTTAATAATCAAAGTAAATGGGATTTTTAGATGCTTTTATTACCAAATGTAAAAAAAGGGCTAATTTTACTAGAATAACCAATATTAAATTTAATATTTGAGTTAAAGTCAAGGATTTTTATTCAAGGGAAACTATAAACAAAGATTTACTAGTTAATTCAAAAAGGATGAACTGATGAAATTTTTAATATTTGACTGTTTCACTGGTTATGACTCAATATTAGAAAATCTATTGCAAATACACTGAGAAAGTTAATTAAAAAGAGAACTAAAGAATAAATAAAATTAATTGAGAGAAGAGAAGTGATATGAAAATTAAAATCAATTATTTTGCAAATTTTAAAATACTTTTATTTGGAGTTCAATTCAACACAACAAAGAATTTTTGGGGACACACCAAAAAACTTAGGACAACACATACAAAAAAAAAAAAGAAAAAAAAAGCTGTCATAATATATTTATAAAGAATTTAAAAATGGATTTAAATCCAATATTTTTATTACTTCTAACTTTATTTTTAGTGGAAACTCAAGTTTGAAATAGACACCGTGTTTTTGTTTTTTTAAACTACCATCTGCCATCCTGCGCACAACAGAAAACTTAAAAAAAACAAAAAGGTACTTTTGGGCACCTGTGCCCATCTTTGTGGGAGAAACCACCGTTTGATCTAGTGTGGTGGATGACATCAAACGTGTAAAAAAATAATAATAAAAGCAATTAATTAAAAAACATGGAAATATTAATTATTTAACTAGCTTTTTTTTTTCATTAATTTCCTTTTCATAATGTAGTTAGAAGAAATATGCTAAGTTTTATTTTAAATAAAATTTTTGTCGTTTTTTTGGTATATAGTTGAATCGAGGATTATGAGGACATTAGTAGTCAGAATGTAAATAATACTAATTAACTGAAAGAATTTTATTAATGAATTCAAGTTAAGGAAAAGTGAAACAAAAACAATTCAAACTCTAGCGGTATTTTTTCTTTTATTTGTCATAAATTCCAAGCCATAAATAATTTACGGATTTAAATTCCTTTTTATCAAAGGAATTTTGTCGAAAAATTAAATTCAAAGCACTTCTTTTCCTGATTGAAAAAAAAAAAAAAAGATCATCAGTCTAATTTTCTAGAAATCATTTCAAGTCAGTGGAAAACAAAAAGTAAATTGCCGTTCAAAGAGTTTTATTTAAATTTAAAAATCACTGCGTTTTTTTGTTTTTCTGTCTTCAGCCAGGATCTCAGTCTTTTGTGATCTTTATTATGTTTAAACGACAGGCAATACCACCTTGTACTTAAGTGTACTAAGAAAAGGGTTAAAAATCCCTTAGACCTGAACTGAAGAGTTTTGAGGGGAAGGGTCGAGGAGCTTTAAAAAGGGTTTGGCGGGGACACAAATATCTCTAATTCGATTCGTTTAAAAAATATCGTTAAAAAAAGACTAAAATCTAGTTAATAAAAAAACAAAAACAAAACACTTGGAAATAAGCAAAAAAAAAAAAACAAACTTATTCAATAAGTCTGAATTTTTATTGTCGATATATAAAAAAAAAACCTAAACGGTAGATTTCCACAAACTTAGACTCTTCGAAATTAGCATGTGTAAATTTTCAGGAAATTTTAATAATCACAATTGGTGTGCGGTGCTTAAACTGCAAATTTACCTTTTTATCTTAAAATATTTGATCGGAAAAACGTGAAATAATCCTACTGCACGGAAGATGTCCATTGCAAAATTGACGGTTTAACTTAAAATTTGACATTTTTAGTTTGAAATTTTATCAGAAAAAGTAACTGTAAGCGTTAGTTTTACAATCCAATTATTATAGAAAAATAAAAATTAAGTTTTAAAACATTTTTAATTTTAAAAACCAATGAAACAAAAAAGCTTCTAGAAAAAAGCAAACAAAACAATATGAAACGATAAATAAACCGAAACGTTTAATCTCGAAGTTTCTCTAAAAATTGAACACGACACATAGAAATTAGAATTGGAAGATTGTGTTGCGACAAGAATATAAATAGTGATGGCTTGCCACTCTGGCTTGAAAATTAAAATTCGAAATACAGGCTTAAAAACACACAAAAAAAAACAAAAAAAAAAAAAAAAACTTCAAGTCAAACACCAACTTTGTGCATAAGTAAAAAAAAAACATGTTTCATCTTGTCTGAGGTGAAACAATTCCAAGGATTTGGGGTCGAAAATATGTCGATTTTCCCAACAAATTAATGAAATTATTTCACCATCAATTTAGATTTTAGATTTCTTGAAGTAAACAAATATTTAATAATCAATGATTAATTAAATAAAATTTAACTTTTTGTTTTTACTGTCTTAAACTTTCAACAAATATTCCTTATAAAATTTTTTTTTATTATACCATAACACTTTCAGCTTCAGGAATTTTATTTTAAAAGTTGTTTTAGTTCGTTTTAATTTCTTTTTTAAATACTGAAAGTAAAACACTTAATTTATAAAAAACTTATTTTTAGTTTTTTTTTGTTTTTTTTTTTTACATGAAATGTAAAATAAAATTATGCCATTTTTTCGTTCTTTTAAAAATAAACATTTTTATTTTAACTAACACTTAAAAGTCTTACTCTTAAATGACCGAAGATATTTCAGTGAAAAACCTTGGTCAGTTGCGTTGAGTAAATGAATGAATAAATAAATAGTATTCATTTATATTGATTAATTTATAACTTGTTTATTAATTTATATTTGCATAGTTGATTTATTTTTTGAGCCGATCCATTTTGGTTATGCACGAAAGTTGGGTCTCGTTGGTAACTAAATTTCTTATTTAGTTAGTTCATATTTTATTGTTATACGTTATCTATAGTATATACATTTCATAGTTGACGTAAAAACGACTGAGTGAATAACAGATGGAAGGTTCATAAAAAAATAAAAATGAAATAAAAGATAACAAAACAAAACTGGGTATTGTAGAGTTTAGCATCCGAAACAATATTGAATTATCTTCCTGAAATTGCTTCACCAAGACTCATATTCTGAGCATAGCCAGACTTTGAGAGAAATGGGATTAAAAATAAAAATATATCCGCAATTTTTTGTTTTTACACAGAGAGTAATAATGCCGATTAAAAAAAAAAATACTCTTTTGTGTTTTATTTCTGATGCAAGATTTTTTATTCAGATACGAAGAATGTTCCAAACTTTGATTTTTCGTTTTACAAATTGTAAATATTAAATCACAAAAAATAAGTTATATTTCAGTTTTTATTCGCGGAAAAATGTGCACTCACAATATGAGGTAAGGTAAGTAAACATAAAGTATTAAATACGCTATTTATTTATGCGAAAATTGTTTCAGACATTATCAAAATCGGCGATAACCATAAAGTTCAAATTAATCAATCATAAAATTATGCATAATAACAAGAGAGAAAAAAAATAAGCCTTATAATTTTTGTGTTTGTGAACAACACAACTTAGAATAAATAAGAAAAATTGCGTGTAATAACGAGAAATTCAAATGAACTCAAAACAATTTATTGATATTCAGACCTCTCTTGCAAGTTCTTGTCCAACAAGTCCTGCGGCTGTTTGTATAGCATAACCATTTTCATCCAATCCAAGACCTTTGATATGACTGTGGGTAGCAATACGTTGCGATTTAGACGTGCTTTTAACTTCTTCGATTTTCATTTTCGGATTTTTTCAAGTTGCGATTTCGCGAAGACACCAAACGCACATGTAAATTCCGCGATGTAACAATGGCGACTACAAGTGCCGTAAAGCGACCCCAGATAACCACTCTCTTTTACGACAATACGTTTAGTAACTATCTCATCCTGCTCCCCACACTCCTACTACCACTATTCCTCTATCTACAATATAAAATTAAAACTCAACTTTATTTCTGTAATTATTTATTTTTTTATGAACTATTTGAACACATCTTTACTTATTTCGTCATCAAAGCGTTCAGATCAATTTTTTCAAAAATTAAAAAAAATAGAATTAAATGCGATAATTTTCATCAATATGCTAACTAAGTTTACGCACATTTATTTTATAATTTCTCTTAATAAATTAATAAATTTTTACATTTAAAATATATTTATTCTAATTTATTTTTCTTTTGAAATTTGTATGTTTTTCAACGGTCGTCAGTGATAACTAAATTACCATAGCAACAGTTGTTAAGCAAACCCGCGCCATTCGATCCATATAAACAACTTATCCTTCCCCTTCGTTGGTTCTGCGAAAATACAATAATCTCTGTTCGATACACAGGACACATATCGACCAAACATCACGGTAATAATCAAATTTATTCAATATTGTCAGAAAGCACTATTATATGCTACTTTTAGTAGACAAGGTCCCAGGAGAAAAGAAAAAAAAGAAGCCATCCTGGTTTCATTGTCATTTTTGTGCGTGTAAGTGCCGTGTTATGTCGTAGTGGCAATGATATCAAATTCACTGCCTTAGTTTTTATTGTTTAATCTACGTAGAGGTAAATTAAATGTAATCAATTTTTAATGAATGAATACCTGATTACTTTATTCATTGATGCAATTAATGGGTATCTTTTTACTTTTGGTAAATAAAAAAGTATAATAAAAAGGTTACATTTCTGTTTTCTCATATCTATCTATCTATCTATCTATCTATCTATCTATCTATCTATCTATCTATCTATCTATCTGATTCTGTTCTCTATCTATCTATCTATCTATCTATCTATCTATCTATCTATCTATCTATCTGAGTCTGTTCCTATCTATCTATCTATCTATCTATCTATCTATCTATCTATCTATCTATCTATCTATCTATCTATCTATGTCTGTTCTTATCTATCTATTTATCTGTCTGAGTTTGTTCATATCTATTTACACTTGAGGTTGAAATAGACTGGGTGGCTGGAATAAAAGAGGTGGCTGGTATGAAAGGGGTGGCTACAAAATTTATGAATACAAAATAAAAGAGATGAGTGTCACTGTAAAGAAACACGGTCAAAATTACGTGCAGGGGAGGAAAAATTCTTGAATAAAATGGGTTGATTGGAATAAGGATATCTATCTATCTATCTATCTATCTATCTATCTATCTATCTATCTATCTATCTATACAGATATATCTATCTATCTATATATCAATCTATCAATATATCTATAGATATATCAATCTATTTATATATCTATCTATCTAGATATATCTATAGATATATATATATACCAGATATCTATCTAGATATATCTAACTTTATATATATATCTATCTATCTATCTATCTATAGATATATCTATCTATCTATCTGTAGATCTATCTATCTATCTATCTATCTATCTATCTATCTATCTATCTATCTATCTATCTATAACTCTCTATCTATCTATCTATCTATCTATCTATCTATCTATCTATCTATCTATCTCTCTTAATCTCTTTGTATCCATTTGCAAAGGTCTTTCAGTTTTGACTTTCTTTAAAATTTAATACAATTCATTACTTGCAGCAAACATATGCACAAATAACAATGACACATGGACATACAGAAATACTCATATAGGTTCACAAACATGCAAATATATGCACCCCTCCATACACAATCATACATGTTGAAAATAAAACTTTCCATCTACATCAAATAGAAAAGAGTCCATGTACAGTATAACTGGTATTTAAAGTCATAGAATGGTAAGTGTGTGAAAATTTAGCCTTGTAAATTGCCCACAATGAAAACAGTAAGGAAAAGAAAAACAGAGAAAGTAAATTATAACATTTTTATAATTAATAAATTGTTGAGGTGATTTTTATGAAAAATTGATTCTTTTACACCAGTTTTTCCTTATGAAGACAATTTTTGTATGACAGGAATTAAACACTGGAAGATCTCTTACTACTTTAACTCGGGTTTTTACACTGACTTTTACTCTAACTGACTACTTGATACATTTATTTATATATGGTGTGCAGATGTAGTATTAAACACAAGAATGTTTTTAAAAAGTGCTTGAATCTGTGTGCTACTTGAAGAGTGTATCATTTCTAATAATCAGCGAAAGATGGGTGAAATTTGCAAGCCTGGTTTGTGTGAATGAGGTCGGACTTGATTTCCTTTTTTAGTCTCCTTTAGATACAACATGACGGTTTCCTGATGGACCCCTCTCCTTGTTAAGCTAGAATTTTTTCTTTACCTAGTTATTGTGAGCAACTGTTATCTCTTTTGTTATTTTCCAAGTCAATATTCCTAACCCCTCTAGTTTATTTTTTCTCCCCTTTTTATCTTGATTGGATCAACCTTTGAATTTCCTATTCTGTAATTTATTTTGTCCCTCCCTTGCTTCTAGTGAGTGAGCTGCTTGATTCTGCTTAGCAGCAGAATATAGTGCCACTGTTATTTTTCTGTAGAGTCCTTTTTTTTTTACAGTAAGATTTACTTTTTACAAGGACTGGGGGCCACTTGAGGTAGACAGTTATTTTAGGAGGCCATTTGTGTTTATAGGAATGGAAAATAATAGTCAACCCTAGCCTTGAACAGGTTAAGATTGTAGTGATTGGGAGTCAGTTCCATAGGGCAGTGGTTTGCAGGAAGAAGCGGGGATGTGGATGGTTTGCTACTATGTAAGTGACATGGCATGTTCTTGATGTGAAAGTTTGACTTGGCAGGACCAGAGAATGTAGTTTGTCCTAGTACTTGCCGTGGAAGTAGCAGTAAAGTAAAGAGATTTTTTGCTTTTCTAGGTATTTGACAACCTGCTTATTGATTATGGCCTCAAAAAGCTTACTGATGAGACTGATGGGTCTGTACTGGGAGGGAGAAGATTGCACCCTTGTATTCTTGAAAACTGAGAATACACTTGACACCTATCACATGTTTAGGAAGGATTTCTTCTTTAAGCAGCAGTTGAATAACTTTGCTAGGATTGGGGATAATTCCGGGTTGATAAGAATATCAATAACTTAATATCCCAGAAAAAATTCCAGTGGTTGTCCAGCCACTGGAATTTTTTCTGGGCCACTGGCTTTTTTAGGGTCAAGGCCTTTGATAAGTCTTCTTGTGCTGTAATGGTAATATTACTGAGATTGTGCTCCGTGAGACATGGGAACTTGGGAAGGGGATAACGTCATCTAAAGATAGAGGTGAAGATGTTCACCTTATTTGTCAAGGAAGATATGACCTTGGGGCCATTTATAATTGGGGGAAGAGCCACTTTACTTCTGTTCATGATTTGGTTGGTGATCTTTCAGAATTTGTGGGATCCAATTTGTATCTTTTCAACCTTGTTCTGGACTGTTCATGTGTAGCTGCACTTGACATTTTCTAGATTGTTTTTGCAGTGATTGTGGGCAGTTCTGAATGCAGTGAGGGCTAAACTACATTGCCCCTTGCTAAACATATATATATATATATATATATATATATATATATATATATATATATCGTGCACAGGCCAGTAGATGTAAATTTACACTGTTTAAAAAATCAAGGATATCTACTCAAATACATCTATCTGGTAAATGATTCAATTATTAGGGAATAATATTAGATTATAAATAAGACCCATTAATTCCTTAGAAATTCTTTGTTTCTGCTTTGGATACAAAAATAATATTAGTAGACATGGGCTTCGAGAAATATGCATTTCTTTAATTCAGTAAAGGAACATTGCTTTCCATGGTTGAATGGTCTTTAGTGCACATGGTTTATAAAAGAGAGTGTAGGTTTGGAATCCTTCCCATGAAGGTATATTCCCTTTACTAAAACATTCAAAGGAATAGCTACTCAGCATTCATTCAGGGGTGAACCAGGGTTGACTGTTTGGTTTTTTCTGGAATTTAGTGGTGGGAGTATAAAAGTCCAATCAGTGATAAGGGCAGCAGTTTTGGATGCAGCGTGTTTGAAGAAGGTTGGGAAGGGATCTTCTGTTATGTACGACTGAAAGCAGTCCCAGTCTGCCTATGCATAGTGAAAAACCGTACTATGGAACGGTACATCAGGGGATGCCTTAAGTTTTGCATCAGTCTGGACACTGATTAGGGAATGGTCTGACATGCCTAAGGCAGGGAAAACTTTTCCTAAGCATTTATCAGGGCAAGTGGTTAGGAAGAGGTTGAGAAGGTTCACCTGATGTCCCATTGTTTCCAGGATCCGGGTAGGTTCTTCGTTGATCTGAGTTCATAGACAATGGAGAAGTTTCTGTAATATTTGCCTTCAACGTCGGTTTTGTTGGAATGGACTAGCCATTCTTTATGATGGATATTGAAGTCACTGCAAATATGAAAGCTGGCTGAGGGAAATTGAGTGAGGATATTTTCAATCTTCTCAGATATTTGGTCGAAGATTACCATCTCTTCATCCTGAGAGCAATAGAGAGCAAAGATGAATGTGGTACTATGGATGATTGTCATGCAGAAGCACATATATAGGAGATTGGGTTCCTTTTTTTTTGCGTACATGCCACAAGTAAACTTGGCTTTGATGTAGGCTCTGAGTCTGTGGCTGTGACAATATAGATGGTTGTCTTTAGCTATAAGAACTGAATAATAATTGTGAAATGAGATGAATTGAAAAAATCCCAATCATTTGACATCAGGAATAAAATGAATAAATTATTCCAAGCAATTATGTTGCTTAAGTTGCTAAAATAAAAGGTCAGAGATCATAACAGAATGTAAGAAAGTTTCTACTAGAAACCTATGAAGCTGGGTAGGAGAATTTATATAAAATATGTTAATTTGTTTTCTTCTTTCCCTCCTCTCTTTACTTCTTTCTTTCTCCCTCTTACCAGTGACATAATTATGTATATAAGAATGCCTTGGGATGAAATATCCAATTTTTCCTGATTGGTAGAAACCATGCTAGCAGGAAGGTTGGGTTTATAAATATTTTATGTCATATATATATATATATATATATATATATATATATATATATATATATATTATATGCAAAAAAAACAAAAGGAAAACTTATTTTAGCCAACATGTTTTGTCCTCTGATGGACTTTATCAAGGGAAATGTGAGGATTTTCTTTTGTAACAAGAATTTAAAAACAAAAGTAAAAATGTTAGTTTTTCAAAATTTTTAAATTTGGGAGATGCTCATAAATATTCATTAGGTAAATTATGGAAGATGCTAAGTGACATAATTTAATGTCTAATAAATGAACATGAGTAAATGATGTTGAAAATTTTATGAAATTAATATTTAAATTATTTTAGTATGGGATAATATTTATATATATATATATATATATATATATATATATGCACATTTCATTGAATATGACAGACAAGGTGCTTTGATTTAGTTTTTTATACAATTTCTCATGTGATCTAATAATTTTTTTTTCAGATAATAAATTATATAAAAATTGTACGAATGTTTTTTTTTCTGAGCACTTTCAGCTATACATTTATCCATTTTCAAGGATGAAATATTTTAACAGTTAAATAAGAAATAGTTTGTTGCATGTATGTATTTATATAATGTTTTCATTTTTTTCTTCAAAACACGGTCAAGATATTGTGTCCATGTTCATAGTTGATATTATTGTGTGTTGTTTTTTTGTTTTTATTAATAAGGTTTCCATTATTTTTAGCCTAAATATTTTTATTAGCTACATATTTACCTAAATTTTTAGCTAACTGTGTAATTGAAAGTGCTCGGAAAAAAAGAACATTTGGACAGTTTTTATATAATTTATCATCTGAAGAGAAAAAAATTATTAGATCACATGAGAAATTGTATAAAAAAACTAAATCAATGCACCTTGTTTGTCATATGCAATGAAATGTGTATGAAAGAAGGATTGCTGCCAGTGTGTGTGTGTGTGTGTGTGTGTGTGTGCACTTTTTTAAAATAGCAAGAGGTTATGAATGTAATTGTTTACTTTTCATTTTTTAATATTTATAGTCATGTTTGTTGGTTTGGGATAAGAGTAATTCTTTCAGGAATGGAGATATTTGAAAAAATGTTAGGCACAGTTTTATATTTTGATAAGATTTGATAGTGGCATTCTGGAGAATTTTCTGTCTAAGTAGGTTACTTTCTCTTTTAATAAAGCTGTGGTTGAATTTATTTTTATGTATAACTAATGCATCTGATGGATTGTCATGTATAAGATCCTTTTTGTGTTCATAGATACATTTTGTTTTAATTTCTGCAAGTTTCCCCAATGTATTATGAAGAGCAGTTGTGACAATTTATTTTATATATACCTGCTTCAGAATTATTTTTGTGATAGGTATTTTGATATTGTTAAGATTGAATAAATTGTTTTGGATAGTGGATGTTAAGGAGTTGGTAGGTAGTATTATATGTCTGTTTTATCTAGTTTATTATCATTGTTATTGTTGTTAATAATGTTATTATATTTTTGGGGTTTATATATATATGGAGAGAGAGGAGGCATGGTGGAGTAATGGATAGTGGCTCGGATTGAGGAATCAGAGAGCTGAGTTTGAATTCCAGTTGAATCCATTACATTCACTTATGTGCTAATACCCTTGTGGGAAGGTATTAATCCTCTTCTTCTTCCCCCAGTTATGGGTAAATAGCAGGACAGACCAGGTTCTTGGATGGCAACCGGTCTACTGCAGAAATAAATGGCAACCTACTGCGGGAAAAAATCTGCCTCGTCAGTCATGTATCGAAAGATACATGATCACCTAACATGTATCACGCATGGCACATAACTGACTGATATATATATATATATATATATATATATATATATATATATATATATATATATATATATATATTTGTGCAAGACTCTCTTTCTTCATAATCTATTCAATTTCCTTTATGTTTGAAGATGGAGAAAGCAAGTGAAGAAGAAGCCGGTGATAAAGAAGTTAAAGAAGGTGATGTTGGCCCATTTGACAGTGTTTCTGAAGTTCCTGAAGAATCGGATGACTTGATTGTAGCAATTCCTCCTCCATTTGTACAACATACTGAAGAACAAACGGAAGCTGTTGTCAGTCCAGCATTCAAGGTCCTTGATGATGTAAGTCAGTGTTTTGCAACCTTTTTCAGCCCATGGACCATTTTTTCCTTCAAGAATTTCAAATGGACCACTCCTACTTTTACTTTTAGACTGTTCAATTTTTACACTAAAATACTCAATGAAAAGACAAAGTAGTCTATTTACACTTTAAAATTTATTTTAGTAAACAAAGATAAATACAGGATATCAAAATCAAGTGATATTAGCTGTTGGTTCAGACATTCTTACAACTGTTCTGAAAAATAATAATTACTTTATTTCTACGTCTAGGGTTACGTCTAGATTTAACAAACAACGTTCACCTACCTTACAGAAAACCTAATACTAATCCCCTGTATGTACACCCTAAGTCAAACCACCCTTCATCTATAATTAAGCATATACCTACATCAATAGAGAAAAGAATCAGTATGAACTCAGCAAATAAGGAAATATTCAGACAACACAGTAGCTTTTATAACATAGCCCTGAAAAATAGCAGATACAAAAACGCTGACATAAGCTATAGAAACGATAGTACCAATAATAAGAAAAACAGGAAAAGAAAGATCATCTGGTATACCCCTCCGTACAACCAAATGGTCAGTACCAAACTAGGCCATAGGTTCCTAGCTTTAATTGAAAATCACTTTCCCACTAATAGCAAACTTAGTGAGATCTTTAACAAAAACACCTTAAAATTGAGTTACAGCTGCACTGAAAATCTAGAAAGAATCATAAAAAGACATGATAAGAAAATCCTAGAAAAACATGCATGCCAAAGCAGTAATAAAACTTATAAACTAAAATTAGATAAAAATGACGAAAAATTATGTGATTGTAGAAACCCTAAAGACTGCCCGTTGGAAAATAAATGCCTCACAGAATCCGTGGTATATCAATGCACTATCTCATCCATTGAGAGTCCTAACACTGATAGGATATACATAGGGTCAATGAAGAATAAATTTAAAATTAGATGGAGGCAACACAAGAGCTCCTTCAACAATATTCAAAATAGAAATCAGACATCTCTATCCCAATATTTCTGGCATCTAAAAGAAACGAATAAAACACCAAAAGTAAAATGGAAAATAGTAAATAGAACAAGAACTTGTAAAACCTGGGATGACCCATGCCCTTTATGCCTACACGAAAAACTACACATCATTAAGTTTCTAAATAATGAAAAATTATTAAACCATAGGCAGGAGTTAACGGTTTTTTGCCGACATCAACAAATTTTCGCATTAAATAATTAGCATAAAAAAAAAATCTCATAGTTTAATGAAAGTCTTAAAAGCTTAGCCAAATCATTAAATAGGAAAAAACCCTTTCTGTAGTCATCAAAAAACAATTTGAAATTCAGTGTAATACGGTTTGTATATAAAACACCCACTTGAATAAACAAATAAATAAAGAGATAATCACATAGACAATAATAAAACAAAATCCTCCTGACACATAACGACTTGTAGTCGTGTCATAAAATATCCCTCACTGGGAACTAACTAGAGGATGACCGCCAACATTAGCCTTTAAATAGATACCCTACCCAACCTGAGCAAAACCTCTCAGAAGATGATGAATCTATAGATAAGAATTAACTCTCTGACCACTTAACGAAGATAACTCGCCTAGCCACTTCCACAATAACGAATGTTATAACGAACCATGCCTAAAAACATGCGTAAACCAAGAGATAGAGATGACATGACTCTAATTTGTATTCAGATACATTGTATTTATTTTAATTTTTTAAAGTTAAATTGTACACCTATATTGCATATGATCCATTATTGTAAATTAAATTCTAATATAATTTGTATTTTATATGAATACTACCTTATAAAAATTGAGATGAACTAAAGTAGAGGCCCCATATTATTAATATCTTACTATTATAGGATGAATTTTGACATTATCCTGGGGCCATTTATTTTTTGCCTAATCTCTGAATTTGTTTTGCTCTCTAAAAAAACACTAGATAAAATTCACTATTTTTTTATCCATAATGTTGAATGTGTTAAAATTCTTCAAATTTCAAAATGAAAAAACATTATTGATTTATTTAAGATGGAATTATCTATAATGACATGTCTCTAATTTGTATCTAGATACATTCTGTTTATTTTCAAGTTTTTCTAGTTGAATTCTTTATCTACATTGCATATGATCCATTATTGCACATAATTAGGTTACAATAAAATTTGTATTTTATTTGAATACTACGTTATGAAAATTGAGATGCAGTAGAGTGGGTGTCCTATATTATAAGTAGGAGTGGATTGTATCATAGATTTGGTGTGTGTGTGTGTGCAAGAGACCCTTTCACCAGATCTGGGGCTACTTTACAATGGACAAAGTGGGGGTTGAGAACTTTCAGAATAAAATGTAATCAATATTTTCAAAAGAAATGGATTTCAACATCTTGAGGAATTGTACATATATATAACAACATAGCCCACAAAGAGAAAGAAAAAACTTATACTTGTGGCTAGACAAGGCTCGTATAAAAAAGTAAAAAAAAACATTCATAGGATTAGTGTAGTGTGATATCCACATGGTTTGTTGGAAACTAACTAGTCCATTTGCTAGGATGAGGGAAGAAATCTCCACCGGCAGAAACAAATTCCATAAAGAATGCTGAACTGTTACATAATATCAGTCTGCCTGTATGGCAGAGGATACTGGATAATCTCCTCACAGATGGAGAGGAGTCTTGGGGTAGAAGAAATGTGATTCTGCAGGAGGATGCTGAGGATACTGTGGACCAAACATTTGAGTAACGATAAAGTTTTAAAGAAAATGGAAACAAAAAGAAATCTTATAATTAACTTCAGGAAGAGACAGTTGAAATTTATTGGGTATATAATGAGAAAAGAGGGCCTGGAAAATTTGATACTCACAGGATGGATTGAAAGCAAGAGGGACAGAAGAAAACAATGTACACCATACTTAGTGAGTTTGAATAAATGGATGATGGAACAATGTTTATGAGAAATAACAAAAACACATAATTTATTAAGAGCTACAAAGGACAGGAAATTGTGGAGAGCTATGAAGAGACATTGCACATAAAGAGAGAGTGAGCTATTCCAATTCTGAACAGAAAGAGCATGAATTTGTCTACAACAGAATGCCACCTAGTGAGTCTTCTGGAAGAATAAGTGGTTTAACTCTTTCAGTTTAAATTGGTGTGACTCTACAATAAAAAAAATTTGGATATTTTTGTTTGTATTGTCATATGACAGTAAACTCTTAAGACATTAAAAATGTTGGCCATGACTTATGAATAAAAGTGCCAGGGATATTTTACAAAAGAACTTTTCTATATCTTTATTTTCTTCTAGATTTTTAAGACTCAAACAGAAAAAATTGGCCTTTTTGGCATGACTGAAACTGAAACATATAAAACACTTGTTCTTCCCAGGTGAACAGTTCTTCTAGAATTCTTCTTCTTCTATGTGCCAATGTTTATTCAGAATATGTACAATCATGTCTCTCCACAACTTCCTATACTTTGTAACTCTAAGCAATATTTTTCCTCTTACTCTTCTTTCTGATCCCTGTTTTATCATTAATTTACACAAACTCATTGGGTAATTTACTCACTCTTTCTCTCTACTTCTCCATCCAATATATCTTATGAGTGTCAAATTCTTTTTTTAAAAATTTTTTGTTTAATCATTTCACCCCAAGAAAGGCAATAAAGCTATTAGCATGCAAAAGGTTACTGAGTGTTAGAGAATATAAGAAAAACTATTATTAAGGAAAGAGGACAATAAAAATAAGAAGAGAGAAGATAATGATTGACGTTGCACTTAAATTTTTAAAGTTCAAAGCTGACTGGGAAGCAAGAAGCCAGAAGAGAGTTCCATAAGCAATAAGTGTGATAGAAGAAACTGCTGGCATAGAACAGGATCTTGTAAATAAACAATTTAATAAATAGTATTTAATATTTTTGTTGTAAATTCTCAAGAACAAAAATGTATAAATTCACTTTCATCATATGTTTACATCTTATTACAATTTTAATATTGCTGAGGAGTGAAGGTAGTTAAAATAATAGTTGTGTCAAGGTAAAAACCATTCTTTTGGCACTTCGTTTTTTGACATGCAACAAGATCCAAGATTGCCAATTATTACATTCTGTAATGACGACCTTACATGATAAAAATTAGAAGTTACAAAACAACAAATGGAGATAAGATGTGGTTGAGATAAGTGTAAGAGATTTTATTTCCCTGTGATTTACAAAGTTCAATTGTTTTCTCACTTGGTATCATATATCAATTGTGAGAGACTGAGAGTTCGTTTGAGGTAGTAGTCGAGATAGACCCTTGGGAGAAAATCAACACTCATTATTGAATTGTAGTAGTTGAGAGTTAGTTTCTGCTGCTGCTGCTGCTGCTGCTGCTGGTTTTGTCACTGGCTGAAGGCATTGCTGTTGATGGGAACACTTTAGTGTTGCTGCTGATGGCCTGATTAATCTTGCTTGCAGTGAGGTTCATTGCTCTGTAGGTGAAATCAGTTTGGGCTTTCCAGTGAGCCAGTGGCTCAGAAACAGCTGCTATGAAAAACTGCTTGAGCCTTTTCTGTTTGGTGAGAAAAGATGTTTTATGACATTGATATTTTGGATGGTATTCCAGAAGTGAGTGCAAGAAGCCAGATGAAATTATGATCTGTTTTTATCATATGAGCTGTGGATGTTGAAGCGAGCACTTCCATTAAAGAATTGAAGTTCCAACAGGATACGATAATACACATGCTGTTGCAACAGCTATGCTGCAGACAAAGCTTTCACCTGATGAAGAATTTGGGGACAGGTATAATTTTAGGGTGGGCCAAAGCATCATTATCATTAACCCAGAATGCTCCAAGAATAACTTACAATACCACTAAATTTTGTTGGTTCTTTGCCACAATGTGGGAATGCTACATAAATATGTACCCTTGTCATATATTCCATCTTGGATTCACAACTTTTCAGTGTTTCAAAATGAACTTTAATTCAATGATATCAGATTTGAATTAACTGACCAGATAATCAATTTTAGTGGAATGATTCTGCAGTCTTTATTGATATTAACATTTCTTCTCTCTAACCATGAAAAGGAAAACTAGTGGATGTTACAAAAGATTGTCTTTGCTCACACATCTGTGTTTGTTCATGTGTTAGGAATGCATCTTCACTTAGCAGCATCAAGCAAAAGACTCTGCCTCTGTACCAACTCGTCTCTACTGATCAGTTGTACATAATTATCAATGATGTGAGCACAGTTTGAAATTTGACATAAGGTAAAAATTAGGGATTGATTTGACACTGTATTTATATTATGAACTCAACATCCACTTTTAAAATGATAAAAAAAATAATCAGTATTTTTCAATTCTGGCAAACAACATGGACAGAGGAAGGTTAACAAATGCTAATCAGCAAAAATTAGTCACAAAACATTTTCCTATTTTTTAAGGAGCAGATTGTTTTTCCTCAGTCGTGACTTGATCTGTAATGCTTGCTTAATAATTTAAAATAAATTAAAAGTGTAAAAGAGCAGGATTTTTATAAAATGCAACAATAAAGTGAACTAAAAAATAATCCAAAATGAATAATGAAAATACTTCACCTCAGAGATTCAGATGGGCAGTTTGATGTGGTGTAATGGTTAACAAGCTTGCCTCACTAGATCAATTTTGATTGAATAGCGAGTTTGGCCCTCACTGGGAGCCCCATACTTTTGGCCTTGTGCCTCATCTAAGCTATGCTTGGAAAAACATTTGGGCACTTCAGCATGGTGTAATGGTTAGCAAGCTTGTCTCACTAGATCAATTTCGATTGAATAGCGAGTTTGGCCCTCACTGGGAGCCCCATACTTTTGGCCTTGTGCCTCATCTAAGCTATGCTTGGAAAAACATTTGGGCACTTCAGCATGGTGTAATGGTTAGCAAGCTTGTCTCACTAGATCAATTTTGACTGAATAGCGAGTATGGTCCTCACTGGGAGCCCCATACTTTTGGCCTTGTGCCTCATCTAAGCTATGCTTAGAAAAACATTTGGGCACTTCAGCATGGTGTAATGGTTAGCAAACTTGTCTCACTAGATCAGTATTGATTGAATGGTCAGTTTGATTCTCACTGAGTGCCCTAATACTGAAAATTGGCACTTCAACATGGTGTAATGCTTGCATGTTTCATTAGATCATTTACAACTGAAAGTGAAGCCTCACTAGAAAATAAGCTACACTTAGAAAATCACCACTTGAATAACTGAAATACTATTATATCTAACATGGTGTAAACAAGTAACCATATGAAGCACCATAGACAAAATGTGATGTGATTGCATGAAATTATTAGTTAAATCATTTACAACTGAATAGCATTTTTAATTTCAACCTCTACCAACCTGTTTTAAGCATATTTTTTAATAAGATTTTCCATTGTCCAAGCCTGTAGATGTCATTTTCACTGTTTAACCATAACAGCCTCTAAAAAAACAGAGATATCTTCTCAAACATGTGTACCTACTAAAGTTTATAATAAGAAGAAATATTGTCAGGTTGAAAAACATCCATTAGTTGTTTAAATTAAAATCCACCACATTTGATAAATAAGCCTCTGATTAAGAAAGTTTTGAGGAGCATGGAACCATCTTTAATTGCTGTTATTCCTGGGTCCACCTTGAATGTTAGGGTCCTAGCTATAAACAAATAGTGAACCTCCAAACAAAAACAAAACTCTATGAAAGTATAAAAATACATTTTTAAAAATATTAGCAATACATTTTTATATAAAAAAAATTATCAACAATATCTATTTTTAGTAGAATTACCAACAATACATTTTATAGCAAAAATAACCAACAATACATTTTATCTGGAAGTGGTATAACTACACCATTATTATTAATACAATTGCATTCAAATTATTTAGGCATACAATTGCATTCAAATTATTTAGATTTTGGTATTAAATATCCAATAGAAGTTGATATGCCTCTAAATAAAATCAACCAACCAACCAATCAACATTAATAACTCTTTCATGACATTAATCTATATAATATCCTACAATTTCTTAAAGAAACTTCAACAAAGCTACAACATAAAACACACATATCAACGCATCTAGTAATTATGTCCACACAAACATGTATATGCACAAAAGATGAGTATTATCTACCATGTATCCAATTGTGAAAGCAGAATAACTTATATTTTTACTACTTCAAACCTCCCAAGAAAATTAAATTTTAGCATTAAACGACTCATAAGTAGTTGATATGCTGTTAAACAAACAGACTTTAAATTATAGACGATTGTATTAACAAATAATGCAAACCTAACAGTAGTGGGTCAACTATATTTTAGTATTTTTGAATAACAGAGGAAGGATATTTGATTTTGTAGAACTTATTTTCTTGTCTTTCTAGCTCTACAAACAAGGCCTTTTGTCAAGTACAAAATCAGGCTCCTTGAAGCAGAAATACCTTGAATTACATCAAGTTCTGACACTGTAAGTCAAAAAAATTTGGGTTTTTGATTTAAAAGATTCATCAAGAGTATTATTTCTTAAACTGAAGAAATATTACCAAAGTACTTTGATGATATTGTAAAAAAATCAATGAATAGACTTATTCTCCTAACCATAAAATTAATTTGTTTTTTCTTTTCACCAGCTTTGTTAATATCTTTTATGACAGTTTTTATTCATTATCCTCATCTTATTTTATCATTCACCAACATTTCAGCCCGTGTGCCAGACTGCTAGTTTCCCTCTCAACCATGTCCACATGGTCAATGACTGACTGGCTATGATCTCTGAACCAGTTACTTTTCTGACTTGCATTTGGTTGCCAAGTGATTCTTGCCTCAGCACTTCAGACACGGTTTTCCATAAACTGAACATTGTTCCCTACTTGGTTCATGGCAACAAGTACAGAACCACCTTTCATTTCTGGGTTTTAGTTTTCTCCGTGGACTCTTCTGCATCTTCGTAGCAACCTTGTGTACTTGTTCTGGTCTCAAAGCTCAAGACTTTTGAGGAGCATTCTCCATTAATTTGCAGATGTCAATGAACCTCTGCAATATTAACTGTCACTTTTTGCAATTCTGCTTGTGTTTGGGGGTTCTGTATCCCCAAAACAATTCGGTCATGTAGTATTCGCACCATGCAATTGTCACAAAAGCCACATGTTTTTATCAACGTTTGCAATGCAATTATAAAACCTTCCATGCTCACAGACTTTTCTTGTTTCTTTGTGTGAGATGCAAAATATTCATACATGACATTAGTTTCACCAACTGCATACCTGTGTCTGCTGTTTGTCAAGTACAAGAAAATGGAAACCATTACATACCTTTAATATGTCATCTCTCAACATGTGAAAAAGTAACACAGTTTGTTACTGTAGTTGCTGGCCATATAAATACATAATAATGGTAGTTATACCATTTCCATTTAAACAGTTTCCAATTTTTGCCATTCAAACACAGCGGCTGGGGTAGCCTTATGCCTACTACTGGCATCTGAGCATGTAATTCATTACAATCTGGGTCTGCCATCTTTTTTCAGACCAACGTTGTTATATTTTTTTTCACAACATCAATACAAGAATATGAAAAATAACATGTATCTCTTTTCATCTACACAGTTATCTTTTCCCTTTTGTTGTTCTGTAGTCACTGAACTAATATACTGCTGCCAACATATTCCACACTAATTATCTGCCTATGGCCACTCACACTAAACAACATGAGTTAACCTGTACATCTTCACAGTAGTCTACCTTATTTCAAACTGCCCATACTCCTACATCAAATGACTCTCCTTAAATCTTTCTCAAGGCACTAATAATAATGAAAACCATTCAGCATTTTAAAGATATATTTTGAAATGGTTCTGTTTTGAAAGGTCATTAAATTGTTCCATACTCTGTGTTCTTGCAGAACAAGAACTAATGTTGTCAAATTATATGAAGAACATGCTTCGAGGACTGTCCAACTTCACAGACTTTCAGAGCAGCTGGATAAGGCCAATGAATATCCCAAGAACATCACAATGGATACAGAAGCTAACAAGTTACGAGACACCTTGCTTAGATACAGAAACAGGGATTCTGAAGTGAATGAACGTTTGTATCATTTAGAATTCAAGATAGAATGGTAAGTGATTTCATGTTTTGGAGATTCATTCCCAATGTTTTAAGTATCATTGATTTTACATTAATATGAATAGACTTCAAGGACACATGGCACAGTGGATAAAGGCGTTGGTTAGATCCAGTGACAGGACCCAAAGAGTGTGAGTTAAGGCAGTGGAGAACTTTCAGAGGGAAATTAACAGGAAATAACTGATAATTGACATCCATTAAACATGGCACGTAGAACTAGAACAGTCTACCCCAGTGATCAAAATAAAGGGTTCGGTTTGACATTCCAACCACCTGAAGAAGGCCGGAGTGTACAACGGCCGAAACGTTGTGATAAATATGGCAACAAAGATGAGGACAATAGTCTGAATAATGTAAATAATGTACATAATAACTCATCTCAGAAATATAGACAGACTATGAATAGACTTGTTTATTTTATGATAAGAACATTTCAGCATACCAATGTGCCTTGAAAATCTGCATTTAAATATTGGCATTTATTAGGACTATAAAAATGCTATAATAAAAAAAAAAAATCTGTATTCAGAAAAGTACCATTTAAAAGAAGTAGTGTAAGGGAAATAGTGAAAGGTAGGCAAACGAATCCATTACATTCGCTTATGTGCTAATACCCTTGGGAAAGCTATGAATCCTCTTCTTCTTCTTTCCCCAGCTGTGGGTAAATAGCAGGACAGACAGGGTTCTATAGCCTTGGAGGGCAGTTGGTCTATCACAGAAAGAAATGGCAACCTACTGTGGGAAAAAACCTGCCTCGTTAGTTATGTATCGAAAGATAAATGATTGCCTAAGCGTGTATCACGCATGGCACATAAGTGACTGACATGTTCAGAATTCTTGAAACATTATTTTTCAGTAAAGGTAGGAAATTTATATGTGTGCAAACATTTTGATGAACATAGGGTCAGAAATCAGTTTCATTGGTTTAGATGCTTGTTGTAGTGCAGTGGTTAGCAAATTCATTTTGAAGACCAATTTTTTGGAGATTGATTTTCACTAGGTGTCCTGCTCCTGTGGTTTGTGCTAAAATAAGTTGGTTTGTGCCATAGCTGAAAAAGTTGAGTATTTACCAAAATTGTCATCCAACCAATTATAAACTAAAAATTCAAATGTTGGCCCAGTGTTAAGCATGAGGAATATCCAACTTCATTCAATAGTTCCATGATTAAAGGTCAGTGTGGTTAGTCCTGTGATTAGAGAGCACTAGGATTGATCCTATAGTTGACCATATAAAAAATGGCTATTAATGTTAGTCCTATACTTGAAGAATACTGAGATTGGTTCCACAATTGAAAACCATTGGAGTGAGTCATGATTACAGAGCATTAGGGTTGGACCTGTAGGAATACAAAAGGCAATTATCTTCCTTTGATTGAGATGAAATCATGTGGGTCATGTGATGGCTACTTAGTGACATCATTACTTGTTGCATAAATATGTTATATTTTCTCTGTATGGGGCAAATGTACATATGTGTATATAATTTGTGTATGACTTAGTTGTATAAAACTCTCTCTGTGAACAAAGCATGTTTGCCATTGCCTTTTCTTTCAGCTATTGTGTTCCTTCTGGAAAATGCAAATTGGGAGAATATTCCTTTCTTCCATAGCTTACCCATTAGCGCCATGAAAAAAGACTGGGTTAGTCTTATTATTGGCAGGTATTATTGATCCCATAAAAGAAGTTCCCAATTTCAGGTAATTGGCATTCTATGATTTGGGGGTGTGGGGAGGCATAAGGATATACCCATGATTGGAGGACACTAAGGTGGGTCCCATGATCAGAAGCCATTCAAGTACAATGCTAGATTTGGTTGTCAGTGTCTGGCATAATTTTATCAATCCTTATTTCTTTTGATTTCTATAATTTGGCCAGTTTTTCAAATAAATTTATAGTGTGAAAGTAAATAAATATTTTTTTCCAGTAATCAAACACTGTTTTTTTTACTCAATTTCAATTATATATGTAGAAAAAAAGATTCTCTAACAAATATAGGTAAATATAGACATGATGAGATAATTTATTTGAAAGGCTATTTAGAGAAAAACTATTGGCACCAGCAGGTGAATATGCCGTTAACTTGATCACCAAACAGGATGTTTTGCTTCACCTCCATATACACTTTTAATGCTGATATGAAACAAAGATAAAGGTTAGATTAAATTAGTTAATTTAACAACATATCAAACCTTTCTAATAAAGAAAGAATGTGACAGTAAGGCTTCTACAGCAGCAGCATTAACAGCTGTAGCAAAAGCAAAAATCTTCAATGAGTGTGGTCAAGCAAGCAGTGATGTGCAGAGGTTTAGTGATATCTGGGGCTAACATCTTGATTGTATGCCCCTATGACACATTTACACCAATGAATTTAACAGACAATTTAAAAATCTAAATTTTTATTTTACTCTTTGATTGGACGCCCTCCCAATATGGATTCTTGGAGCTGTTTCACCTTCTAGTGCTTACCTCCTTTTACATTCATACAACAACCTCCTTCAGTAATCCTCTACCTTGAGTGGTTCTTGGGCTTTGTAGTGAGTGTGAAAATAGTAAAAATGTGTAAACTGAACCTGTGTCTACCATTATGTCTCTAACATTGAGTATTACTATGCCACCAAAGAAACATACTTAACATCAGGAAGTCACAGTTGAGGTTTCTGGGGCACATCATGAGGAAGGAGGGCTTGGAAAATCTGATACTCACAAGACCAATAAACAAGTGGCTTTTAAGTCTATCAACAGAGTCGTCTGACTTAGCCATTGACTTGAAACATTGAAACCCTCAGCCCAGCAGTGCTGTGTCATCACTGCTCATGATACACTGTCAGTAGTTCAGTCCCATGTACAGATTTAGTCTGCTGCTAGTCAAAATCCACTGTAGATATTATCCCTCTGTTGAACTACCCACAGAGCCTCTACAAATAGAATTACTAGCATAGTTCAATGCCAGTGTTGATGAACTAAGGGTTTTTTTCTGGTCTGTATTAGAGTCAAAAAGGTAGATATATGTCTTGATAGCGCTTCAGTCGAAATTCTAAAAATAGATCTGGTTAATGCTAGAGTCAAAAAAGTAGGCATACATCCAGTTTACATTAGAGTCAAAAAGGTAGACGCAGGTCTGGGTTACACTAGGGTCTAAAAGGTAGACACAGGTCTGGTTTACACTAGGGCCTAAAAAGTAGACACAAGTCTGGTTTGCACTAGGCTTAAAAAGGTAGACACAGGTCTGGTTTTGTAGATAGATTGCTAATTAAGATTAAAGAGCTTCTATCTGCTCATGAGGTAAGGATGTAGAGATACAAAAGTTGATTATCTCCTTTTCGTGGAGATAAGTCATAGGGTCATGTGACGGCTGCTTAGTGACATCCTTTCATACAGTGATGAAAGTGGTAGTCTGTTTACAGCAGCCAAACAACAGTTTCTATTTTAGCCTTGGCCAGATGGCCTGGGCTGAGACTAAATATGCCTCCCCCAGCAGCTTACAAGCACATGGTGCCATTTCCTTTTGCGAATATATCTTCCCCAGATATAGAAAGAAACTTGCAATCCTCAATCTGGAAAAACCCAAGACTCACTGTTTCCCTTTGTGGAATATGTCCTCACCTGGGACATAGTAGATGAATTCAGCCCATTTGAATCTGGAGTCCTAAACATGGTCTCTCTAGACATAAGAGTATCTCCATGTTATACATAAGACTTTTTCTTTGTTTTTCTCCTTAAATTCTGTCATTGTATATATATGTGATATATTATTCTTTACACAGAACACTTGTATATATAGTTTTGTATATGTCTTAGTGGTATAAAAGTCTCTTTGAGAACAAAGCATGTTTGTTGTTCCCTTTTCCTTTCAGCTTTTCTGTTTCATCTTTGAAGTATGATATTAATATATCATGGATATAATAATGCTCATAATGGGGGAAATTAAAATGGGAGAATAAATCATTCTTCCCTTGATACCCCCTGTTATAAGGACATGGGATTTACCTATTAGCACAACCATTGACAGCTTGTAAACACTTTTGTCAACTCAGTTTCACGCACAAGACTTGGGTTAAATGACGGTATAGTTTTCAGGCAATTACAAAAATAAAATAAAAAAAATAAACAAACAAATATTAAATGGATTACTTAGTGGTTGTAGAGTCTTGTTTGTCCATTTCAAGTTGATTTCAGGAAATATTTATTTGAAGTGGTTGTATTTATTGTAATAAATAAATAATAGTAATTTTCATTCATCCTTTTAGCATGGAAGATGAAAAGGCAATTTTGCAAAAAGAAGCATCTCGTTTGCCTAAAGAGGGGGTGAGTTGTTGTTAATTTTCTAATGTCATTTTTATGTTTACATTGTTATTAAACTGTCTGATCAAAAAGTATCAGGTTTGTTGCTATGGTAACAGGGCTAAAGTATGCAGCATGAAGCCTCTTGGCCCAAATTGACCTTTAACTCTGCTGCACATACACACTAAGTTATAATGTTCTTGCTCACTTAGTGCTTGGAAGAAAGGTGTGTAGAGTGTGGTCATCTCACCACACTGCAGTGTTTCTTTTGGTGACCATGGCGTGTGCAGCAGTTTTTGGCCAAGGATAACGTTTCCCAGGTCCAGCAACCATCATATTTCCCAGATCTCATCCCTTGTGACTTTTTTCTCTTCAAAATTCAAATTCCACTTGAAAGATTTCAAGATGTCGAAGAAATCCAAGAAAATGTGCTGAGGTAGCTGTTCACTATACCACAAAAAGGAGTTTCAGGAATAGCTTCATCATTGGAAATGACACTAGATAAAGTGTGTGGATTCAGAAGGGGACTAAATGCAGAATTGTTATGTGTTGTAGTTTTCATTTTGTAGCACCAGTCGTAATACTTTTTTATCAGACCTCATATTTTTATCTATCTATCTATATATATATATATTGTAATAATAATGTTATATACTGCATATGTTTGCCTGTGAGGCAGAAAGAAAAGGAGACAAGATGTGTTAAAATAAAATTATCTGTATTGCCAGTATAAAGGATCAAGGTAGAATGTCTCTTTGTCAGTGAAGGAACTGACCAGGAGGATAGGAATATCAGTAGTATACCAACCTGACATTGAAGCTTGTGTTCTATTGGTTGACCCAGGTTCACTGGTTAACTACTTACTGCCTTGAGTGTCATGAGTGGGTCCTTTTAAGCTGTCAGGGTGAATACAGACTCAGCAGTTTTTCATATACTTTTTACTTTATTGGGAATGTTCATTATTGGCTCTGATGTTTAAAATATTTTATATTATTTGCAGGGATTTGTTTTGTAAGCTGGATACAATACTCCTGTGCAGAGAGTGACTTTTTTTATTTTTAATTTTGCTTTTGTAGTATTCACATCCAGCCAACAGGTTTTGATGGGGAGTGAATCAGAAAGAGATCTAATTTAAAGGAGAATTTAATAATAATGTTTTAGGGTCTATCAAACAAGCAATTACTGAAGGATAACATGTTTAAGGCAAGCAGAGTTTTGTAAATAAAGTGCTCAGTATTAAAAAATAGAGCATTAATAATCAGTTGTTGAATAAAATGTTCAATGATTTGGAATTTCAAGGACACATAAAAAGCAAAAAAATATAGTTTCCCAAGAATGCAATCAATAATTTTGACTATTATGATGATTTCTTCTTCTTTATGTGCCATGTCCCTTCAGGACAGGCAATCATGTCTCTCAACAATTTCCTGCCCTTTGTAGCTCTAAATAAACTTTGTATTTTTGTTAATTCTTTTAAGCCCTGTTCTGCCATGTTCTGCCATCCATTTACTAAAGCTCATTATGTATGTTTTGTTTTCCTCTATCAAAATATCAGTGGTTAAAGCCATAAAGTTTTGTACAAAATATTTGGATTTTGGCATTGAGTGGTCCATGGAGGTTGTCATGCCACTGAACAAAATCAACCAACCAACTGTTTCAGGATTAATAACCTATAGCGGTTGATATGATGGTTAAATAACTAACCAATCAATCAATCCTCTGTCTCTCTTGCCTTCAATCTATCCTGTGAGTATCATATTTTCCAAGCCCTCTTTCCTCATTATGTGCCCTAGAAATTTCAACTGTCTCTTCCTGATGTTAAATATAAGTTTCTTTTTTGTTTCCATTTTCTCTAAAATTTTGTTATTGTTCACATAATTGGTCCTTCTAGTAGAACAATATTTCTGTTGCTTGAGGAGATTGCTTGAAGAGATTTAGTACTCTTTTATTTAATAAACTATGAATATTTAGTTTATACTTCAGGGGTAAATTACAAAGACAAACTTATTGAAGATGATCTTAGAAAAGGTCAAAAGTACTTGGGTTAAAAAACTACACCAACTTCCTTGATGAATTTCCTGTAAACATTAAGAAACTAAGTAGACAACTGGAAAGGATCAGTATAAAAATAAGTAGACACAATATGTCTGTATCATTCAATGAAACATATTTGAATGAAGTTATGCTGCATATATATATATATATATATATATATATATACAAGGTTTAATAAAAAACAAATGCTAAATGCTAAGAGACAGAAACACATTACTGGAGAGGAAATTACACCAAACAAGGCAATGAGGCTATAAAGATGCAGTGGGTTATGGAGTATGCAAAAAGAAAAACATTAAGGAGTGAGAACACTAAAAGAGAAGGAATTAAGAACAGAAAAGATAACGATTGACATTGCATTTAAATTTTTGAAGGTCAAAGTTGACTGGAAAGCAAGAAGTTGGAAGAGAGTTCCACAATTGAGAAGTGCAAGAGAAGAAACTGTTAGCATAGAACTTACGGTTACATCTAGCCAGGGATGGTGCGTACTACCCCAGTTCCTCACAACAAGCAGTGACTTGTGACCCTCACTATCTTATCACCATTTACTTTTTTCTACCTACATTTATATACATTACAAATTAAACTAAGCACAACTGAATATTAAAAGATTAAAAAATTTTTGCAGATTTTGACATCATTCTGGTGTCTTTTTTTATCCTTTAAATCCTTGAATTTGTTTTGATCATGCTATCGATAATGTTGAATGTGTCAAATTATTCAAAATTTTAAGAAGAAAAATTTTGTTAAAAATTGATGCAAAACATTCTTGATTTAGTTATAGACGAAATGATCTATTATGAGATGTCTCTAATGTGTATTTAGGTTGAAGGAGGGTTAATGCCACCAATGAAACGGGTTTACCGATCTGTAAAAAGTTGATGGTAATGTGATTAACTTGCTACTTTATTTTTTTTATTTATTTAAGACGGAATGATCTATTATGAAATGTCGCCAAGTTGTATTTAGATACATTGTATTCTTTTAGTTGAATTGTTCACCTATATTGCAGAAAATCTATTGTTGTGCATAATTAGGTTACAATGAAATTTGTAATTTATATGAATACTACCTTATGAAAATTGTGATGTAGTAGAGTGGGAGATCCCCATATCATAGAATTGAGTGGGGGGTAAGAGACCCTTGCACCAACCCTGCAACTAGCCAATTAAATGGTAATTCAATCAAGCCCCCTTTTCTCATTGTGTTCCAGAAATTTCAAATGTTTTGAATTATTACAAGAGGCCATTCTGTTCTCCCCTACAAGCAAGAGTTCTTTCCCTTGGATCAGTGTAACAAAACACAAATACAACACCTTCTTCCTTTTAGTCAAATACAATAACAATGCAACTTAAGTGAACACAAATAATACTTTGAAAACTTTGAAAACTTATTAACTTTAATTTGTTTTCGTTTGTCTGGATTCAAGAGAGTATTCTTGGACATTGGAATGGATATTAATTCTACCAACAACAATTCTAACAGTAAAACAAGGATTTTTTTCCTAGTTCGAATTGAGTTGCTTGATATGATGCTGCAACACCATAATGACAAATACATGATACAGCAAATAATCAATATTATCCACAGTCAAGTGAAAGGCTTTTATTGTGACACTATATGAAACTGGTGAAAGAAAAGGGTTAATTTGAAATGTAAACTGGAACAGATGAAAAGGGTTAATTTAGAATATGAAATGGAGCAGACAGAGAGAGTCAAAAAGGTGACATAAGATGTAGATTATGTCTTATGATTCCCCGGTGGAAAAGGAGGTCAATTGAGTATAATATTTGATAATTTTGAAGATGTGGACAGATCAAGAGATAGGAATTTATATCGAATTGAAGAAATTAGAATGAGAAACGCAACTGTAACGTTGTCTACATGATAAGCTGAGCGTTGTGAAAGCAGTATAACTGGTTGGGGATGCACTAGACCAGACCAAGCCTGGGAAAATGATATTTGTTATGGAAAATCAATGATTAAAATAAGACAGCCCCTTTGCTCACTTGGATCAAAACTCTTCATTCCTCTGCAGACAGTAGAAATCTGTGACAAAGTATCTAATGTGACCATCGTTTTTCTTGATTGATACTCAGCAATCAGCTTGTAAACATCAATTGAATGAGCATGTGTTAACATTTCACTGGTGTTTCTGACAGATTTTTGGAGTTGATGAGTGGAATCAGTGTCTTGTGGTTACTGTAGAGCAGCATTTCTCAACCTTTTTATCCTTGTGCCAGTCTCGGAATAGTTTTTATGTCTCAGGGAATCCTCAAATATTATTATATAACATTATTAATATCTATCTCTTATATTTTATTATAATAACCAAAAATCTTCCAACAATATGCCATAAGACTTAGTAACCTCTTACTGAACTCTAGTTATGGGGAGCACTGGGTGAGAAACACTGTTGTAGAGAATAAAGCTCTCTAGTTCCCTCAGGTATCTGTCAAAATATTTGCAAGTCCACACTGCTGCAAGGCACTCTTTTTCTATTTGGGCGTATCTCTGTTCTATGATTGACAATGTTCTGGAACAGAACGCTACCAGTCTTTTTGCTCTTGAAGAAAGCATTGACCCAGTCCATACAAAGAAGTGTCAACTTTGATGATAGTTTGCCTGGTTGGATCGAAGTAGACAAGGACCTGTGCTGTTGTAAGCATTTCCTTTATTTTTTGGAATGCTTTGGCTTGCTGTGGACCTCATGTTCATGCTATCTCATTGCCCAATAGTTTGTTGAGTGACTTCAGAACAGTAGAGAAAAGAGAAAGATACCCAACCAGGTAGTTCACCATACTTAAGTATCATATGAGTTTGGCAATATCAGATGGTTCAAGTATGTTTTGGATTGCTTTGATTTTGGTCTAATCTGGGCAGCAGCCATGTGAGTTGATAACATGTCCAAGAAAAGTAATTTTGGTCTTTCAGTACTTGCACTTGCCCTTGTTTAGAGTGAGGCCTACTTCTTTTAGTCACTGATGAACTTGATTTCAGGCTGGCATTTTGGTGTGACAAACAAATTTCTATTCCTTGGAGTATCTTGGAAACTGTCATCATGAAGTTCTCCGCTGCTGAACTGATTCTGAAAGGGATGCTCTTCATGTAGAACCTTCTAAAAGGCATTATGAAGGTGGTCTCTGAATCTGTCAGAAATCCGACTGAGTGTTCACAGAGCTGGTGAACCATGTTGTCAAATGTGTATCTCTCTCTCTGTCTCTCTCTCTCTCTCTCTATCTATCTATCTATCTATTTCCTTTTGCATTGCTTGATTCAGCTTCTTCAGGTCCACACAGATACAAAGATCTCTGTTTGGTTTCAAAACTGGGACCATGGATGATACCCACTTGGTTTCTCTGTAATTCCTTCAATAATGAGGTCTAGGGGTCAGCAGCCTTTTCGAGACAGAGGGCCAGAAAGTTGTGCTGTGTCTTGGAGGTGGGCCATGATATCAAATGTACTATAATAAATTCTCTAGACCTCAGACCGCTCTGTTCAGAAGGCTGCCTTGGTCTGGTGGTATAAAGAAACAAGAACAAAGTTAATGTTATATTATTTAAAGAAGGTTCCTTATTTTAATGCAGGAATAACAGGATAACAAATAATAGAAAATGGAAATTACTTACTATAGAAGAATTTCAGTTAGAAATGTCAAATTATTTAATTTGACACTTGTTTCTGCTTATTGTTTGATAACTTCTTCAGATCAGGTTAAATATTTGTTGATGACAGGAGCAAAACATCATCACCCAACCTTGTTCATAACCGACTTTTAGTATATTTCGTTTTCAAAAAAAACTGTTCACAAGCGTATGCACTTCCAAATAATGTTACCATAATTTTTGCATTATTCAATCGGCTTTTATTTTCCACTTGGCAAAACATTTCTTGAAGAAGTCAGCATGAAATTTTGATTTTAAAAATTCTTCACATTTTAAACTGATTAACTCTAGCTGATATTTTTCTGCCACTTGCTCCACAAATGATTTAGATAATTAATATCCAAGTGTTAAGTTGGTGGGCTGGACAAAAAAATCTTTCATGACCAGATGTGGCCTGGGGCCAAATGTTGCTGACCCCTGTCACAGACCTTCATACACTGTAGTTCTTATTTTCTCTTGGAGATGTATGGGTAAATACTTCACTTTAGTGGTACTGTATGGAGCTGTCCCCACCTTAAGTTTATTATTACTGTTTTTCACTTGACATTGCTGAAGACAATGCTGTTCACTCTTTTAACCAGCGCTAGGGTAGTCAATGTGGTTTGGCTAAGCAGATTGTCAACCTCACAGTTCATAGCATAGATAGTGACATCTCTCTTGCTATCTAGTTTTGTCCTAAGCTGTTCTAAGACATTTAGGTTTCCTTCCATGCTTGACAGAGTGATGTTCTCAGTTGGTGTAATCTTTGACTTCCCAATGGACATCCAGGTTGACTTACTGACGATGTTCACATTAGCCTTCACATTTTGAAATTGACTCTTGACCCTTCAAGATTAATGTATACTGGAAATGGCTGTCTTAGTGAAGAAATCCATCTCCTTTGCTTTTCTTTGGGGAATGACTCAGTCCGTGTCAACTTCCTGCATGTTGTCCATATTCTTCCTGGTTTTTGTTCTACACACTCAGAAAAATTTGATTTACCTCCACATTTGAAACATTTTTTTCCAAGTGATAGACATTTTCCTTTTTGGTGGATGTTCCATACCTACCACATTCTTTCTGCTGTTCATTTCTATTTACTGAATAATGCTGACCAGTAAGAGTTTGTATTCTGGCTTTGGTGTATGTTGTCAAAACTGCTATGAACCTGTATGTGTTAGCATGCAGAAGTGGAGGTAGAGGGTGCAAGGGGCTGAGCATCTATATCGGGAGGGCATTCAAACAAAAAGTGAAATAAAAATTTAGTTTATATTTAATTTGAATAAAGTGTTTATTTCATGTTTCATTTGTTTTTACATATTTAAAAATGTCTTCCTTTCTCACATTTCTCAATATTAGGCACCATAGCCCCCCCCCTTGAGTCTTAGAGTCATAAAACCAAGGAGTTGGTCCTGGGCATCACCAAACCTCTGTACATCACTGGGTAGGCCCTTTCAAATATTGAACTGCCTGTGATTATCATCAGGAAGTGGTAATCTGACAAGTTGTACAACAAGCATTGCAAAAGAAGTAATATTTTATTTTTATTTATTTCAATATTGTTTTAGAAAATATCGCTTCTAAATCAAAAAAATAAATTTTGCAACACTAGTATAGACTATGCAAAGGCCTTCAACTGTGACGGTTACACACCTGGCCCAGTGTCGGACCCTTTGGTTACGGCGCCAACGGTGACGTCGCTCCTCCTGGTCGCTCCTCCTGGGTCCAAGCGTGCCGCTCCAACCCTTTGGTCAGATGATCACCAGCCTCGACTTTCCCGACTCGCTTCCAATACCTGGTCACTAAAGCAACTATACCGATCTCTGGTCTGTCTACCCACGCTGTGTTTAGATCTTAGACAGACGGGACCAGCAACAATTTGGGCGATACAAGTCGAGTCCGACGGGGTGGCAAAACACAAATAAAACAAAACTCACGACACTAAACAAAATTGCTGATAAAAGGGTAACAACCTTTTATATCTTAATGTCCGTTACATAAAGAACAAAATTGTTCTCAATTCCCGACACGCTCTGTGGACTATGGCACCAAGCTTCTATCACACAATAGAAAATGTCGAATTACCTACTTTCTAGAATCATGTATGTATGTCGGAGTGTGGTTCAGTTCGACACTGGGGCTAATTTCTATCGATCATTCGCAGTTGATTCTTCTCTCCGACTTGAGTTGTATTTCTTCTTCTTCGTCTGCTTGGGCTGGTAGTTTTCCTGTTTCAACTTGGTGGAAGATTTCTTGTTTCAACTTAGCCGCAACTCTCTGTCGTCTGAGGTGGTCTCTTCTCACTGCCGTCCGGGGCTGAACTTTAACTTCTCACCGACTTTCGGCTTGTCTGCATCTCCAATTCTTCTCAGGCTTTCAGGCAATCTTCTTCTTCGTCTACTTGGGCTGGAAGTTTTCCTGTCTTCGACTTGGGCTGGAAGGATTTCTTGTCTGAGGATTCTTCTGCCCGCAAAGGGGCGAGTGAATCGGGCCTGATGGCCGCGTTCAGGCTCTATCCCTGCCCGCGGTCCAACTCTCAACTCCAACTGCAACTCCAACTCAACTGATTTCTGTCGACTGGGGTCCTGCTTATATTGACGCCGCAACAAACTGGGGTGGGTCTGTCGGCGTCAGGGGTTTTCTCGATAATTCAAAAGCTGCATTAATTCTGTCTTCTCCATTATCGCTATTGTTTTCACCCCTACTTCCTCATAGTGCCTTTGGTGGGGAGGCGCATATCCATCTCTCTCGGTCTCTCGTATGTCAGGTGACCGCTTTTCGACTAATGAGATTCTGATCGAGCATTTCTTTCTTTTCTTTTCTGCAGCCACGTGACCGTTTTCGGCTAATGAGATCCTGATTGGGCGTTTCCTGCAATCAATCGGGGCGGGCTTATATCGTTCTTGTTCTAAAAAAACAAAATCTAATTTTTCCTTTTTTTTCGCACGTACGAAAAATGACCATCTTGGCCTTCTCTCACCTGGACTTTGTCAAACAGCCCGCCCGCTAATTAGTCTTGACTTTAGAAAGGATCTTTTCCGCCTTCTTGGCGCCCTCCGTGAGCCAAAAGCAACTGTCCCTCTTTTTACCTCTTTGTTTTTCCTGATAGTCGAAAATCTTAATTATCTACTTTGAAAATGTCTCCACTTTATTAACGTGGGTGTCCAATTCTTAACAGGTCAGGATCTGTATATCGTTCCACCGGTCCTCCCCTCAACCCAAAGACACTTTTCTCTGATTAAGATTGTTTCATTGTTCCCAAAATTTCTCTTTATCCAAATTGATAAGGTGTCTTTCCATGCAAAAAAGTAGGCTAGGTGCTTTGACCGATATCTGGCTTCCATCAAGCGGCCCGTTTTGATATCATGTCTTTTTCCCTTTCTTTCTTCTTATTATTTATAATTCTATTCTTCCAATTGTCTTTCGAAAATCGGCCAAGACGCTGACCTAAATCTCTTTCTGACTCCTATCTCCACCCTCAATTGGGTCATGCATCATACAACTCTTTTTTCTCTTCTTCTTCTTTTTTTTTTTTTTTCTTTTCTTTCCTTCTTCTTCCTTAAGATCGTCTAGTACAATCTTAGTGAATTATTTCCAACTCAGTTATTTTCCGTTTAAAAAAAAAAATCAACAACCTGTTTAGTAACCGAGTAAGAAAAAATTAAATCATATTTCTATGAATATTTCTAATAATGCAAGGTGCCACAATCCTCCCCTAACCGATTTGTCATTTACCCGTAAATGACACCTAAATAATTACATCATTTAACATGCACCATGCATTTGTCTCATGCAATTCTATTCTACTTTCTAACATGCAAGGGTAATGTTCTTTCCATTTTCTTTTGTTCTACATGCAATGAAATGTTCTTTTCATTTTCTTTTGTTCTACATGCAATGAAATGTTCTTTTCATTTTCTTTTGTTCTACAGGCAATGTAATGTTCTTTTCATTTTCTTCTGTTCTACATGCAATGAAATGTTCTTTTCATTTTCTTCTGTTCTACATGCAATGAAATGTTCTTTTCATTTTCTTTTGTTCTACATGCAATGTAATGTTCTTTTCATTTTCTTTTGTTCTACATGCAATGTAATGTTCTTTTCATTTTCTTCTGTTCTACATGCAACGAAATGTTCTTTTCATTTTCTTTTGTTTTACATGCAATGAAATGTTCTTTTCATTTTCTTTTGTTCTACATGCAAGGTAATGTGTGCGTGTGTTTGTAGGTGCAGATGTGTTCACTAGGGTTTGTTCTTCTTGGTCAATGTTTTCCTCTCTGCCGTGGGAGGTTTTCCCGCCGCAGACGTGGTGGTCTCCACGCCAGCCTCCTCCATTGGTCTTTCAGCAATTTCTTCGCCAGTCCTGTCTGAGTAAGGAACACTGCTCGGCATCTCCCTCTCGAGTTGTTGCATGCTCACTAGACTGTCGTTCGCTAATCTTCTCTTACTCTTAATCTTCCATATTATTACACCCCGATGGCTATAACTAGGAATGTACCCATCACTATTGACCAACTTATCGCGATCTGCTCATCGTCTTCCCAAGCCACACCTTCGTCCACCAACGCACTTTTAACTTATCCCTTAAGTGATCCATATCGATCTTTTCTATTGGCTTCATTAATACTGGCATCTTATTTAAGGTGACATTAGAGAATCTCCTCACTATCGGCTCCCATAATTCTGTACAATTGACTAAGCCTCTACCAATCATCTCTCTGAGTGAATCTTTTCTTCATACCTTTCTTCCATCTGGTAATAGGGGTAAGGAGATGGACACCCCAACCGCCGAACATCCCATGGGTAGCGTCACCAGGGATAACGGTGGCCTTATTCTTAATGTCCTTGTGGACTCTCCCCACATACCCTAGACAGGCTGATATGTTTCTGTGTGGCTACTGCCCACACCCCGTCTGAAACACTGATAGCTTGTGGTAATGCCGAGTTTGTTAATACCTCTACTTGGCAGATTCTTTTGATTCCTTCCCTCTTCCCTTCAAACAATTCTAATATGCACATTCTGCGGTTACCAGTTTTATAGATAGGGGCTCAATGAGGTACAAGTCCCCAGGGTATCATCTCTACACCTTCTAGCTTCTTCAGCTGATAGCAACATAAATTTCATTCTCCCCGAATTTAATGCTATGTAGTCTGCTTCCACCTTGTACCTTGCTATCATTCCTGAAAGGTAACAAATTCTCTTGTTGTTATTCTTCACAATCACTTAGTCTCCTTTCGACTCATCACTCAATCATTTCATAACTTTTCTCTTAGTTCGGCTCTTCCTCCTCTAACTAACCCCTAGCAGACAGAATGGTCTGGTCAGGTGTGCGTGGCGCCCACTCTAAAGGTCGTACTTCATGACACCACTGGTGGCCAATCAATAATGCCAATGATCTTCCGTTCCTCGTGAGGTGTAGCCCGCATCTCCATCCCCTCCACTCACATCCACCACAGTCAGCCAACAGGATCTTGGATGAGCCAGTGTCGTTATCTGTTGACACTAAATGCTTCTATTCTGCACAGCCCTTTTTGTTCTACTGAGATTTGGGGTTCTTCTCCCTCCCTGATCTCATCTTCTGAGGTGATTCCTGCTCAACCTCCACCCTTCCTTCTGTGTTTAACTCCCGTCCAGGAGGTCCTTTGTCCTCTCCTTCATCCTCCGATTCTTCTTTCTGTTTAGAGTCTTCGCCTTGAATGTCTTCAATACCTCTCGACTCTATGTCTAAACTTCTCCTGTTCCTTATCCTTTCCCTAAGCTGGGAAAGGGGTATTCGATCCTCCTCCTTCCACTCGCTGGGTCCTTCGTCTTGTTCAGGGTGCCTCTTTTTAGAGCCTTCGACTGCTTGATTGGACCTCTTCGTCTTTTTCTTCCTTTTCTTCGGACATGGGGGTGTGATGGCGATCTCACGGGGTCTTCTCTGCACTGATTCAGTCGACGACTGAACATCGCTAATCCCCGCTGAGGGTTCCAACTCTGTCCTCGGACTGCTTCGTTTATCTGGTCAAGTCGACCTATCTCCTCATCTTCTTCGGAGTCTTCCTCCGTCTCCATTCCTTCGGTTCAACCAGAGTTACCTTCCTTTTCCTTGTCTTCTTAGGCTTCGGCTCGCTCATTTCCAGGTTAGCTATTTCAGCCTTCTTCAGATCATTGGCATGAACCCTCCTCGCTCGTCCTGCCACTTGATCCCATATTACATATGATACTGGGCCCGTCTGCTCTACTATCCGGTAGTACGGTTCCCATCTCTGGTCCAGTTTTTTCTTTCTCTCTGGTGGATTTTATAGTAGACAGGGTCTCCAACCTTCAATTCTACCACCTTTCTTTCAGCATTCACCCTCTCATTTCTTTTCTTCTGGGCCCTCTTTATTCTTCTTCTGGCCTGTACGAATATCTTATGTTGCTGTTCCAGCAATAGTTGATGATGATCTTCTCCCATATACCCTTCCAGGGGGCTTCAGTAGGTTATCTACAGGCAGGACCACGTCTCTGCCAAACAACAAAAAATAAGGAGAAAATCTGGAAGTTTCTGTTTATCGTAAACCTCACGGCCGCCAGAGCCTGCGTCAAATACAAGTCCCAATTTCCAATGTTTTCTCTGACCAACTTGGCCAATACATCTCCCAAGGTTCTATGAAACCTTTCCACTTTAGCATTTCCCTGGGGGTGATATGGGGATGTTTTTATGTGCTCTACATTCAAACCTGTCAAAACTTCTCTCATGATGCTGTTCACATTCTCCGTGCCATTATCTGTTACCAATTGCACAGGGGCACCATACCTAGGGAAGATTTCACTTATTATCAACCCGGCCACAGTTCTGGCCTTCTTGTCTGGTACTGCAAATGCTTCAGGCCAATTTGTTAGCCAATCGACAAAACTCACTATATAGTTGTTTCCTTGTGCAGTTTCCCCATATGGTCCTGATACATCCATACTCACTTTCTCGAAGGGGAAGTTTGGTACGTCTGTTTCCTCTCAAGGGTGCCATTTCCTGCCTTCTGCTCTGCGACTGGCACACTACACAACTTCGAACATAGTTAGTGACTTCTCCGTACAGTTTGGGCCAATAGTACTTTCTTCCTATGAGATCACATGTCCTATCAATTCCCATGTGACCCAACCTTTCGTGGCACTGTTCCAATATCTCTGGTCTTAAACTTTTGGGCACATACAACTTGGGTTTGACTTCTTCATCCCTTCCTGAGAGATAATACAACCTTTCCTCTATTATGGCATACTTGGTGGTCTCTCCTGACTTCACCTTCTCTCTCAGAGCAGCTATTTCACTGTCTGCTTGCTCCTTCTCAATTCCTTCTGTCCAGTAAGGATCGGTTATTATCTGGGCGTCCCCTTCTTCGTCCGATTCTAATATAGGGCGATCTTTTAGCTTATTAGAGTTAATTACTCCTATTCTATAGGCTTTATCATCTACTCCCTGTTCTACCCTTACAGATCTTTCTTCCAGTTGTTTGGTATTCTTGAGAGTAAATCTGCGCACGTGTTTTCCTTTTCCTGCCAAATACTCTATCTTACAGTGGTAGCCACTTAACTTAAGTGCCCACTGTTGAATTTTTCTTATTATTTGTCCCTCTGCCTGCAATAGGTACTGCAGAGGCTTGTGGTCTGTCTTTATAGTGAAGACCGCACCATTTAAATAGTAGTCCAGTTTTTGGAGAGCATACATGATAGCATATGCTTCCTCTCTATTACTGGCCATCTCTGTTGTGTCTCTGAGAGCTTATGGGAGAGGAAGTATATCGGTACTTCCTCTGGTATGCCTGGCACTGGTCCTTCCTTATCAGGACACGGCTGGGTAAGTACTGCCCCTACACACTGCTCACTGGCATCCGTGTATAATATCATGGGCTTGCTGAGGTCTGGATACGTCAGCAGTGGAACGGTCGTCAACTGTTCCTTTAGCGAATCAAATGCTCGTTGACAGTCCTCTGTCCACTTGAACCTAGCGTATTTTCTTCGTCAGGGCCACTAGCGGTATGGCAATTCTTGAAAATGCCGGGACGAAGCGCCGGTAGTAGCCTATAGCTCCTATAAAACCTCTTACCTGCCTCACTGTCTTAGGCTCTGGCATTTCCCTTATGACCTTTACCTTATCCATGTCGGGTTTAATACCGTCTCCGTTTATGAATGAAGCCTAAATACCTAGTTTCTTCCCTCAGAAACTGACACTTTGACAATTTCAATTTTAATCCGTGTTTCCTCAACCTTCCCAACACCTGTCTTAAATGAAAAAGTGTTGTTCCACTGTCTCCGAAAATATCAAGATATCGTCTAAATACGCCATGGCAAAGCTCTCGTATCCTCCTAACACTATTGACATTAGCTGTTGGAAGACTCCCGGGGCATTAGCTAAACCGAATGGCATCACTCTGAACTGAAACAGTCCCAGGTGACACGCGAATGCGGCCTTCTCCTTGTCAGCCTCATCCAGGGCTACCTGCCAATACCGGACCTCAAGTCCAACGTAGAGAAGTACCTTGCCTTCCCTAATAATGCCAAAATGTCGTCTATCAATGGCAATGGCACCGCCAACAACTTCGATATAGAATTCAGCTTTCTAAAATCTACACAGAAACGGTGGCCGCCATCTTTCTTACCTACTATTACTATTGGGAAGCTCCAAGGAGATCGATCTTTCGATCATCCCAGCTTCCAACATTTCCTCTGCTGCCTCTTCTACAAGGGGTCCTTTATGTATAGGTGTTCGGTAGGGTTTTAATTTCACAGGGGTGGTCTCGGTGTCGATTTTCATTTCGACTGTGTGGGTCTGACCTAGTTCCTTATCTGACTGGGCTACCACATCTCTATTGTTCCTTAACAGACCCCCCACTCTGGTTCTAAATTGATCCGGTGCTAATATATCCTCATCTAAGATTCCTTTTGTTTGCTCTACTAGCTTCCTTCGTTCCTCCTCGAATCTCACCCGATTCAGAGTTCGTGGGGAAGTGCTCTCCTATCTTCTCCCTCTCCCTAACCTTTATAGTCTTTTGGGCCTGGTTCACCATCATTATGGGCACCAACTTGGCTGCCTCCACTACCGTTTCCCATAGGGTTACCTCGTTATCTTCTAGGCCCTTTCCTTCTACAGGGACCAACTGCAGAGGTCCTCTCCGTACCTTTTTTTCTGACATTAGCCTACCCTTTCCCGACACTGCGGTCCTAGGAGGTAACTTTACATCTTCCTCCACCACTATGGTTATCTCTTCCTCGGGTGGGCATCCCAATGGCGTTCTCTCGCCGTTCACCACCAACGCAGTAGGATTAAACTCGATCTGGGCCTTCTGGCTCGGAGCCAATCTTCTCCCAAGATTGCCTCCATTACACAGGTCGGGGGTTACGTAAAAATTTTGGGTGCTTTTCACCCTCCCAATCCTCACCGGGAGCCTCACCATCCCTTTTATCTCCAGGGGAGCCCCATCTGCTTGCGTGATCTCTATGTCCGCTTCCCGTAACCTTCTCTTCCATTTCACCCGCCTGTATGTCCTCTCTCATCAATGACACAGATGCTCCTGTGTCCACCAAAGCCCTCATCTCTCTACCACCTATCTCTGCTCTACAGGATAGTTCTTTCTCTTGCGTTAGCGAAGAGAACACTTGAGCTTTCTTCTTCCTGGGTCTCCACCCTTGGGTTAACCCAGCCATAGGTGCCGGTAGTAATAGATCACCTTCATTTTTCTCATGAGGTGGAGTTCTGCGCCCCCTGCACCTGGGCGACCCCGGTCGGACCTCTCCCGGTCTCCCATGGCCGTTTCTAAGAATACAGTTTCTTTTCAGGTGTCCTGGCCTCCTGCAAAACCAGCACCTTCTTGCTGGACAGCTTGCCACAAAGTGGCCCGCCCGACCACATGTCCAACATTTTGCTCTTTCCCTTTTTAACTGGGTTGGCCTTGTGTCTATCCTCGGGGGGACCCGTCCTCTATTCAAGCGGTTCGCCCACCCACTGGTCCAAGTTTTTATTTCTCTCCTTTTTAACTGGGCCACCCTCCCTCTTAATTCTGGGGTGGCCCGCTGGCTTTTCTTGGGCTCGGCCTTCTTTGTTAATATTGGTGGGGCACCCTTCCTCAGCCCGCACCACTTGGCCAGGTGTCCTTTCTTACCACACCTGATGCATCTGTCACGATCGAAGTCTGGGGGCAACCCCACTTCGTCGGACATTCCGCCGCCCTGTGGTCCTCGTACCCCACAGGTCCAGCAGACCAGCCCGTGTCGACCCGGCGTGGGCTTATAAAAGCCATGCCTGGTCGACCATGCCCCTTCTATTGGGGTCCTCTTCTTCATCCCCTGATTCTGCCCGATCCACCTCTTCCTTAACCCTCTGATTCCACACGGGGGCTCTTCCGCCTACCCCCTTCTTCCAGCCTCTTGACTTGGTATCTGCTTCTTCCCACCTCTTCACTTTATCCCACACCCCTGGCTCTCCCTGGCCAGCTCTATCGCTGCCGACAGTCCGAGCGGTCCTTCTTTCCATACGTCGTGACGAACACGCTCGTCGCTCAGCGCCTCTACATACAGGTCCGCCAGTTGAGCCTGCATAACCGCATTAACCCTGACCACTTCAGGGAATGCCAATGACGATAACTTCCCCGCTTCGGCCCCCCTAATTCTCCCGGGGTTTCATCCCGTAGCTGTGTCAGTTTAAAAAGGGCCCTCATGGCCTCTATGGCCGTACCTTCGTCGGCGAATTCTTTTGGTCAGCAGTTTTTTTATTTCTTCCCAAGCCAAGCGGGGTTGGTTCTCCACGAGCCCCCTTACGAACTCAGACGCTTTTCCCTTTGTGGCATCGTATGCCAAATACAGGGTTTCTTGGTCCGAGAGCTCGTAGATGGTTCGGCTCTTCTCGAGGATTGCCAGCCAGTTCTTAAACTCCTTCCCGCTGCCATCAAATACTGGGACCCTCGGTCCACCCAACAGCTTCCTTAGATCCACTGACAACCCCCGCCCTACTTCTTCTTCACCCCCCACTGCTCTATCCGAATCATAATCTGACATGTCTACAGAGAAAGACAGTCTATACAGCAACAATCGAGGTTGGGAAACAAAACAAGGTGTCCTACCTTACAGACGATTCTGTTCTTTCTTTTCCTTTGGTCCCGGTCGTTCTGAGTTCTGTCTGAATTTTCAGCAACGGCGGTCGATCGTGGTCTTCTCAGGGTTGAAATCCTCGGTCACCACGGCACCACTTGTGACGTGGTTGTCTCAGGGTTGATCCTGGTCACGGCACCACTTGTGACGGTTACACACCTGGCCCAGTGTCGGACCCTTTGGTTACGGCGCCAGCGGTGACGTCGCTCCTCCTGGTCGCTCCTCCTGGGTCCAAGCGTGCGCTCAACCCTTTGGTCAGATGATCACCAGCCTCGCCTTTCCCGACTCGCTTCCAATACCTGGTCACTAAAGCAACTATACCGATCTCCGGTCTGTCTACCCACGCTGTGTTTAGATCTTAGACAGACGGGACCAGCAGGGATTTGGGCGATACAAGTCGAGTCCGGACGGGGTGGCAAAACACAAATAAAACAAAAACTCACGACACTAAACAAAATTGCTGATAAAAGGGTAACAACCTTTATATCTTAATGTCCGTTACATAAAGAACAAAATTGTTCTCAATTCCCGACCCGCTCTGTGGACTATGGCACCAAGCTTCTATCACACAATAGAAAATGTCGAATTACCTACTTTCTAGAATCATGTATGTATGTCGGAGTGTGGTTCAGTTCGACACTGGGGCTAATTTCTATCGATCATTCGCAGTTGATTCTTCTCTCCGACTTGAGTTGTATTTCTTCTTCTTCGTCTGCTTGGGCTGGTAGTTTTCCTGTTTCAACTTGGTGGAAGATTTCTTGTTTCAACTTAGCCGCAACTCTCTGTCGTCTGAGGTGGTCTCTTCTCACTGCCGTCGGGGCTGAACTTTAACTTCTCACCGACTTTTCGGCTTGTCTGCATCTCCAATTCTTCTCAGGCTTTCAGGCAATCTTCTTCTTCGTCTACTTGGGCTGGAAGTTTTCCTGTCTTCGACTTGGGCTGGAAGGATTTCTTGTCTGAGGATTCTTCTGCCCGCAAAGGGGCGAGTGAATCGGGCCTGATGGCCGCGTTCAGGCTCTATCCCTGCCCGCGGTCCAACTCTCAACTCCAACTGCAACTCCAACTCAACTGATTTCTGTCGACTGGGGTCCTGCTTATATTGACGCCGCAACAAACTGGGGTGGGTCTGTCGGCGTCAGGGTTTTCTCGATAATTCCAAAAGCTGCATTAATTCTGTCTTCTCCATTATCGCTATTGTTTTCACCCCTACTTCCTCATAGTGCCTTTGGTGGGGAGGCGCATATCCATCTCTCTCGGTCTCTCGTATGTCAGGTGACCGCTTTCGACTAATGAGATTCTGATCGAGCATTTCTTTCTTTTCTTTTCTGCAGCCACGTGACCGTTTTCGGCTAATGAGATCCTGATTGGGCGTTTCCTGCAATCAATCGGGGCGGGCTTATATCGTTCTTGTTCTAAAAAAACAAAATCTAATTTTTCCTTTTTTTTCGCACGTACGAAAAATGACCATCTTGGCCTTCTCTCACCTGGACTTTGTCAAACAGCCCGCCGCTAATTAGTCTTGACTTTAGAAAGGATCTTTTCCGCCTTCTTGGCGCCCTCCGTGAGCCAAAAGCAACTGTCCCTCTTTTTACCTCTTTGTTTTTCCTGATAGTCGAAAATCTTAATTATCTACTTTGAAAATGTCTCCACTTTATTAACGTGGGTGTCCAATTCTTAACAGGTCAGGATCTGTATATCGTTCCACCGGTCCTCCCCTCAACCCAAAGACACTTTTCTCTGATTAAGATTGTTTCATTGTTCCCAAAATTTCTCTTTATCCAAATTGATAAGGTGTCTTTCCATGCAAAAGTAGGCTAGGTGCTTTGACCGATATCTGGCTTCCATCAAGCGGCCCGTTTTGATATCATGTCTTTTTCCCTTTCTTTCTTCTTATTATTTATAATTCTATTCTTCCAATTGTCTTTCGAAAATCGGCCAAGACGCTGACCTAAATCTCTTTCTGACTCCTATCTCCACCCTCAATTGGGTCATGCATCATACAACTCTTTTTCTCTCTTCTTCTTTCTTTTCTTTTTTTTTTCTTTTCTTTCCTTCTTCTTCCCTTAAGATCGTCTAGTACAATCTTAGTGAATTATTTCCAACTCAGTTATTTTCCGTTTAAAAAAAAAAATCAACAACCTGTTTAGTAACCGAGTAAGAAAAAATTAAATCATATTTCTATGAATATTTCTAATAATGCAAGGTGCCACAAACAGAGTATGCCACAAGGATCTGCTGGAATTGCTCAGCAACCTTGATATATTTTTTTTAATGTTACTATAGATTATAGTAGCATGTAGAAGGAGTGGGTGCAGAAGGTGGGATGGCCCCTGGCATCCATATTGGGAGGGCATCCAATCAAAGAATGAAATAAAAATTTAGTTTATATTTAATTTGAATAAAGTGTTTATTTCATGTTTCATTTGTTTTTACATATTTAAAAATGTCTTCCTTTCTCGCATTTCTCAATACTAGGCCCTATATCCCCCCCTTGAGTCTTAGGGTCATAAAACCAAGGTGTTGGCCCTGGGCATCACCAAACATCACCAGACCTCTGCATGTCACTGCCTGTACTCTTCTACTGTTCAATAGCTGTCTTAAGTATGAAATTAGACAGGAGTTGGAGCTTTTCAGAAAGTTCTTTGTCTTTAATGCCCAGTATTAACTTGTCCCTAATGCATTCCTCCTCATTAGGAAAATTTGTATCCTCTGACAATTCATAGAGAGCTCTAATATACTCCTCTATGGTTTCTTCCACTCTTTGGTCCCTTTTATGAAACTGTGCACAAACATGAATTATGTTATGTTGAGGTATGAAATATTTGTTGAATTTTAGTAGCACTGTTCCATAGTCCTTTCTATTTTGTTCAGTCAGTTCAAAGGTCTTGAAAATTGTGCTTGCCTCTGGACCTATCAAATATAGCAAGGAATTAACTTGTATTTCAACCTCTTCTTTTGCAAGCTTTCATGCAAGACAATGTCCAAGCTTTGATGCTTGATGCCCAAATCTATCTTTCCATGCAGGCCATCAGGTTGGGTCATGGAAGGTAAAACGTGTTAGCATTTTGAACACTGTTTTTGATATTTCACCTCTGGTAAATATTCGTTCAGTCACTTGATTATCATGCTGATATCATATCTTGTTTGAACGCTGTATGTATGTGGGATAGTAACCAATATTATTGATAGACATAAAGCATAAGAAACACGATTTGTTGGGGACTGGAAGAAACTTCCATCTACCATGCATGCCCATTCTCCATTACAAGCAAGAATTCTCTCCCTTGGATCAGTGCAATAATACACTATTATGACAGGAAATAAAAAGGGTCTTGAAAGAAGTCATCTTGATTCCAATATCAGAATGGATAAAATTTTGTATTGTTTTTGCCATTTTAAAATGAGTTCAGATCTGACCCATATTAGACAATATATGCTGTAGGAATTCAAAATGGTCTCTTCAGAAACAGAAACAACAAGAAATATTTGTTCTCTCTATGGAAATTAAACTTAAGTATCCAAACATGCCAATGATGGTCTGGCTAGTTTCAATCAAGAAATTTTTCTCTCAAAGGTTCTCTTCAATCTGAACGACGACATTCTGTCACTATTGAGCTTCTGAAAAGTATAGTTGAGGAACGTCTGAAGCAAACTGCAAGAGAATTAGCAAAACATTTCAATAGAAGTCCTGCCTTCATGAACTTGGAAAAGTGTCTAAACAGGGTCAATGTGTCTTTCATCATCTGACTGCTTCTCGACTTAATCAAAGAGTCACTCTCTGCATGTCTTTGAAGAATAGATTTGCTACTGAAATTTTCATGTGTAAAATTATCACTAATGATTAAAACCTTTCCAATGAAAATAAAAATGGTTGCCATCCACTGGAAAAGGAAAATACATTCCCAAATCAGAACTACACCTGGGAAAAGTTATGATTTTTTCCAGATGCAAATTTTATTATTTAACCCATAGCTGAGAGGAAGAGATAGATTTATATCTTTTCCAAGAGTATTTGTTCATAAGTGAATGTAATGAACCCAAGTGGAATTTGAATTTGGTTTTTAATTTCAAATTCTGAGCTGTTATTTGTTACATCACTCACGCAACCACTGATCACTTTGAAGGAACTCTTTCAATACTTATAGGGAAATAACTATTCATTTTTATGTTCTAATATTTTTCCTTTCTTAACAGGTTACTTAATATCAGGGTGAGTAGAATTATTTGAAGATGCTATAAATGTGGATCATGTACAGAATGTAAACTAATAGTGATTGGGTTCAAGCCTCACTTGGCACTCACTTCTTGTTCCACTTGCAATTATTAATGTTGACTATTGTTGCTTTACTGTCTTATAATTCAGGAACTGGAAGAGAAAATTAAGCATATTCAAAAGATCACAGAAGAAATGAGAAAAGAAATCTACCAAAAATGCCAAGACTTAAAGCAACTTCAGGAAGAACATGGAAATATTCAAAGCCTCTATGAAAAAGATGAAAAGGAGTATGAAAAATTGAATGAGAAAATAGGCCTTCTTAAGGTAAATTTTATTTTGGTATGGACAGTTACCTCCCCTTATTTTTAGGTCTTAACAATAAATATGAGTCAGTTGAAAAAAAACCCTGTCCTGTTGCATTTGAAACTGAAAAAAAAAATGTTTCTTTGGTTTTAATTTATATATGGTGGTGGTGTGTGTGTGTGTGTGTTTGTGGGGGTGTAATAGTGATAGTAGTGCTGAGAGAATTAAAAATGTGTTTATTGTATTTGTGTTTTGTAAACTGATCTTCTTAGCTGCATGTAAAAGTCTCCCCTCACACAAAAAGAGAGTGCTGAGAATTTTTATAGAAACTTAATACAATCAATTTAATGAAAAATATTCTTTTTTTTTTTATCTTGCTATACATTTGAAAGCTTTTTCTCAATCATAATCTTTTTTTTATTTGACCAATCACAATCGTTTTAAGATTTTGCCCAATGGCAATCATTTTGTTTAAAGAAATATTTCTCAATTCCCATATTTTAAAGTGAAACACTTCAGACCATTATTGTTTATTTTGTATCTAAAGGAAATTTGTTGTTTGAATACAGAGTGAATTCCTAGAAATCTCCTCACTTCCAAACCAAACTGCAAAAGAAACTGACAAACTCTCAAGAAAGAAAAAGTGAGCAAAAAATATTTTACATCTTTTTATAGTTTTTTTGCATTTCAAACAATATATTTTTCTGATATTAAATGAAATTGTAGCAATAGATAAAAGTTGAATTCACCTAATATCAGGAGCAAAACCCATACTATTTTGATGATTGAAATTTATGTGGATAAGACTGAGTTTTTTTTTTTATCTTTAATCCTATCACCAGACATGTTTTTCCTATGAATTTCATCAGCTTACATCCATTAGTAAATATATAGTAATATTATGCTGAATTTTTATTAGATGAAGTCTTATCAATCATTATTAAATTTTTATTAGTATTTCTTTCATCTTAATTTCAATTGTTTTTCATTGCCAGTATCCAGATTCACAGCTATCAGTAAACAGTACAGATTGGAAATAAAGAATAAGCTTTTGATACAATTTGAATTAAAATCCCTTTGTTTTTAGAAACCTGGTTAATTGTAGTATCATCTTTAACCATACAGATTTATCCTTCACTGGAAAGACCCATGAAAATTTCACAGTTTTTCTATTTGAATTTTCTGATGAATCTTAATTCTTAAATTCACGATTGAATAAGCTCATGGCAAGTTCTATGATAATGAAATATTCATAGAAATCCCCCTATCACGCTGTAAATATTTAAGCTTAACAACTTTAACAAAATATTGCAAAACTTATACACAACAATTTATCAAGTATATTAGTCATACATAGAAATAAATTCAACCACAACTTTGATCTAAAGAATACTACACTTATTAAAAAAGAAAGTAACTTACTTAGATGGAGAATTCTTGAGAGTGCTGCTATTGAATCTTACCAAAAGATAAATATACACCCTGGATTTTTTCAAATATCTCCTTCCCCAATCCAACATACCTGACTATAAAAATGTTAAAAAATTGAAAGAAAACTGTTAAATTCACAATTTTCTAGTATTTAAAATATATAATACATAAATTTAAATAATATAAATAATAATTACATTATAAAAAAAATCAACATTTACTCATTTTTGTTTATTAGACATTGAATTGTATCACTTAGCATCCCCCATAAATTACCTTGACATTCAATTAGCCTGAAGTATATTTATGAGTGTTCTTGTAATGTCAAAAGTACGCAGGTATAGGCTTTAAGAAAGCTTTATTCAACTGAGAATACAAGGTTCGCATATAGTGTCCTTTTATAATCCCAGTGAACAGAAATAGCTTTCTCAAAGAGGAGAGTAACAAAACAAGAGAAGACCACTCTTGATTATTCATAACAGTTCTTAAATTTTAAAATTCTGAAAAACTAATGACTTTTGTGTATAAATACTTATTGTAAAATAAAATCCTTACATTTGCCATCTAGAACAAAACGTGTTGGCTAAGATAAGTTTTCATTTTGTCTTTATTCATATGGTACTTTTACATTGATTTACATCTGATTGTTTTACCACATGGAGTAATTTAGTGTGACAACTATTCTTCATATGCACTTTCATGTCAGATGCCATTTTGCCAGACTTCCCCTTTTGAATCAATAATGATTGAATTCTTCTGCTTAACTTTGAATTTTATTTGGTAGTGAAGTGGAAAAGAAGAAGAATCAAGTGAAAAAGGAGTATGATGAGTGCTTGGCATCTTTGATGCAGTTGCAGAAACAAGCAATTCAATTGGAAAAAGAGAAGAATGAGATGAGGGAACAAACTGATCGGACTTTGCTGTCACAGCTTGAAATGGAAGCCAACATTGACCACAAGTGGAAGGCATTCCAGCTGACTAAAGAAAAAGTAGCACAGCTGAAAACTGAAAGGTGAGTAAATATCTGAGTAACATAACTATTTGAATAGACATATTAGGGTTATAACGTTTTTTGCAACATTATGTCCCTGTTTCATAATTCAATGAAGTTTTACCTAAAAACAAAGAAATGATCGTTTATTTCAATATTATTTTAGAAAATGTCACCTCTAAATCAAAAAAATCAATTTTGCAACACTAGTGTAGGCTATTTGCAAAGTTTTTCGACAAAGTATGCCACAAGGGTCTGCTGGAACTGCTCAGCAACTTTGAAATATTCCGGAAAGATATCAGAATAGTCAAGAATCTATACTGGCAGCAAACAGCATGCACGCGCATAGAGAATGAGTTCAGCAAATATAAAAGAATAGAACGTGGCGTAAGGCAAGGATGCGTCTTCTCACCTGACCTCACCTATACAGCGAGGCAATTCTGAGAGAATTGGAAAACCCTACTGGGACTTAGCATTGGCGGCCACAATTTTAACAATATACGATATACAGATGGCACAGTACTGATAGAAAGCATGGAAAAGAAACTACAAAATCTCCTACAGAATATAGCAACAGAGAGTGAGAAGAAGAGACTAAGCATAAACTATAAGAAGACAGAATGCATTGTCATCAGTAAGAGGATGAGCCCGAAATGCGATTTGCAGGTTGGGAACACTAGAATCAAACAGACACGGATGTTTAAATATCTGGGAAGCGTTTTGACAGAGGATAGTAAATGCGACACTGAGATCCGTAGACGTATTGGGATGACCAAAGACACATTCCAAAAGCTGGGCAGAGTATTGCAAGACAGTGGGATTTCTTTGGTAACAAAGAAAAGAATACTGAGCTGTTACAAGACATCTTTATGGCAGCAAATGTTGGACGATTTCCTCAAAGATGACTCAAGGTGACAGAGATGTGGTTCTACAGAGGGATGCTAAGGATATCATGGACTGAGCATGTGAGCAACGATGAGGTTTATACTTAACATCAGGAAGTGGCAGCTGAAGTTCCTGGGACACATAATGAGGAAGGAGGTCCTGGAGAATCTCATACTCACAGATTGAACAGAGGGAAAGAGAGACAAGGGAAAACAATGCATGACATACCTAGTGGCCTTAAGCAAGTGGATGACAGAATGTGGTCTGAGGGAGGTGGCAGAGGGAAGGAACTTGCTGACAGCTGCAAGGGATAGAGGGAGGTGGAGAGGAATGATCGCCCATGTTCTGAAAGGACATGGCACATAGAAAGAAAAGTGGTTTTATTGCTTTGGGTGAAAATATTTAAAAAAATTTAGTTCTATTTTGTTTGTATTATAAAAAATGAAATATGCTTAGTAAATTTCACTTTTTGTAATACAAATAACGACTTTTTTTTAATCTTTTCACCTCAAGCAAGGCAATAAAGTCACTAGCAAGCAAGAAGCTACTGAGTGTTAGAGAATACGAGAAAAACTACTATTAAAGAGAGAGAACAATAATGAACAAGCATTAAGAAGACAGAATATAATGATTGACATTGCATTTTTGAAGATCAAAGGTGACTGGGAAGCAAGAAGCCAGATGCCAGAGTTCCACAAGGGAGAAGAGTGATAGAAGAAGCTGTTAGCATGAAAATTATGATTACATCGAGCCATTTCAACTGTAAAATGATAAAACCTTGTTGCCAATCTAGTATTGTGCTTAAATTCATAAAGTCTAGGTACCATAAACGAAAATTCATCAGACAATTACCATGAAATTATTTATAGAAAAGGCACAGGAAGGGCTATGTTGCGGTGTTGGGAAAGGGACTGAAGCTGAGATGCCAGGTCAGGACCAGTAACATTGCAGATTCTTCTTTGGATTTTATCAGAATCTCTAAATATATAGCAGGAGCACCAAACCAGGTGTGGCAGTGATATTCAAAGCATGGATGAATAGTAAACTTAAATATATAAGATAGATTTTGATGAGAAAAAATTGTTTAGCATGACATAGTGAAACAACTTTCTTAGCTGCAGACTTAATTGATTCAATATACTTTTCCACTTCATGTCAGCTGAAAAGATTAGTTTGAGAACTTACTCTCTCTTGGAGTTTAGCATCAGTCATGATGATGGAAGGTAAAAAGTGTTCTCTCAGATGATTAAAAGAGAACAGTTTCATTTTTGAGGCATTAAAATTAAAAATAGCTCACAAATGTTATAATAACTGAACATCACTGTATATTACTTAGAAAAAATTAAAGTTGCAATTTGCCTTTGTTTTTGCAGGTACAATTTGCATCATTTTCAATGCCCTTTCTGCACACTGATTACTTCTTTCTTCCTAACCAATAATAATGTACCAGTTCTCAGTCTCATCTACCATATTTTTGTTCTTTCTTGTCTTGAAATCAGCATGCTACAGTCACTTGACTGTATCCCTTTTGCAATCTCTGTGAACAATTTGCTTTATTACTGTTGTGTTACCTAGTTTTGTCATGCATACATCTATATTTATCATTTCTCAAAATGTGTGTGTGTATGTATGTGTGTGTGTGTGTATGTGTGTGTGTATGTATGCACGCACATGTGTGTGTGTGTGTGTGTTATTGGATGTTGTTTATACATTTCCACAGTTTTCATCCAATTTTGATGAAATTTTTTTTGCTTGGTAGATAATTCTTCAGTGCCAGTTTTGAGAACAAATTGGCTGCAAAAAATTACAACCTTGAACATGAAAAATCAAAAAAACTGATTTTTTTACACTCTGCGTAAAAATCAAAGGCAAAATTTAATGCCTGTAAAAAACGGCATACAATCAATTTATCTGATTGATGTTACCTTCAGCATCCTGACACCAGGGTTTCGTAGACAGGCCTGCCTGTCCTCTCTTCAGGAGGTATCACCAATTGACTGCTTATATTTCTCAATTTTTCTTTTTATACACTTATCATTAATGCAAATTTTATTTCTAATCATTTCACCCAAAGGAAGGCAATAAACTCACTAAGACAGAAGGGTTAATTGAATGTTAGAGAATATTAGAAAAAAATCTATTAAAGAGAGAGAACAATAAAAGAACAGGTATTAAGAAGACAGAAGATAACGATCGACATTCTTTTTAAATTTTTGAAGGTCAAAGTTTACTGGAAAGCAATAAGCCAGAAGAGAATTCCACAAGTGAGATGTGCGATAGAAGAAACTATTAACATAAAACTTACATCTAGCCATTTCAAGTGTAAAAGGATGATTTTCTACATTACATGACCCAGGAATTGCCAAAAAAATGGGACATAGTTTTAATCCACTAGGCCATATAATTTTGGAGCCATAAGCCTAACGTTTGTACTTGTATGGTAAATATACTGGATATATATATATATATATATATATATATATATATATATATATATATTAAGGCAGCATCTAGTCTACAATCAGTTTCCCACAGATGGGCCTTGGCTTCCCTCTGTCTCTTCTACAAATATTTTCATGACAACTGTTCTGACGAGCTACTTTCGCTGGTTCCCAGACTGCATGAATTTAAGCAAGCTACCAGGCTAGTATCTCAGTCCCACCCTTTCACTGTCAAAATGGTTAAATGTAATTGTCTCTTCTACTCAAACAGCTTCTTCTCCCGCATTTCCCGTCTGTGGAACTCCCTTCCCCTTACTTGCTTCCCTGATGACTATAATCTTCAAATATTCAAGTGTAATATCAATCGACATCTGACACCCTGAGCTTTTTCCCCGTCCTTCTCTGTATCCTTTCCCCAAACATGCCTCTTTACTCTTGTTCTCAATCCTCTGTAACTCCTTGCATGCTAGCGGCACTCCCGCCTTGCTTGGGGTGAATTGCTTTTTTAAAAAAAATCTTTATTCAAGCATATTTCATTAAATAATCTAGTCATATTATTTAATTATCTTCTTGATGTTAAGCTGAAATTTATCAAGGAAGGCACCATAATATTTTTTGTTAACCCAAGTACTTTCAATCTCCTCCAAGATCATCTTCAGGTGAATTGCAAAGACAAACTTTATGTAACTGTAATTTTTGTAAACACACATGACTGCATTCTGTTATAATTATTTAAAAATTAATAGTTCTGGTTACAATGTTTTGTAAACAAGCATTCCCAATATAAGGGGGTAAACAGAATTGGTAAATTGCAACATAGTTTTAATTGTCAGTCACCTCAATTGTTTACTTAGTATCATTTTGCCCTGTTCTTTTTCTTCCGTTTGATATTGCTTATTGGAAGCTTTATTAATTCTGTTTGTTGATCATTTTTGCTAATTACTCTTAACCATGGCCAATTATTCCACATAATGCTTGGGATTTCTGAAATTCAATAAAAGAAAGATGCCCTTTTGCTTCAAAGAATCTAAGCATTCATGTTAAATGTTACAAAAACCTTGGCATCGTTATTCTAATTTATCGAGCATCTATTCTGTTCCATTAACAAACTTTGTCTAATTTTTTTTACAGTAAGGTTCACCCTGTACAAACCTCAGGGGTCACTTGTTGTAGAGGGCTTTATAAAGAGGCAGTTTATACTCATAGGAGGGGGAGATAATGGTTAACCCTAGTCATGCAAGAAAAGTAAGACATTGAAAGTGAATGTGTTCCAGTGGGGGGGGACACTTTTTTCCCCAACGTGTGACTACAGCTTATATGTGGAGTTGTAGAGAGGAGAGAGAATCAGTGAGAATAGCATTTCCTATTTATAGGCTTAGGGAGTGTCTCTTAGTGACAGTTTTTTTTTAGAAAAGTCAAGTGGGATAAGTCGCAGTAGTGATTAGAGAAACATCCTTTTGGGAGTGGGTTCTACAGAGCATTAGTTTAGGGAAAGAAGATGTTCATGTGAAACTGAATTCTCACCAATGGAATATGGAGGGAATGTGTGTGGTTTGCTACAATATAAGTAGCATGGGGTGTCCTAGTCATGAAGGTTAGACCTGTTCAAACGAATGAATGTAGTTCATCTGAGCACTTTTCATGGTAGTAGCGATAGAGCAGTGTCAAGTTCACCACATCCTTTCTGCGAAAGAGAGGTTGAAGGGTGGAAAATAATTTATAACCCAAAAGGACTTGGAGACTCTTTTGAACTCTATCAAGACTGGAAAGTGAGGACCAGGCAGCTCCTGCCCAAATATGACATTTTCAGCTTGATCTGGCTTTTATAAAGGTAGGGGATAGCATAAGTGTCAGGTACTTATTGGAGTGATTCAGGGAGCCAACCATTTTTCCTGCATCTTTGACAATGGATTATATGTAAGAATTCCATTTGAGGTCATGGTTGAGTTTAAGGACCAATAATCTAATTCATCATAAGTCTTAACCAGTCAAAGCACAAACAATGTTTGGAGAAATGGTATTAGCATCAATCTCTTGGTTCTGCACCAAACAGAGAATCTTGTCTCAAATGTGATTGCTGACAACTGATAAATTGTAATTTCTCACTACCCTTTTCTGAGAAAATTTGTTTCAATTTGGCAACAACTCCACCCTTTTTCCCCAGAGTTAATGTGGGTTGTATTAATAACAATCATCTTTACTACATTCCATACATTTTATAATTCAAGAACAAACAGTTTGTTAATAGAGTGCGACTGTATATGAGCAGTAATTTTAAGTTTAAGATTCATTTTGGGATGATCTTTTTTTCAAATTGGGAGAAATTAGGACCATTTTTTATTTTCAAGGAAATGTTCATCACTTTGTTATACAAGATTTATGTTTCAGAAAAAAAAACTGTCAAAAATTTATAACCTGGTTACATACTATTTCTAGAGGAAAAACACTGAGTAAAGAAAGTTAGTCCATCAAATGGAATCAATTTAACTCCTTTCTCTTCAAGTTCAATGTGGTATTGACAGCAGACATCTTGAATATGTCTTTTCTGTCTTGATTTATATAAAGGAGGTGAAAAGCTGTTTATGATCTGACTCTGGGATTTAGACATATTTTAAAGTTCAGGATGTAGTTGATGGTCAGGCTTTTTTTTTTTTCTTTTTTTAAGGGCAGTCTTCACAGCAAAAACTTGATTTAAATTTTTAGTTCTACTGGATACAAGATAAAATTGATATTATATTTTTGCAATTTGATTTTTTGACCAGATTTGAAATCAGAACAGTTCTAGCCTGGAACTATATACAGCTTAGGATCTTTTTATAGGTCCTGGTTGATGGTGAGAATGTTTGTATAATTTCCTTTAGTTATAGTAGGGCATTCAAACTTGACTAACAGTCATGTTTTTTTTCTTCATAGTAAACAAGTAAATGCTCACTACAAGAAAGATTGATACAGCAGCCTGCCATATATTTCCCCATATAAGGCAATCTTTAAATCCCCAAAATCACCCTTAAAAATTAGGGGTTATCTTATACTACAATTCTAAAAAAGAACCCTTAAAATTTTGAGTGACGTTTGTCAGTAGGTTAACCACAGCCTCAGTGTGATAACCAATAATGTACATGAAAAGATTCACATTATCAAATAAACTGATAATATAAGTAATAAAACCATTTCTACCTTATATATTACTGGCATAACTTCATAATAAATTTCCTGTTCGGAGGATAATTTCATATCAATGAAATCAACTTGTATCTATGCAAGCTCAGCTGAGAAAATGTAAACATTGAGTTATTATTGCATTCACAGCAAACTTTATCTTTTGCTAAATTTTCAGTAATCATTATGGCAGTGTTAATTATGTCAGTAATAACATTTAGGATGACATAATATTCATTTCTCATTAAAAATACATTATTGTACTGTTATTAACAGTATTTTGTGATTGTTGATGAAGTATAAGTAAATGGCCATTAGTACACCAAGTTGTTTGTAACTCTTTAGATATAGGAAAAGAAGAGGAAGAAGGAGAATCAGTATTTGCAAGACATCATGGGATGAAAGAAGACATGTAGGAAAAATATGATATAGAATTGATTTTGTTATTTTGTTTTGAATTACTGACGATACAGTAAGTAACAGCATTTCCAGTAACATCATCTTTATATAATCAATAAGCAGTCATCTTAGACTACAGGTATAGGATAAATTCATGAAAATTTGGTATATTTTTTGCTTTGTCTTATCTAAAGATTGCTTTATATATATGGTGTAAGATCTTTCGACGAACTAGTTCAGCAGATCATATACGATAGAAATCTAGCTTTTTACTAAATTATTGTTATGTATTACAATGGTATTTTGTTCACATAATGTTTGACCTGACAAATTCAACTGAATGTATTATTATTTTTTGTTGCCGTTGATGGTGGCATTGGCTTTATCTCATATTCAAGAATTTAATTTCTTCTTTTCTGATCACTTCCTTTATGATGATGGCATTGATGACAAATAAATCAATTCTTGCATCTAAGAGTCAATGGCATTGATTGCATAGTAATGTTGATAGAGGATGAAGTTGTTGTTGCTGAACCTTTCTCACTTGTTGTTTGACTTCTCTCCCTTTTCTCTTCTGGTGGCTTTGAAATTTTTATGTTCCAATGGTTATGGAACATTGCCAGTTGTTACAGTCTTGTGCATGTGTCTCAAGCAATTTAGGCTCAAGTCCAGTGGCTTTCAGTGTTATTTTGAGTTGGTCCTTGTATCTTAAAAGAGAGCAACCCTATCGTCTTTTCCTGGAAGTGAGCTCACTGAATAAGAATTGACTTTTCCATTCTTGCTACATCTCCTGACTATCAAAGATGGTTTTTAATGATCAGTGATTTGATACTTTGATTATTGGTTCTTTATTTTTCTTTTGTATTGCAGTCGCAAAAGGAAGGAAAGCAGATAAAATCTTTTTATTATTCTTTATCATTTTCACATTCTTCAGTTATGTGCCATGCATGATACATGCTTAGGCAATCATGTATCTTACGATACGTGACTGACGAGGCAGATTTTTTCCCACATTAGGTTGCCATTTCTTTCTGAGGTAGACCAGTTGCCATCCAAGGCTATAATTTCCTGTCTGTCCTGCTATTTACCCATAGCTGAGGGGAGAAGAAGAGAATTCATACCTTTCCCAAGGGTATTAGCATGTAACTGAATGTAAAGATGTTTTCAAAAGATGTTTATATAATTGCTTATTGAATAGTTTTTTTTTAGTTTGTAATTAAAATAATACAACTTCTGTCCCATAATAATTGTTACATTTATGTACATTTTTCATACAGTAAATGTAGCAACTGTTTTGGAACAGAACTAGTATTATATTCTAAGTGATTTTATTAAGTAGTCTTTGCTGGAAGCTTTCTAAGTTGAAAGAATATGTCTTAACTATTTTGCCTTTGGTGTATAGTACATCAGGTTCAATTGCCGTGCCTTTATACAATCAAGGGCAGTTTATCATAAGAGTTTGGTCAAATGTATTTTAAATATCCACAGAGAAAATGAAGAAATCCACACAAGTAAATGTCATTTTGATTTGACTAAAACAACTGACACACGATCAGTGGCCATAATAACATCATAGGTTTTCTTGCGTGTATAGTATTGATTAATTCAGTAAACTGCAAAATGATTTTGCTTTTTGGCGCATTATTGATGATGATACTTAGTTATCCTTTATCCTCAATTTCAGGGATGAGTTGGATATTTCTCTCTGTCAGGCTCTTGTTGAAAAGAAGAAGATTTATGAGATGTTCACATTAAAATCACGTGAAAAAGAGATGGATACAAGAATACAGAAAAAGTCTGAACTACAATTAAAGGTTGCTGCTGATAATTTCAATCAGATCAAGACAATTTATGACAAAATGAATGTGCAGGTAAGTTCCAGTTTAGAAACTGTCTGTGAAACTTGTTTAGCTACTTTAATAATTAAATATGTAAGAGTTCTTATGGTAATATTATTTTATAACACAAGTAATAATGATGGTGTAAAGATTACATGCACAAAAATAACTGACCAATTGATTTGCAATGCAAAGATTAACATTTATTAAAACAAAAATAACAAAAGTAAAGTTTAAAACAAGAGTTTCTTTTGTTAGAAGTAAATTGTATACATAACGAAATGTTCTTGAATATGTTACAGTGTGACTTACTGTGAGTGAGCTTTTGTGTGGAAAGTTCATGCCACACATTTGAAAGAGGGAAAAATATGGAAGAAGAGAGTTACTTTAGGGTTCACATGTTTTTATATTCAATGCTGATACAGGATTTATTTATTTACGTGGCTGCTACTGCTGCTTAAGGGGACTACACTTCTTTCTTTATATGTGCCATGTCCTTTCAGGACATAGGTGATCATGGCTCTCCACCTCCCTCTATCCCTTGCAGATTTTAACAAGTTCCTTCCCTCTGCCATCTCCCCCTGACTATGTTGTGTCATCCACTTGCTCAAGCCCGCTAGGTATGTCATGCATTGTTTTCCTTTGTCTCTCTTTCCCTCTAATCGCCCCATGAGCATCAGATTCTTCAGGCCCTCCTTCCTCATTATTTGCCCCAGAAACTTCAGCTGCCTCTTCCTGATGTTAAGTATAAGCCTCTTCCTTCTTTGTATCCTCTCTAAGACTTCATCGTTGCTCACACACTCTTTCCATGATATCCTTAGCATCCTTCTGTAGAACCACATCTCCATTGCCTTGAGTCTCTTCTTACAAGAGACAAAAGACAAATACAACTTCTCCATTAAAAACAATTTTGTATCAAGGGATTGGAAATCATTTTGAATCAAGGTATGATTTTAGAGATCTTAATGGAATAAAATGATGGCAGATCATTCCATTAATAATGTTAGTATAAAAATAAAGGACTGTCAAGGTGCATAAAGAAAAATATAAACATGTGAATGACGGACTTCGACAACGGATATGGAGAGAATATTTTATTCGACTCCTCACTCACTACACAGTATGAACAAACATGGCCGCCTCCCCGACTTCCGACCGGAAGTCCTTTACCCGGCAGGGAGAGTTTTCAGGGGAGATAGCTCACATAGATTAACAGTTCTTCCCCTCTTTTCTCTTCTTTTCAGTTTGGAATCATCTAATCTGCAAAAGAAAAAAAAAGGGGCCGGGTATTTACATTATACAGATGATTCCTTTGGTTCGGATATGAACCCAAGGATCTTGAATGATGGCACTCCTTTCTTTGTCAAGGAGTCAGCAATTTGTACATCAGTTGATATCCAAGAGATCTCTGCAATTTCCTTTCTGTCAATCATTTCTCTCAAAATAGCCATCTCTATGCAAAGTCTCTTATCCAAAATTTGGGTTGAGGAATGTACAGAATCATAGAGACAGGAATTGTCTGTTTTGCAGAAGATCTTAATGTTGTTAGTATCATCGTTCAATTGTAGTATTTCTAACAAAAGTTTTCGATAAAAAAATACAGGCTTCTGCCATGTCAACCATGGCTAAAGTTTCAGCAGCTAAAGTACTTTTGACAACTCTTCTAATACGCTTAGACTGCCAGGCAATGGGCATATACTTGTCATTGCTTCCAACTAAAAAAAGTATATAGCCTCCCTGTGAACCTCCATCTGTTAAATTGCCAAAAGAAGCATCACTGTATGCAACAATTTTAGGTGCTCAAGGTTCCCTAAGTCTGGAATATCTATATGAGATTTCTTTTTTTGCTTTTTTTACCACCCTGTTAGCCTGTTTTAAACATTCTACATTTTCTTGTTTTAGTATCGAGCTTAACTCACTGACATCATAACTAAGATCGGGTCTGGTTTGGGTGGCTAACCAATTAAGTTGTCCGATCAGTTGCCTGGTTTCAGTAACCTCTGTTGAAGATATTGCATCTTTCAAATTTCTGCCTGGTTCTAGTGGGATACACCTTAGCTTTTTGACATATTCGTCCTGTCCAAGTTTAACATCATTCCCAGTTTTCTTTATGCTTAATCCTATATACTGGAACTCAGCAACTTCCTCAGATTTGATCCTAAACAAGTGACGAATCCTGTCCATGACTCTGCTTTGAAAAATCTCCGAGCCTGCAAAGCAAAAATCATCAACATGAGTAGTTATAATACCATGCAGTTTGTTTCCAAAGTTCCATGTAAATATGGCTTGATCATATTTTGAAACCACTGCTCCTGACTTCAACAATTCCTCTTTGAGTGTCAGGTACCAGGACCTTGATGCATCAGTCAAACCATATACACATTTGGAGAGTTTCCAAATATATCCTGGAGGTACCTTGGCTTCTTTGGGAGGATGCAAATAGATCAATCGGTCCAACTCTTTGCTCTGTAAAAATGCTGTTTTTATGTCCCTTGACTTGCACACCCAATGGTTAGATGCCATTATAGCCAAGGCTATACGTAGACTTTCTTTAGAGCATGTTGGAGAATCATTTCTTATATTGCCCGCATCCCTTTCCTGAAAGCCTCTCGCCACAAGTCTAGCTTTATAGATCTGTTTGCCATTGACATTTTTATTAGTATAAACCCATCTTGTGGATATTTTGCATTGGCCTTGGTCAGGCACTTGGGGTGTAAACTTTATTTTCAACCCAGCTTTGGAGTTCGTTTTCTCTTGCCATTTCAGGTCGTGATTAGAAGAAGAAATCATAATGTTTTCCTCATCACTAGAGGTAGCTTCATCCTTATTTATTGGTCTGGCTTCATTTTCTTTCCATTCCAATACTCCATGATTGAAGTCTAGCCAGAAGGGTTCTTGTTCCATAGCCACATTCATTAAATGCTTGTTTTTTACCTGTAGCTTTGCCTGCCCTACTTATGACGTTCAATGTTCGCCATTCGAATCATCATCATTGGCAAGTTTGCATTTAATGGATTGTCCTGGCTTGGGAAGCGTAATTGTTTTGTGAATTGGATTTTGCTTTGGTAGTACGTGTGCCTCTCTCACAGTCTGATGTTGTGCAACATGATCATTCAGAGTTCCTGGTTCTTCAGCAACATCATTTTCGTCAGACATTGATAAGTTTGAAGATCCTTCAGGCTCACTTTGTGAAGTGGTGGATTCACTTATAGCCTCACTTTCAGAGGAACTTTGATATGTTTCTGGGTGAGACACGAGGCGACATGGGTGCACTCTTACATATGTGCCCCCATGTTTAACAAGTACCTGCTTGTGCTCCCACCCTATGACAGTTCCTGGACCGAGCCATCTATCACAGAAATTTCTCTTATAGAAAACAACATCACCATTTTTGTAGGATTGTGTTGTACTAGTCCTAACTTGATGACGAAGTGCACGTCTTAATTTTTCCGAAGACTCACACATAATAAATTGTTTTCTAGCTGCATGCATGGCATTGAGGTTACTGGCAACAATCTCACTGGTAGAGACACCTTCTAATGCAGGGAGTTTATCATTCAAAAGGAGGGCAGATTGGGATTCTACCAAAAACAAGCTGATTGGGGCTGAATCCGTGAGCACTGTGAAGTGTATTCTTTGCACTTATAGCCCATGCTAGTGCTATCTCAAAACTACAATTTGTGTCCTCTACAGTCTTTTTGACCATTTCTCCCAATATCCCATTTATGTCGTTCATTTAAGCCATTACTCCATGGACTTTCAGCAGCAGTGGTACGCATAACGATATTTAAATTCTGTGCCATGTCACGGAATGATTTGTTATCAAATTCCCTACCATTATCAGTTAAGATAGATCCAGGAGTCCCAAAATACGCTATCCAGTGTTTAAATATAGCACTGATGATGTCCGATCTTTCTTTACTTGGAATCCTAACGCCGACACTGTATCTGGTAGCATGGTCAATCAAGTGCAGTACCTTGTTACCATTAATCTCTTTAATATCCATAGCAACAGTTTCATTAAAATAAGATCCTAATGGGAATCCAACAATAGGTCTAGGTTCGTTTTTTTTTATAGCGAATACACACTTCACAGGAATTTGGAAGTGCTTTGTAAGATTTTCATAAATTCAGGATCTCTTATTCCAGCATTTCTAACTAAATCACATAATTTCTTACTACTGGGATGACTAAATTGTCTATGTAATTTTGGTTGCAACTTTCACTTTTTCTGATTTGTTTTAGAGGAGATTTCTTTAACAAGAAGAATGTGTTTGAGCTTACCTCTATCTGGTAGGGGTCTGGTGATAGGGATGTGATAATGACCAGACGATGTGCATCTCAATGGAATTTTCTTTTTTAAACATCGTCACACTGTCATGTTCAAAATTGAGACAGGTTCCAGCTCTTTTCATTGCATCTTTGCTTAAGAGAAGTGGAAATGTCAGAATCCACAACATCGGTAACAATATTGACGTCAATGTCTGCGATGACACATGGTAGAGTCACATTGTAGAGAGAGTCCAGCTTGTTTCAACCCCGAACTTAAAAGTTCTCACTCCTTTCCTCATAATTATTTTTTTCTGTGCATCAGTTAATGTTTCGAGAAAACATTCATACCATTTTTTTCCACAAACGGTGCCAGATGCACCACTATCTAGGACAAGCGGAACCAAGTGTCTCACCCAAAAGCGTGTTGCCATTTGCCTCGCGTTTTTGCTGACTCATCAGCACAATGTTAGCCAGATACAGATAACTTTCGTGTTCGTCATCCTCATGTTTGTCCCGGTATCGTCGACATAAGGGCAGTCGTAAGACCAGTGAAATTGCAGCCACATTTAAAGCACACAGTGGGGTTGCCTTTGGGTCCTAGCGGGTTTATTTTGTTTTGTCAGTGGAGCGTGTTTTTGTTGTTGTTGTTGCTATGTCGTTTTCCACCGTGGTATGTTTTTCCTCGCCGACTATTAAAATGCGAATCACGGCGGTGGGAAGAGCGACCATAGCATACCTCGCTAGGTTCGTTTTTATTTTCAGTAAAGGCAATAACATCTTCCTTCTTGACCACTACGGGTGTAGAGTTCATAGATGAAGCTTCAGACGGCTGTCTATGCATAATCTTCTTTAATTGTGCCGACATGGAAGAGAGTGTCAGTTCGCCGACAGTCGCCTTGACTAGTCTTTCATTTTCAGGGTTGAGGAAGCACTCTTTAATGCCCTGAATGCAAGTACCGGTTCAGGCAGGATGATGTTGAAATCTTTCAACTTAGCAACGTGTCGGCCGAAGTTGATGAGAAAGTCTTCCACTGATGTTTCAGGCTGTCTCCGGTATCCTTCGAAAGTCTCGTAGGCCAGAAAGGCCGACTGGTTTATATCTTCCAAAAAAAAGCGTGTCCAATTTTTCATACAGTTTAGCCATTCCATCCTCAGAATTAAGTGCCGCAACATCCAATTCCAATACAGCTTCTCTGGGTTTTCCTTCCAGTGAAAGAAATACTATGGGGCGCGTTTTGTTTTGTCAAGCGACGTGGCCATTTCCCAGATTTGCATTTCTTTTTTCCATGTGCTGTACTTGTCTTTAACTAAGACGGGCGGTGAAATGTGCTTTGAAGCCATAACTACGCTCTGGTACCAATGTTAGTATAAAAATAAAGGACTGTCAAGGTGCATAAAGAAAAAATATAAACATGTGAATGACGGACTTCGACAACGGATACGGAGAGAATATTTTATTCGACTCCTCACTCACTACACAGTATGAACAAACATGGTCCGCCCGACTTCCGACCGGAAGTCCTTTACCCGGCAGGGAGAGTTTTCAGGGGAGATAGCTCACATAGATTAACAAATAATGTCCAAATTTAGTGTCAGGTCATTTCATATTAATTCTGTAATGAATAAAAAAGAACAATGTCAGGTAAACAAATAATGTCAGGTCATTCCATAGTAATTCTGTAATGAATAAAAAAAGAACAATCAAAAACTATTTTTTAAACAATGCAATCATAAAAATATACAAATAAAAACATGGACCAGCTAATGTGTAAAATTGGCAGAATTAATAAGTTGGTTTGAATAAGCTTAAGGAAGTTTCGAAAATTTCTCCCCCCACCCCAAGCAAAAAAAAATAAATGCCCTCATCAATTACACACTTATGTGTACGTTGCGCTTTTCGAAGTTTAGTATAATTTTGACAAAAGGCAACAAATAGGGATCACCTGGGGAAGATTAACCTGACTGTTTATAATATTGATATACCTGACAAACTTGCCAAACATTACCCTGTGCTGAGGCACCACTTCCAATTTACAGATGTTATTTGATATCTTCATGATTTTTAGTCATTAAATGAAAATTGGTTTATAATTTTATTTTTTTATCTTTCCTATTTTTTTATCTTTCCTATATAAAGAAGAATCTGCAATGTCATTGGCTTTGATCTGGCATCTCAGCATCAGTCACTTTTCCACTGCCATAACGTAGCTTCCCTGTGCCTTTGGGATGAAACAATTAAAAAGAAAGTTTATTGAATTCATATTTATTAATTTCTGTTTTTTGGCTCATTTTCTTTTGTTGGTTATTTTGCTGGGTTATTTAATGCCAAAATCTTTTTTGTTTTGTTTTTGAGATAATAATGGTTTTAGTGATACAAATCTTACTAATTAACCCATAGCTGGGAGGAGAAGAGGTGAATTCATATTTTTCCAAGGTTATTTTTGCATATATATGTGAATATAACAAACCCAACTGGAATTGGAATTCAGCTCTCCAATTAACAATTCCAAGCCATTATCCATTTCACCACCTGTACATCTAAACTTATAGTACCTGGTATTCCCAAGCAGTCACCCATCTAGGTAATGACCAGGTTTGATGTTGCTTAACGTTGCTGATCATACAGGAACTGGCATTTCCATGTGATGTGGTCATAAGCCTACATTTTCTTTTATGATGGGTAATTGAATGGAAAAAAAAGAACCTTTTTATAAAAATACAAAACTGCAAATATTCACAATGAATGAATAAAGTATAACTTCTTAGCATACAAATGCCAAATGTAAACTGTCTGGCAAAAATCACTGTCATGTAATATCCAACGATGCAATTCACTGCTTTCAATGCATGCTTGATGGGTTGGTCTCTTTGAATTATATTATCCTTAAGATTACTGAAAAAAAATCATACTTTTTTATTTGATCTGTTAACAATTTCAGAAAATTCTTTACATAAAATTATTATGATGTTTGGCAAAATGTCCACTGGATTTTGAGCAGTGAGATTTATTTATATAGATCAAAAACAAAGATATTTTATTACCAAGGAACCACCAGTTAAATTTTATAATAAGTTCATTAAAATTTATATATATATTACAGATCAAAAGCAGAGATATTTTCTTACTTAGGTACCACCAGTTACATTTTATAAGTTCATTAAGATTTATATAGATTACAGATCAAAAGCAAGAGATATTTTATTAGTACAGCCAGTTTTATAAGTTCATAAGTAATAAAATTAAATTTAAAATAGCACAAAATTTAACTGTTTTTAATCTCTACCATTACATAGTATATATTTAATGGTAAGCAATAAATATATTTAATGATAAACACTAAATTTGTTTAATGCTAAACACTAAATATGTTTAATATGAAACATTGAACAGATTTAATGCTAAACACTAAATGTATTTAATGCTAAACACTAAAATCTTGGCTTTATCTAGCCTGATAAACTTGAATATTACTGTTTTCTTTTTCTTACTTTTTGTAAGCTCTGTTATGAAAAAAAAAGGTGACAAGAATTTACTATTTCTAGCAAATATTTAGATATTACATGTTTACTATTCATGGCCTTAAAACAGTCAATTTCAAATGAATCCTTTAATTATTTTCATCAAATGCTCACTAAATTCTGAATATTCATAAATCCCTCACCAACCTCCAAATAATCTGCAAGTTCTAATTTATTTGGGCCAATCAACCTGCAGAAATTATAGAAATTTTAAAAAATTTTAGTCTATTCTAGCACAAGGCTGAAAAATAAGGACTGACCTTATGAACTATGGCTTATGATGTGACCTCATGAACTATGGCTTATGATGTGACCTCATGAACTATGGCTTATGATGTGACCTCATGAACTATGGCTTATGATGTGACCTCATGAACTATGGCTTATGATGTTATGCTGTTTCAGGGTATGCCAAAACAAATTGGGTTTTAGCGACATAATCACATTAATCTTAGATTGACAATTATTTCAAACAGGTTGAATGGAATAAGTACTGTATTTGATGCATAGGTGTATAAGACGCACTTCAAATCAAGAAAAAATTAATAATTAGTAAAATTAGTAAAATTATTAATAAATGGTACAGCATAGGCTATATTTATGTGGTATTATTTTGGTTAAACAAACCATGATTAAAATTAAATGAAAATTATAGGAAAAAAGAACACAAGCCTATAAAATTTTATTATGTACTAAGTTAAGAAAACAAAATAAAAGTCAAGCAATTATTACAATTATGCAAAACAGTACAGTTACCATTAAAATTTTATACATCTTCAAATCCATAAAATTCGCCATCTTCATTATCAAAACTCTTATACTCATTTTCAATACTACTCTCATCGTCATTAAATAATGCGTCATCTTCCATTACATTGTGAAAATTGCTAATGCCACACTTTTTAAAAGATTTCACAACAATTTCTGGTTTAATATTGTCCCAAGCTTGCTTCACTCATTTGCAGACTTGTGCAATGCTGAGTGTTTTTATTCTTCCGGTAAGTGTAAGGTCATGATCAGGCATTGCCATCCACCTGTTCTATTGCTCCTTCATGTTTAAGTCTAAGCTAATAGGATTTGCCAGGTAGCTAATTTCGGCTGACAATCACAAATTATAAACCTACATATGAACATATAAGAAGCAGGGGAATTTTAAAATATACTTTTAGTAAAAAAAAGTGCTCCTTATATGCTGTTAGATACGGTAATTGCTTTATTTTTTTGGTGATTATTCTTCAGAAAGAATCCATGCCAGGTGTGGATGAGGACTTGCAGCAAAGGAAAAATGACCTACTTGCAGAAAATGAGATGATATCAAGGAATTTGGAAAGTCAGGTAATGTTCCTTCTAAAACAATTTACAAGACTGGCTTCATAATGTATATCCATTATTGCATAACTAGTTTACTATGATGGCATTTTTTAAAAAAAGTCCTTACTATTATTATTGTGTTGAGTCGTCAGTAATTTCCCTTTTGGTGAATCCATTGTAATGATGAATGTATCTTCCTAACTACTGATCCTCAACCATATCCTAAATCTCTAATGTAATATGATCCAAGTGGCCATGCTTTGGTGAACTGTTTCAACTAGTGGGCTAAACTTGCATGAAGGGGTGATGTTACCATGGCACCACAGGGTGAAGGACCTTCTTGATACAGGTCACTGGCCAGGGTTAAAGGCTTCCTCAGATGGACTACAACAGCCATATGTTTGTGACTAAGATGAACCATCTGGTTGGAGGACATTGGCTGCTGGAGAACGCATATTTTTCTTTAATATGATTTCTCAAATATTCAGGCCAATAAATATACTGTTTAATAAATAAATGGAGCATCTACTCAAATATGAGTATCCACTAAAAATAGTGTTTAATGTGATAAAAATTTGTCTGATTAATAAATAAAAATCCATTCCATCTTTAGAAAATTGCTTTGTTTACATTTGGATACGAAATGGAGCAGATATGAAATTTTTGAGGAATCTATGATGAAAAGGATTTCACTCAAAGCACTGTTCAGACCTTGCTTGATTGGACAAGCTTTGTTGTGGCCAAGTCAGTTAAAGCATGTTCCCTCTGTCCAGGGGCACCCAGATTCGATTCCTGCTGGAGAGTGCATATTTTTCTATAATATGATTTCTCATGCGTGCGTGTATGCGTGTGTGCGTGATTTAAATGTATCAAATGCTTTCCACCATATATTTGGTAATGTTCAATGCTTGGTTTAATATAGGCTTGTTGTCTGTTATATATTCAGATATTCTTGAATTATGGTATGTAACTAAAATGGTAAGAAAAAAAAAACTTTGTCATGTGCAAAAGAGCAAAAAGCCAAAGCAATTGACAAGGCAAAGTTTGGTTGAGAAAAGGCAAAAGATACTATTGTAGTAATATTTAAAAAAATAAAAAAAAGCAATAAAGATGAGGAAATTAATTCCAAAATCCCATTGCAAAATCTTAGGTGAAGACTTTTTTTTCTTGTGGATTTGATGATGAAATGTTTAAATTGCAGAAATCTTTAACTGCAATGGAGCATGTAAGGCTGGAACGCAGTGCAGAGTCTGAACAGAACCTTCTTTATGATCAAAGTGATATCCGAACGGAATTGAAGGAGTTGAAACGTCTGTCGACCATAAAGGTAAATTCCTTTCATTTCACATTCAAGCCATTCATTTTTCCATGATTTTTCTTATTGCCTCATTTTTTCCCTACCTCTGTGATGTGGTTTCCTTTGTCTTTTCTATAAATATTTTCATGGCAATTGTACTTTCCCCCTTGGTACCTTGACCACATAAATTTAAGCATACCACTGAAGTGGCAACTAGATCTCATCATTTACTTTTGAAATTGTTAGATTTAACTGTAAGTTCTATTGTAATAATTTCTTTTCTCGCACTTCTCACCTGTGGAATTCTCTTCTTGTTTCTTGTTTCCCTGCCACCTATGATCGTCAAAAACTTAAATGTAACATCAGTTGTTATCTTCAGTCTATCTAATACCTGTCCTTTTATGTATATTTAGGTTACTCATTGCTTTCTTCTATCATTCTTGCCTTCAATATGTCCTGTGAGTGTCAGATTCTCCAGACATTCTTTCCTCATTATGTGTCCTAGAAATTTCAGCTATCTCTTTTTGATTCTAAGTGTCCTTTTCGTTTCAAATTTCCCTAAAACTTCCTTATTATTCACATGTTCAATCCATGGTATTCTTAGCATCCTTCTGTAGAATCCCATTCCTGTTGTTTCAAATCTCCTCTTCATCTGTGAGGAAATCATTCAACATTCACTGCAATAGAGAAGGACAGATACTACATGACAGTTTAATATTCTTTTCTTTGTTTCTAACAAAATTTTTCTTGTTTCTTAACATTTTGCCTAGCTTTTGGAAAGCATCTTTATTTATTCCAATATGCCTTCAGATTTCGGTGTCACATTTTCCCCTCCTCTGTTAGCACACTTTCCAGATCTTTAAATTTTTGTACTTGCTTGATATCAACAATTCCAATTCATAGTTCACATCTTGGACTGTTCCTTTTGTTGACAACCATGCATTCTGTCTTCTTGCTGTTGATGTTTAGTCCTTTCTTCTTGCTTTCTTTCACTACCCAGGAATTCTTATAGTTTCCTTTCTGTACCATCAACGTTGTGTTATCTGCATATTGTATATTGTTAAGATTATTTCCACCAATAATAAATCATGGTAGGACTTCCATTTCTATCGGAATTGCCTTGCTGTAAATGTTAAATACGTTTACTGAGAAGACATCCTTGTCTTACACCCTTTTCATTGTTTGTGTATTTACTGAATTCATTTTCTATTTGTATGCAGGCAGTGTGCTTCCAGTATAAGTTCTGGATTATTCTAATATCTTTCCCAAAATTTTCAAGCTTTATTTGTATATATTCATTTATAACAATCTTTTTAACACTTTTTAATAAATGGTTGACTATTATGGGGTGTGATCCTGTGTTGCATGTCACTTTCCTGAATACTAACTTGGAATAATAAACCACTGGGATGTCCACTTCAACGAAACATAGAGAACCTTGCATTTGGATTGATTTGAATTGCTACAAAATCAACTTAACAATAACTTTATATTGACAAAATACTAACTGAGTACAAAGACAAAAATGTATTGTTAACTATGTTGACTCTTGTAGTCCTATCAAGGATTGAACTCACCATCCTTGGCTAAAAAATTTCTGAAAATATCAGACTCCTACTCTTCAGCTTAATGGGTGCATTCTAAACAGTAGTAGTAGCAGGATTGTCTCCCTTTCTGCTAAAGTGGATTTAACCTTTAGGCATTATATAAGTTTACTGAAATTTCTCCTCAAGTGAAATTTTTTCATTGTCTGATGAAGTACAGAGGAGGTACAGTGGAGTAATGGATAGCGTCTCAGATTGAGTAATCGGAGAGCTGAGTTTGAATTCCGGTCGAATACATTGCATTCACTTATGTGCTAATACCCTTGGGGAAAGTATGAATCCTCTTCTACTCTCCCCAGCTATGGATAAATAGCAGGACAGACTGAGTTCTATAGCCTTGGATGGCAACCACAGAAAGAAATGACAACCTACAGGGAAAAAAATTTGCCTTGTCAGTCATGTATCGAAAGATACATGATCGTCTTCACGTGTATCACAAATGGCCCTTAACTGACTGAAGTACTTTCAATCAATTCATTGATCAAGTTCCTGTTTTATCAGGTATGATTCACAGTCCCCATTACACAGTCACCATTTTATAAACAAAAATTGCAACCTTTTATAATTTTAACCACTGTTATAATATAACTTAATCTTAATGAAAGATATTATGTTGATTGTATAAATAAATATTCTTTTTTTTTAATGTGTTTTTTATGTTTTAATCTTTTTCATCATTGTACAGTATATCACTTTGTAGTAATCTTGCAATCACAAGAATTAAAAATTGTGTAGTGATCTCACAATCACAAGAAATGAAATGAAACTAATTACCCATAATTTCCTTGTAAAAAAAAGGAAACTGCCCTACTGGTGGGACATTTAGAATCTTTCTCTTTTCAACAAACTCTCACTATAAGAGCATGTGGATTTGGGTGGAATGAACACCAAAGATAATTTCTACTCAAATATTACTTTATCATGATGAATATAACCTTTTAATGATAGACTTATCCTTTACAAAATAATTCATTCATTCTACAAGACAAACACAAATATCAGGAACATTTAACAACTGCATTACAAGAACTTTCATATATCTACTAAACAACCAAATATTTCTGATAATAAATCTTTCGATATATGTATAAATGTCTCATTTTGTTGTTATGATGTATATATGTATATTTCCCTAACAAAAAACAAGAGTCAAATAAGGTCCATCATAACAAATTAGTACTACTGGATAACGAATTTTTTTAATTGTTTATTTACTCTCAGATTAGCAATATTAATAAAATTCAATCAGCAAAATTGTCTGATAATTTTAAAGCTTAGTACTAATTGTAAAACACAACAATGCCCTTTAGTAAAATATTCTAAATCTTCATATACCTTGCTACCTTCTTACTCCAGCCATTGGACAGCAAAGAGCCACAATTTTCCTCAATTTAGGTTAATCATGGGCAAGTCGCAGATTCTGGAACCAGTTGGGGTTTCTTTTTCTCAGTTTTTCTTTAACTGTAGTTTGCCATATCATAGCCTGCTTTTATGCAATTGCATGATATAGCTGGTGAACTGTATCCACTTATTTGACACCATTAAAATTTATAGAATTTACTTGTCTTAGCACTTCCCCATTCCTGACTCCAAGACTCCTTTAGAATTTTCCAAGGCATCTTAAATGGAATATATTTTGGATAACTTTTGTGGTGGATTTCCAAGTTTTACATGCACTTCAGATCTTGAATATCAAAAAAAAAAATGTTATAAAAGATGATGGGAAGGTGTTCTAGTTTGCTATGTAAATTTACTGTAAATTGATCCCCCTATGGAAGCCAAAACAAAATATGCTGATAACATGTAATTTCTTAAAATGTAAAACTGAAATTTGTCATCTGGAGCTCTTTTTTCAGATATTACTATCAATTAAGCACTTCAGATTACAAATTTCAAAATTTTATTTTTGTTTTTTACATTTTAAGAAATTACATGGTATCATTTTGTCTTCTGTAGAGGGATCAATTCCCAAAGAATTTGGATAGAAAACTCAAACCCATTCTTTTACATTTTATAAAATTTATAAATTTTTTTTTTAATATTTCTGATCTGGAGTGCTTAATCTGTTCTCTTCTTCTATATACCATGTCCCTTCAGCATGTTGATAGTCATGACTCTCCACAATTTCCTCTCCTTTGTAGCTCTTAATAAAGTTTGTGTGGTCAAAAGAATTTAGCAACTCTATTTTGGGACACAATTTCAGATTGGGAGTTTCTCCCCTAAATGCCAGTTTCTCAGTATTTTCTTCATTCTCTTCCTTGTATCCACTTTCATTCATTCCTCCTGTCACAACTGTACATGCAGTATGATATACCCTAAGAGCGTTGTCTCATCTCTGTGATGGTCTATTTATAATGGGAAATTACCAATCACCCACTCAGATGATAAACATACAGGGAGCTCAGAATGGAGCACTAACACACCCGGATGTCTCTCCTTGTGATTCCATCCAACCACGCTAATATTATACACAGTTGCTAATGAACTAATTTCTTGTGGGGCAAAAAGAAGGGTCTCTTTTGACTGAGTGTCATACTTGCCTTCCCTCAAATCGAAATCCTGCATGCCAGACAAAGATGAACTCTCTTTCATCAGGAATAAGGTAAGTCCTGTTCACTATTTCTGCCATTCGACCACAGTTCTGATTCATTATGTCTGTTACAGTTTGTTTTTTATCCTCTCTCCTAAACTTTCTTTGGCCATCTATTTAGTCAAGTTCTCACTAAGTATGTTATGCATTGTTTTCCTCTTGTTTTCAATCTCTCCTATGAGTATCAGGTTCTCCAAGCCCTCTTTCCTCATTATGTGTCATAGAAATGTTAGCTCTCTCTTCCTGATGTTAAGTATAAGTTTCCTTTTTGTTTCCAATTTCTCTAAAATTTCATCCCTTCTCACATGTTCAGTCTATAGTATTCTTATCAAAGAATATCGAACCACATTTCTATTGCTTGAAGTTTCTTCTTCATCTGTAAGGATATTGTCTAGTATTCACTGCCATATAGGAAGACTGATCTTACATAACAGTTCATTACTATTTCCTTTTCTGTTTCTTAATACTTTGATTAGCTTTTGGAAGACATCTTTGGCTATCCCAGTGTGCTCCTGGATTTTGATTTTGGTATTTCCAATTTGTAATTTTAGCTGTTGCTTTTTTTAACAATTATACATTCTGTCTGTTTAATCCTTTATTCTTGCTTTTCTTCACTACGTTCTGTTGGATTTCTCGTAGTTTCCTTTCTGTATCTGTTATCAGTACAGTGGGTTCTTTTTGTTGACAACACAATTTCCTGTCTTTCATAGCTTTTAATAAATTTTCTGTTATTTCTCCCACACCCTGTTCCACCATCCATTTACTCAAGCTCACTGGGTAAGCTATGCATTGTTTCCATTATTCCTCTTGCCTTCAACCTGTCCTGTGAGTATCAAATTTTCCAGGCCCTTTTCCCTCATTATGTGCATTAGAAACATCAAGTGTTGCTTCAAGTCTCTTCTTCATTTGTGAAGAGATTATCCAGTATTCATTATATATAGGAGGACTGATATCAAATAACAGTTCAGTATTCTTTTCTATATTTCTAACAAATAGTAAGAGGAAGTTAAAAAAATTATTATATCTGGTTGAAATGTCTATTGCTCAACTCCAATTTTTTTTTTTTTTTACTGAAAAATATTTATCTATTTCTCTTAAAATATTTATTGTATTATCTATTCTCATACATAAAATATTTATCTATTTCTCTTATGTATGGAGAGGATTTAAATTAAGAATCTTATTTTTTAAAAAATTTTTTTAGACAGAAGAAAGAGATCAGAAGGCTCGTGAGAAAAAGCGTGCTGATTCAAGATACCGTGATACAAAAGAAGAATTGACATCAAAATATATAATCATTGAGGATCATAAGAAGAAATATAAAGAGAAGAAATCAAGGTGAGAGAGAGAGAGAGAGAGAGAGAGAGAGGGAGAGAGAGAGAGAGAGAGGGGGAGAGATGACAACAATAATAAAACAATGATAAACAGAGTTGAGAAAGATGAAGTAAAAGAGAGAGACTTTAGGGTAGAAAGAGACAGACTGAGGGAAAATAGAAAGAGTAGGAAAAGGAAATGAACAAAGAAACAAAAATAAATAGTGGTAAGAAAGAATTTAAGATAGAATAAGAAAAAGAGTGAGAAATAATCAGAGAAAATAAGGCAAGAAAGTAAGATGTGAATTGTATCATTTGATGTTAAAATTGTTGTTCATAAGTCAGTTGCATTGACAGCCTGAGTTCTGGACTTTATATTGCAGTGGTTCCCAGAGAGTGCAGCAGGTGAGGCGGAATGGTTGAAAGACAATCAAAGATTTAGAAGCAGTTTCAAAAAATTCATATGCCAAAAATAAATATGATTTAAAAATTTAAAAGATTATTATGGATTACTTGTAATTGCATGTATGAGTCCCAGTATAAATAGTTATAAATAATTATTGAACAATTTTATCTTTGTGATATTTTTGCATTATATCAAGAATATATTAACTAGGCTCCATAAATTGGAAGAGAGAATTATCAATGATAATGTACTGGCTTCAAATTCAAGGTTATCTCCCTTTAGCCATGTCTGTTTTTTTTTTGTTTTTTTTTAAATGTACTTTTTATCACATAAAATTTGGTGAGGCATAAGCAAATTTTCATTCTGAAAATGTGACCTAGAGAAAAAATGTTTTGGAACCACTGTTATACTGTAAACATATGTAAAAATTAAATTCTTTCCTCAGGTACTGTTTATGTCATATCTGTAGCTTGAAATGGATAAACAAGCCTCAAAATATGAGATTTTGTTAAAATGTGACATAATGGTAATTGAATCCTTTGTAATTAAAATATAGATCAGATGCTTTTGGTCACATACTTAGGATGAATGTCAGTCAGTCAGTTATGTGCCATGCGTGATACACGCTGAGGCGATCATGTATCTTTCAATACATGACTGACAAGGCAAAATTTTTCCCGCAGTTGTTTTACTAAATTTAATGCTTTATTTAATATATATTTTGTAATAGATGGATAAAAGTATTTTATATCTAATTGAGCAATTGTTTTTGTTTGTAATACTGTTGAACCAATTAATAGTTTCTTTTGTATTTTTCCATTGGTTTATATTCAGTATTTTTCTTAGTTTCGTACATATATTTTCTACTATTTGTTTGCTTATTTTTCTGATATTATTTTTTGTAGGATTTGATAGTCTACATGTTAGTTTATTTAAAGCCCCAAATTATTCGTGACCTAACATAATGTCTGATTTTGACAAAAATATTTCCATTAAAAAAATGCTTTTTCTGACTGAACCCCTTTCCTGGCATAGATGTGTATATATGTTTTTACTGAAAGCGTCTTTTTTCGCATCCAAAACATAATGTTCAAAAACCACCTACAGATGTGTTTATACATCAATCATGATTCTTTTTATTCCTTCTGAACTTGAAACGAGTCCAATTGTCAACTCAAACATCTGTAGAGTTGTTAGTCACTGCTTGGGTACTTCAAGGTGCCCCAGTTTCTTAGTTACTATATTAAAACAAATAAAAAAATTCATCTGAAAATGCAACGTTTTTCCCAAAATAATTGGTGAAGGGGTCAATTTGCTGTAAAAATACAAGAGGAAAATGAAAGCAGCAGTACATGTAAAACTGCATTTCATTGAAGTATTATTTGAAATTTAATCACAGTAGGCAGGTTGAAAATTATTCATAATCATGCCTTCCTTTTCTTCTATGTGCCATGTTGCTTTGGGACATGCTTGATCATGGCCCTACACGGTTTCCTGTCTTTTGTAACTTAGTAAATTTTATCTTTTTGTTATCTCTCTTAAACCCTGTTCTACCATCCATTTACTCAAGCTTGGAAGCTCAAGTAGTTTATGCATTGTTTTCCTCTGTCCCTTTTGTCTTCAGTATGTCCTCTGAGTATCAGATTTCCCAAGCCTTCTTTCCTCATTATGTGCCCTAGAAATTTTAACTCTCTCTTCCTGTTGTTAAATATAAGTGTCCTTTATGTTTCCATTTTCACTTAAACTCGACAATAGACACACTCATCCTTTAAGAGCAGATATTTCTCTTCTATGTCCATTCAGGAGATAGGCGAACATGGCTCTCCACAATTTCCTCTTTTTGTAGCTCTTAATAAATTTGGTCCATTTGTTATCTCCCCAAAACCTTGCTCTACCATCCATTTACTCAAGCTTGTTAGGTAGGTTAAGCATTGTTTTCCTCTATCCCTTTTGTCTTCAGTATGTCCTGTGAGTATCAGATTTTCCAAGCCCTTTTTCTTCATTATGTGTCCTAGAAATTTTAATTGTTTCTTTCTGATGTTAAGCATAAGTGTCCATTTTATTTCCATTTTCTCTAAAATCTGCTCACATGTTCAGTCCATGGTATTCTTAACATCCTCCAGTAGAACCACATTTGTGTTGCTTCAAATCTCTTCTTCATCTGTAAGGAGATGGTCCAGCATTCACTGCTGTATAGAAGTACCAATATTACATAACAGTTCATTACTTTTTTCTTTGTTTCTGATGAATTTTTTCTGTTTTTTAATACTTTGTGCCTTTGGATTTCAGTGTCACATTTTCCATCCTCTGTTAAAACACTTTTGAGATATTTAAATTTTTGTACTTGCATGATTTTGACATTTTGTATGTTGGACTGTTCCTTTTGCTGACAACCATACATTCTGTCTTCTTGCAATTAATGTCTAATCCTTTCTTCTTGCTTCCATTCACTACCTTCTGTAGGAGTTCTTGTAGTTTCTGTTCTGTGTCTGCTATCAACACTGTGTCATCTGCATATCTTATGCTGTTAAGATTGTAGCTATCAATAATAAATCCTGGTAGGACTTCTAATTCTCTCAGAATCACCTTGCTGCATGGGTTGAATAAGTCTGTTGAAGCAAAACATCCTTATGTTACAGCCCTTTCTATTTTTGTATATTTACTGAAGTCATTTTCTATTTGTATGCAAACAGTTTACTCCTAATATAACTACTGGATTATTCTAATATCCTTCCCAAATATGTCAAGGTTACCTAGCAGTTCCATCAATTTTTCTCCTTTACATTAGAGAGTTCCTCAATTCTTTCAAAATGAATATGAACAAGATTAATATGGAAGTGCAGTAACATACCCTTAAGAACTTTTATTGGACATTTGTTGTACTGGCCATTTATTGCTCTTCGCTGATTTGTTGTTATACAGACAATAGGGAAAATTACTAAAATAAACAGGAAGAGTTCATTGGCTGGTGTGATGTCAAGTTTCAGGATTCAATGGATTAACAGTTCTATAACTTTTTACCTTGGTATAAAGTTGAAAAATTATAGAAATGAATAGAGACATTCTAACATGTTAATGTCTAATAGAAATGAATTCATTTTATTTTCCTCAAATCTAGTTACCTGGACTCTACACAGGTTTCATTTAATATCAAAATCTTGCATATTATGTAAATGTATTCTGGGAGCCAGCCATCTTTCTCAATATTTTTCCTACATAAACTGGATCTTTAAACATTCATTAAATGTTTTGGAAGAAAGCAACAAAAGGAGAAACTATTATTATTGTTTCTTTTTTACTAATTTATTTCTCATTCTTGTCTTTATTACAATTCTTTGATTGCTGTACTGTACAGCCTTTTTTTCTGTGTAAATTTCTACAGTAAAATGATATATGACTATCATACATTGATTCATTGGACCAACTTTCTTGTTTTCTGTGTCTTTGTTAAACATTTTGGCTGGTATAACTTTTGGATTTCTTTTTGCATGAAATTCTGATGAGTTTATCTGACTATTATACATTGATTCATTTGAACCAATTTCCTAATTGTTTTTGTTTAATTATGTTTTCACACACTGTACACTCCTGTATTTTCCTTGAAATGATGTATTATCCAGTGCAGAATGTTGGACAGTAAAAAATATGAAGTATTGTAACTAAGAAAATGAAGACAAGGAATGTGGTTCAAATGAATGTATAATAGCAACAAAACCTCATCTGAAACATTTAAAATAAGGAAAATTATAGAAAAGCATACTTTCTGCAATTTGTTCTATACTAAATGTTTCATTTTTTTCTTTTCCCTAGACTGAAAACTTTTGCCAAGAAATATGAACTAATAAAGAATGACAGGAACAAGTATGTGACATTGATCCAGACATGTACTCAGAAGGCCGGAGAAATGAGGGAGAAAATCAAGATATTGCAGAATGAAATTGAAATCCTACGAACTGCTGTTCTTCAAAAGGACAAGTAAGAATTGAAGGCTTATTTTTAATGTTTTATTTACATTATTCCCAGAAATTGGCTTCTTCAATATCCATAAAAAGTGAGAAAAAGGACAACAAAAACTTTTTCCTTTAATAACCTTCTAAGTGCCACAACCTTTCATTCATTGGGCAATCATAGCTCTTCACAACTTCTTTTCTCTTGTAACCCTTACGAATATTTGTCCCCTTGAAAAAATCTAACACCCCCAATTCTGCCATCCATTGAGACAATCTTGTCAGGTAGGCAGCATGCTGCCTTTTCCATGTCCCTCTTGCTCCTGATATGACCTGTGACTGTCAAATTCTTCATGTTCTCCTTCCTCGTTATATGTTCAAGAAATTCCAGCTGCCTCTTTCTGATTCTAAGTATGTGTCCTTTTGTTTCATTTTTTTCTTTAAGTCTTCTTTGTTGCTTATGTACACCATCCATGGAATTATCATCATCCTTCTGTAGAACCACCTTTCTGTTGTCTCCAGTTTTCTCTTCATCTGTAAAGAAATTGTTCAGCATTCACTGCTATACAAGAGGATTCATGTTACATAACAGTTTAGCACTCTTTTCTTTGTTTCTAATGATGTTTTCCTGTTTCTTAGCTATTCAAAACCCTCTTTTGCTAATCCAGTGCACATTCAAATTTCAGTGTCACACTTTCCATCCTCTGTTAAAAAACTTCTCAGATATTTACACTGTTGACATCAACAATTCATAGTTTGCATCTTGGTCTTATTCATTTGCTGACAACCATACTTTCTGTTTTCTTACAATGGATGATGAGTCCATTCTTTTTTACTTTCCTTTACTACTCGGCCTAGCTTTAACAAATAGTAGCTTGTCAGGGGAGATAACTCCTTTTAGGAAAAAATTCAAAGTTATTGTATATTCCTAATGTATCTTTTGATTTTCAGCCATAACAATATTTTTAAATTTCTTCAGGACATAAGTGATTATGATGTTGAAATTTTCCTTTTTCTTTAATCTCCATAAACTTTGCATTGCTATATCTATTCTTCTTCTCCACAGTTTTGAATTTAGTCTTTCTTTTCTTAGTCTGACTGCCAACCAAAATTAGAGCCTTTGCTGGTGGGGAGAGAAATTATTTCTTGCTTTTTCCTATGACAATAGTGAAAAGTAAATTTCTTAATATCATGTTTGTAGTGCTTTTATTTCTGGAAATGGACACTGCTTAGAAAATACATTTTATTGCCACTCCTGTTGACTTTGTATCAGATTTTCAGCATTCTAAACATTTCTCCTTATTTCAGTTCCTTATCTCACTTTTCTAAGGAAAATTTAATAAATGTAACTCTTCTAAATCCCTGTCAAGTATATCATTCAATATTTTCCTCAGTCTGTTGAACCAATTAAGTAAAAATTTAAAATGGAAGAAATTTCAGCTATCTTTAACTGTTGTGCTCCCATTCAAAAATGGTTTGTCAAAAGAATGGTTTTTCCCTTGATGCCGTTATTATTATAACTACTTCCACTCAGTGGCAATATTTACTGTTTTAAAAAGTGTTGTATCATTGAGGTGAATGATACACAGAGAAGAATGAGTGCTTAATATATTTATTCAGTCCCAATATCCGGTGCTAGTGGATACATACAAGAAAACACAGAACAATAAGTTACAAAACAATTAACAAGACAACTTACAAGGAATAGAGGAGGGTCAAATGCTTTATAGCCAAATGAAGCAAGATCAGTTTGAATATTAATCAGCTTAGTATCAACTTATTAATCAACTGTTTTAAGTCCTTAATCATAGACTGTTTAAGGCTATGAGCCAGGCCATATGGTAGAGTGCTGAATGGGTGCTAGCTACTCTACAACAAAAAGTGATGGTTAGAATTATAATAAAGCCTAAACATATGATGAAAGTTAATTTACACTTTTTTGTTCTTGAGAATTGGCAAAAAAAATTGATGTGAAGTCAAAGTTAGCACTAGTCAGTCGCTAAGCTTGTCTTCATTCCATGTTATTCTCAGTGAAGAGTTATATTGTTCTCTGGCTTTCTCTTGCACTTATGCAAATTAGACATATTAATTTGCCAGTGTCACTACAAAAATATTAAACATTACTTATTTATTAGATTGTTTATTTACAAGAATAATTTTATATTTACAATATTCTATAAATTAATACAATTGTAATTCAATATTTATCATTTACCAATTTATAAAAAAATAAATATGAAAATTTCTTATTCATCAATTTATCATTTATATAAATTTAAAGTGAGCCAACTATAAGGAAATTGTTATTATTTACCATTTTATAAAGTTTGAATCGATTGACAATTAACCAATGTTTTGCTAACCATTCGAATAAACAATCTAATAAACAGTGTTTATTATTTTTGCTGTTAATTCTTAAGAATAAAGAAAATATATAAATTCACTTTCATATGTTTAGGTTTTAAAGCTTTAAAATTCTAATCATCACTTTTTAAAACAATAATCATTGTTGAGGAGTGAAGGTCGTTGAAATAATAATGGGAAAAAAAAACATCCAATTTTTTTGCATGCACAAAGTTCAAAGATTGCTGATAATTTAAATTAATAATCTTATTATAAAATGCAGATTGTGTGTGTGTGTGTGTCTGTACATTTATATATTGGATCGGATTTCCTACATTTTTCAACCAATTTCAACAAAACTTCACAGGACTACGTAAAATTACCTTGTGGTGGTTCTGACAGTACCAAAAATTGGAAAAACACAATTGTTTTTCGATGAAATCAATTTGAAAACTCAATTAAGAGGCATTAATGAAAGGGGGACAACTCTTATCGAGTTATACTTATTAATATCGAGTTATCGCGTTATACTTGTTATAAAACCCAGGTTGGTTGTTTGTGCGTGTGTGTGTGTGTTCGTTTATATATGGGATTGGATTTCCTACATTTTTCAACTGATTTCAACAAAACTTTTTTTTGGCAGGTAGTGTTTCTTATTGTCTTGCACACTTTTTTTTGTTATTTTTACATTCAGAAGGCTTTAAAAAATCCATTTACAAGACAATTGATTATAATAAAATTCTATTCAATCAGTAGACTCATAACGATTGAAAACAATGTTTTTGTTTAAGTTTGGGTTTGACCAATTCGTAAAAAAAAAAAAAACAAAACAAAAAATAAAACTAATTAAGACATGCGTGTCTGTCAACCTTAAACAATAATCTTTGTCAATTTTATTTTTCAGTCTTTATGATGGTCGATACTTGATCTATCTCTTACTGTTACATCCCCGGGCAATGTCGGGCTCTACTGCTAGTCTTTAATATACTGATAATTTAAATTAAATCCTTCTTACATAACAAATTATTTTCAACAAGAGCTGATATTTTAAATTTTAACTTTTTGTTTTTTAGAAACCTCATATTGTAGGTACAGTGAGTGAAATGGTTGATTCTTGTATCAATAACTGAAAATTTCTTCTAGCTGTAGAATTGTCTTTCTTACAGGCAGCTGCATAAGGAACGCTTGAGACACATGCACAGTGTTGTGGTACGAGATGGTCTGCGCAATGAACTGGATAAACAACACAGGGTTGCCATTGAGTTAGATGAACGCTATGACCAGCAGAAGATGGAGACAATGAAACTGAATTACATGATCAACCAAGCTGAAGATCAAATGATCAAACTTAGGAAACGATATGAAAATGCCATTCAAGCACGCAATAAAAAGTAAGAAATTTTTTGCTACTTTTAATAGGGTCAAATTTTGGTCTACATTTTGCCTTTAAGTTCCAACCAGGCAAAGCAATGCAACAATAATAAGGGAAAATGTTTACAAAGAATTCTGTTCACACACAAAAGGGATACAGTCAAGTGGTTATAGCATTCTGACTTCAAGACAAGAAAGAAAAAATATGTCAGATGAGACTGAGAATTGTCCCTTTTTATTGGTTAGGAGGAAATCCCAGCATGCATCTGTAGGATTTGCCTGTAAATTTGGAGAGATGGATCTTCTTAGCAGTCATTACTAACAGATTGAAACCAACACTTCTAATAAGGCAAAGGTTACCTTTAAGTTCTATAAAGATTCCATTCTAATCACTTCATCCTAACTTGGTTCTAATGTAGAGTGAATTGTAATAGCAGTGTTACAGAATGAATAGGTGAGACAAAAATAGAAAATCTTACTGTACTGGTCAGAACTTTAACCACCAGAACTAAGGGGGAGTTGATTTTATCTCCACAGGTGTGGTTTGCACCCTGTGGGCACAGAATCTTGGTAATGATGAATTGTCTTTGTTTAAGTTTTAATACAAGATTGAAAAATACACAAAGACAATCAGTAATATTGCAGCAACAGAAGAGTGAAGATAAATCTCTGCTCTCAGATTCCTTGGGATGCTGTGATGATGGGCAACTAGGCAACCTGTTGATATCTGTTCCCTCTATCTCTCTCACCTCCAAGAAATCATATCAACTCTGTCTCCGCTGAAATAAAATAAGTAATTGTGATACAGTGTTTGGGGTTTGAGGAATTGTCGATAGACCTTAAAAATTTCTGTTTTAATTTTGGGGATGAAATCATTATTATTGTTAGTTATTGTTAGTTATCATTATTTTCTTTTCATCTTTGTTGCTATTATCACAACATTTTGGCTATTGTGCCCTCTGTCCTTCATGCTTGCTTATCCTGGTAAACAATGAATTGAACCTTTTTTTTAATCTATGTGGGTAGATTGTTCTCATTCCACAGTCCATGTCAATGAATGCCTTGTTTACATGTTATTATTTTAGTATTGCTCAGTTATTATTTCTCCTGTTTTCACTGAGTCTAAACATGCACTGCCCCAGCCCAGAGTTGAATTCATGATTGCTATGTCACAAAATTCACAAACAAACACTTTAATCCACTAATCTATTGTCGGTGGTATTAGCCTAGTTGATTAAAGTGTTGGTTTATGACTATCGTGACATAGTATCTGAGTTCAGTTCTCAGCTGGGTAGTGCATATTTAGACTCAGTGGATATAGGATGAGCAATAACTGAGCAGTACTGAAATAATAAAAACTAGACAGAATATTCCTAGACATGAACAATAGAATGAGAACACTCTACTCCTGTAGATTAAATGAAAGATTTCAGTTCAAAATAACCCAAAGAATAACCAGATTGACAAGTACCTGAAGAAAGGTGGAAGGTGCAATAGCTGAAGCATCATGATAATAATAACAAAGATGAGGATAATAGTCTGCATGTAATATTTTTTGTGCTATTGTTCACCCACTATAAGGCCGAAGAGTCACTCAAGGTAGACAGTTACTGAATGAAGTTGTTGTATGGATATAAGTAGTGTAGATTATAAGAATCTGCAGGATAGATAATAGTTGACCCTAAATATTAAAAGTATTGTGGTCAGGGAAGTATCCTCTCAGAAATCCATTCCATAAAGAAATGACTCTTGAGAAGAAGCCACCTGAACTTCCTCCTTACCACTGGAATACAAAGGGAATAATGATGGTTTATTTCTGTGTATATGGAATGCTAGTTCTTAACTGTAAATGTCTGAATTGGTGAAACTAAGGAATGTAGCTTGTCAGAACATTTTCCATGGAAATAGCAATATTGGGCCTATGGGAAAGGGTTTGTAGAGTGGAAAATAATCCATCACCTACAAGGCTCCATAAATGCTTTTGAATTCTGTTGAGACTGGAAAGTGAAGATTGTGCAGCTCTAGGACATATGGCAGCAATACTCAATTTTTGGTCTAATCTGATTCTTTTAATGATAGAGCATGGTAGGAGGAGCCTAGTACTTACGTTTTTCAGCATCCTTAATGATGGATTGTATAGATAAGTTCCACTTGAAGTCTGAGGTGAGCTTGAGTCTTAAGAGATTCTTAAAATAAAGAACCTTTTTGAGAGTGCAACCATTCCATTGAGAATTCAGGGTCAATTCAGTGGTGATGAAAACTTACTAGCTTGGTTTCTGTGATATTAAATTTTACAAGCCATTTTTTCACCTATTTGGGCTGTTAGAGTTAAGTCAGATGGGAGATTGGCAGCCAGGCTCTGGTCATCCAGATTGTTGGTGGTGCTCCCATAGACTATCATCTGTATAGATATTTTCTAACAATCTGAGAATTTTCTTCAGTAGAACTTTAGTAAAAAGTAGAAAGAGGGTAGGACCAAGTACTGAGCCTTGTCAGATGCCTGCATTGATCTCATTGGCCTCAGAAGGCTGACCATAGACCTTAACCCTCTAGGAACTATCTGATAGGAAAGACTTGAGGATTGCGAGGACTCTCAGAGACTCCATAGCTGGAGAGTCTGTGTAGCTACCTCCTATATCACACCTTGTCAAAGGCCTCTGACATGCATTTATTATTGAGTGCCTCACTGATTCTCTGACAGGACCATCAGCAGCCGACCTAGAGTAGCAAAATCCATACTCCATATTCAGCTGGTTGTTTCTGTTGACGTGATCAACAACCTTCTTATTAGTGACAGACTCAAGAAGTTTGCTGATGACACTAAGGAGTCTGATAAGTTGATATTGATAGGCTAAGGTTCTTAGGAACAAATATGGAGATTTTATCTGGACCAGTAGCCTTTGTAAAGTTAAGACTTTTGATGATTCTGGAATTTTCACATGCTGTGATAGAGATATCATTAAGTTTTTGGTCCATGGTATGACATGGAGTTCAAGGCAAAATTCATTGGAAAGAGCTAAACCTTATCCAACAAGGATAATTTGGTTTGGTTTTGGTTTGTTTTACAGCATATCAACATCAATGGGTTATTTAATGCTGACAAGATTTTTATTGCTGATAATATTTTTTTTTTCAAAAATGTATTTCTGGTAATTTCTTTTTTCAAACCTGTATAGCTGGTAATATTCTTTTTCAAGAATATATTGCTGGTAATAATGTGTTGCTGGAAATAATTTTTCTTCCAAAATTTATTGCTGGTAAAAATTTTTTACAAAGTATTTCTGGTATTAAATCCTATTTTTAAACTTCCATAGTGTTTTGACTCCAGTTAGGGTTAACTATTTGTCTATAGTTGGGACTCTAACAGGTGCTACCACCCCTGGGGAGGTGAACCTGGGAACACCAGCAATTAAGAGGTTGGTCCATGCTCCTCAAAACCTCCTGATCAGAGGCCTTGCTGTTGGATGTAGTTTATCATCTTACCCAGGATGCTCAACAGGGATGAAATAACCTCAAAGCTATTTATAATAGTAGGTACCGTTGGTTTACTTTTATTGAGAATTTTACCAGAGATTCTTCTACACATGGGAACTAAATCTTTTACTTTCAACTTTGGCTTGGGCTGACTCTGCATAGCAATTCTTTACATTTTTCAGAACTCTCTTGCTCTGATTGCAGGCAGTTCTGAAGGTGATCAGGGTTCTGCTACACCATTCCCTGTAATAGAAGTGGTAGTGGTGGTTACAATGAGCTATGGCTGCAGGTTGTACAATTTCTGTTGATAGCTTTTGTGCAAGATAAAGTTTTTCATGCCATAAAATATCCATTCACAGATGAGAGAGGCTCTTCTGAAGGTTCTATTTTTGAAGAATGCTGAGAGAGAAGCTTTGTACAACTGTTAAGCCCTGCCAGTGTCCCCTAAATAATGGACTATTTGTGTGGAAATATGGGGAAAGTAATTACTTGGTTTTAATGAGAAAATGAAAGAAAGAAAAAAGGGAAGATAGAAGTGGAGAGAGAGTATCAGATTAAGCAGATAAGAACAGATACTACATTTTGAGCTTATTATTTATTTGCACCCAAATGTACAAAATATGCCACAAGGGGAATGGGGAACACTGGTCTTCCCTAGACATAAATAAATAATCATAAAAATATTTTAAATATAAATAAATAAAATAAAATATTTTAAAATATTTATAGATTTAATTAAAATTTTTAAAATAAATCTTTTAGAAACTAATTTTTAGTCAATATTTTTTTTCACAAAGTCATTAAAATAAAAAAGGATGTGATTATGTGAATACATAATTTTTTAAACATAAATCTTTTTAAAAAATTTATTTTTAGCCAATATTTCTTTACACAACTCAAAAGTCAACAATGAATTTTAGTAATAAAAAAGCAACAAAAACTTTTCAAACAAAGTTATTTTTTATCTTTATTGCTGTCTGTATTTTCTGATTCGGAGCTTGTGGTAATAAAATAAGCATATCTCATTTTCTCCTCTAACTTGTAACCATCAAGTATAATAAAATAAATGTTTTCAGCTTCATAAGTTTCTACTTAGAATTGTTGCTATATTACAGAACATAAATTTCCAGTCAAAATTTCAACTGATTTAATTTAAATGTAAATATTATTAGTGTTCAAATGATACCTTATTGATATAGCATAAAATTATATGGTAATAGTAAAGGTAATATTAGTTGTTTTCTTGTAAGGAAACATTTGACATTCGTTGGCCAAGCAGCCATTACTGTTTTCGGTTGAAATTTTAAAAAATCTTTCACTTAAAACAATTTTTCAGAAAAATCATTGGTTTCTCAAGTCTAGTAGCTGTTATTGCTCTTTCCAGTATCAATGGGGGTTTTCTTCTTAACCTTTTATTTGAAGTAATGTGGAATGTCAACATCTTGATGATGTCATTATTTTCTCTTCAAGTTACATCTGCTATCCACTTGAGTTGTGTACTTCTGTTGGTAGTCCTCAAGTGATGTGGTTTCTGTTATTTGATACAGTTCTTTATTTATGAATCTGTAACGTCAGTCTCCAAGGTTTAAAGAAGGATAGTGTTTGCCAAGATGCTCAGGTTTTACTTGCTCAAAGACTTTTTTAACCATTCATCTTGGAAAGCAGTTGTATTCAGCTGACAGTTTTGATAAATAGCATTACTTAAATAGACTGGCTTTGAATTCTACTTGGAGTAATCATCTGACAAATGAGCGATTGCATAGAAACCATTATCTAATATCAGCCATCATCATCAAGCCTAGTCAAATTTACAAGGCATTGCTGGAAAGCTAAAGACGAAATTGTTAGTAAAGTTCTTTAGTGGGATCTCGAACAAGGATTAGCTAGCAGAGGACGACATATATCAAACAGCTGCAATCTCTCTGACCTATTGAATATGGTGTACAATTCAATTGGATGGCGGCAATGTAACTGGATGGTGATGATGAGGCTATTATATTAAGTTTATGGTGGCAGAACAAGGAAGAAACAACAGAACTTTAAAAAATAAATAATTGTATTAACGTAAAAATACAACAAATGGTAAATTGGTGTAAATGTCTCTCATTGAAAAAAAGACATAAGTAGAAATGTTAAAAGTCGTCTGCAAAGGCGTATGGTAGGAGAGGGAGGGTGAGTCGTGATTTACTGTGGCGACGACCTTTGGCAAGTTGTCCTTGGAGATGGGAGGGCAGATGTGGAGGTGGCATTCCAATGAGCATGTGAACCCTGGCTGTTATGCTGATCAACTGACAAGATATCCTTTTCATGGGCTTTTATGCCCTTTTTCTAGGCTCAGATTGGCTCCAATTTTTATTTTGGTTCTTTAGGTGGGAGTGGGTGCTATTGCATAAAAAATTTGCCTTGTATGTTTTTTGGGTGTGAAGAAAGTGGAACGTGTGTGCAGAGCTGATGTACACTTGACAGAATTTTTAGTTCAGTCTTGGTCTTCAGAGCATTCACATCCAGCCAGTAGTAGAAATTTGTGTGCTATGAATCAGAAGAAGATCTGATTTTAGGAAGAGTATAACAATGCTGACCTACTCATCAGGTATGGATTAACATTGGGTTATTGTTGGGGCGCACCCACCTTCTAACTAGTAATGGACTGGTCCCTCTTATATAAGTCAGCTCTGGGGAGAGAGTCAGCGTGAGCAGTCCAGATAAGCTTAACTGGTACATACCGTTGGACTATAGACTTTGGATATTGTTTCGTACTAACCAACCTTTGTTCTACTAATCACTCTATTGTTAATTGCTTTTATGAATATACCAGTATTTTCCTCTACAACTGTGTTTGTCTTGATTCATACACCGACACGCGGGAAACTCACAACATCTCAACAGTTATTAATATGACCTTCTGTCGACATTCATTTTTAACATTGTAGTATTAATAAAACCTTTCAAAACATCTTTCAAACTCTGACTTCACCAAATGCCAGGATCAGATTGTGATGTATAGCGATGATGATGATTAGGTGGTGGTGTGCTGTGGTATTCATAGAATGATCTAGAAGAGTTAATATTAAAGTGTTAATAAGATCTCACTCATCAGTTAAAAATTAAGATTGCGTTTATAATAAGACCTTCTGTTGCCTATTCATTATAAAGTGTTAATAAGCCATTTTAACACAATGGTTTGAATGTTCACCTTTTAACTATATGACCCAGTTTTGAATCTCACCAAGGCTGATGTGTCAGGAAGGTGAACTCTTGATCTTATTATCCTGGGAAGGTGCTCTCGGTATATGGCACCTTTAGAAAATACCTGAAAATGATGCCAAAGATTAACCCAAGTCTTGTTAGGGAAATTGGGTAGACAGAACTGTTCGAAGGGTGTCAATAGTTGTACTAGCACAGAATCACAAGTCATTGTGACTGAGAGTTTATGCATACTGGCCTTGTTCAAACAGTTGATCACACCAGATGATGCATTATCTCTCAGAAACTGTAGCTAAGTTCTGCTCAGCATAATTGCTGTATAAACCACAGGTTGACTTTGTGCGTGTTGAACAAACATAAATAAACATGAGCCGGCATCTACAACAGGGATTGGCTAGCAACACTTATAGGATCTGCTACCATCCATAGTGTTACAGAGAATACAGGCAGTGGGGCTTCAACTCCTTTACTTTTGGCTGGAATTGAAATAGTTTTCAATTCCAGCAAAAAATAAGATGATGTAGATGACGCCACAGTCTATGGAGACACCACCAAAAATCTTGGCAATGTTGATTGTTTTAGAAAGTGATGTTAAGATTTTTAATAAAACCGAAACATAAAAGTGGATTTATGCATTTCCTTCATTCTTGAGGATTGACAATAAAATATTAAACACTATTTATTTATTTATTAGACTGAATAATAAAAACACTTGTTTTCATAGTTATTTATGGTTTATAAAATGGTAAATAATAAATCTTTATGGGGTAATGGTTGGTTAGTCCTACCACTAATTAGCATATGTGTATGATAGACATTATATATATTCTCGCTACATAGACTAATGTAATGGTACTTGGACTGTAGAACCAATACTGACTGCACACAACTGCAATCCCTACTTGGAATACCATAACACTTTATAAATGGTAATTAATAAATATTTCATTGTACTTGGGTCACATATTTTTATAATCTTGTACATAAACTTTGCCAAAGAAATCAAAAGTGTATGTGATAATGGTGGTTAGAGAGATTAGATTAAATGTCCTTTTGACTCACTGTTTTTTTTCAGGCTCTAACGTTAAACATTGCGAAAGATTTTTCCCCTGTTTTTCTGCATGACTTGAAATAAGAATTTGAGTAAAATCAATGTGCTTGCTTTATATCTAAAATTTTTGTGTCTTTTGCAGAGGAGAGGCGCTCATCAAGCTTAACTCAGATGTCTGTCTGTTCTATGAGAAGCATAATGTTCAAAGTAAGTCTGTCTGCTTCTTGATATTTGCTGGCAAAGCAAAGTAACTTGTAATGAAAGCAAAATTATTAATCAGCAAAAATATAGCTTGTTCTCTACACATACATACATACAGACATACATAACCATGTTTTTGGTTGAGGAAGGACTGGTATTAATCTTGCACAAAGCAAGGTGGATCCTACTTGACAAAGGATTTGTCATAATGATTTCAGGCAAGGTTTTACAAGGCTTGATTCTCTACCATACAGATGCCCAATCATACACTCAGCCCAAGTATACTGAGTGTTTTTATTGAGACACTATCTAAAGGAAGCTTGCCATTCACGATTTGAGATGCTCAGCATCTCCCTCATATTTTATAAAACTTTTAAAGGCCTAGTTCATTTCTATTCATAATATAATTCCTTATAATTCACTGCACTGGCAAGTCCACAAATATAACATAGATATATAATTACTGACTATATCAGTATATTGGAGACATGCTCAGCATCTCACTCACTCTTTATAAAATTTTTAAAGGTCTATTTCATTTCTACTTATAATATATTTCATTATAATTTAATGCACCTCCAAGTCCACAAATATATCCTGCATATATAATTTCTAATTATATACATTCATAGCTATGTTATTTTGCTGAGGCAGGACTGGTATTAATCTCGCACAAAGCAAGGTGGGTCCTGCCTGACAAAGGATTTGTCATAATGATTTGAGGCAAGTACATCAAATGTTTTTATCAAGATAGCTTCTCCAGAAATGTTGCTATTCATGGTTTGAAATAGGCAAATCTATACATACATACATACATACATATATATATATATATATATATATATATATATAAAATAGATAGGTTGGTTAATAAAACAAGGGAAAACGAAAAGTTGTCAATGTGATCAGTGTGAAAAGAATTTATTATATATTAATTGTTAATTACAAGACAGAAATGAAGCACAGAGGTTAAAGTTATTAGTCAGGAATTTTCTGGCACGCCTGTGTCCTTCATCAGCAGTGGGAAAAATAAACAGAGAAATGGGGAAAACTCACCAACAGTGTTTTTTTTTTGCTGGTGTGAACTCATTGTAGAAGTTATTATCAGTATAAATCCGATCCCTGCTTTATTTCTTGTCTGCAAAACTTTTTTTGAAAATGATCAGGGTGAACGATATCAGTCTGTTTCGTCTTTATCAGTGTGGAAAGTGGGGAAGTATGATTTTGAACTAGGGGTAGAGGCTTTTAGGATTTGGGGTTGGGAAGACGTCCCTTAGGTGGAAGGTGTGATGGATTTGACCAGATGAGTAGAGACTGAGAAGACAAGAAGGTAATAAAAATAAAATGAAAATGTTACAGAAAAAATAAACAGATAGAAACATATTTGTAGTAATAACAGTGCAGGAAGGAAAGAGGGGGAAAGGTGTCTGCAAAAATAGATGCTTTGTGTGTTTAAGTGTGATAAGTGTAAATAAACCCTAACTATCTTATGAAATTTCCGCACTGATCACTTTCACTTTCCCTTGTTTTATTAACCAACCTATCTATTTTAAATACTACAAGAAGCACACATGGACTCTTCCTCTAAATATATATATATATATATATATATATATATATATATAGTCATCCTCAGACAGAATGTTTTGCTGTATCACAGCTCCTCAGTGTGGCTAGATGTCCAATTGCTTCAAGCCATGATCGAAACCTGGCTAATTTGACATCAGTCAGATATCTTACCTCTAGGCCATCGTCTCATGCCAGAAAGGAAGGGACTTTTAACGTTTTTCTCTAAATGAAATACACCAGTGGCTTGGAGAACTCATTCATACTTGAAGAGTAATTCTTAATAACATTAGGAACCCCTTAACCTAGAGAGCTCAACTGGATATTCAGGAGTATATATGCAGACAGACTGTTTCACTGTATCACAGCTCCTCAGTGAGGCTAGACATCCAATATATATATATATATATATATATATATATATATATATATATATATATATATACTATTGAATTACATTGTAAATAATTTACTTTGTAAATACATTGCAAACTAAGTAATGCATGGCAAATGATTTGTTATAAAATATATTGCAAATAATTTGCTACAGAAATGCATTTCAAATGATTTACTATAGAAATACATTGCTAATGATGTACTATGGAAATATATTGGAAGAAATTGATTATATATTGACATTATTTTTTTTTTTAAGCATTTCACCCCTAGCAAGGTGGGAAGCCACTAGCACGCAAGGGGCTACAGAGGATTTGGAGTGAGAGCAGATAGTAATGATAGAGGAGAGGATGAGGAGAAGGATAGTGGATAGATCAAGGCAACTAGAGATGTTGATTGACATTACATTTGAATAGTTGGAGATTAAAGCTATCAGGGAAACAGGAGTAGGGTAGGGAGTTTCACAGGTAAGAGGTGCGAGATATGGAGCTATTGGAGTAGAAGAGGTGGCTACATTTAACAGTTTCAACAGTGAAAGGGTGAGAGCGGGATGCGAGCCTCGTAGGATGCTTGAATTTGCAAAGTTTTGGAACCAGCGAAGGCAGCTCATCAGAGCAATGTATTTGTAAAAAAGACAGAGAGAGGCGACTGCATGTCTGTGAGAGAGTGACTGCAGATGAGATGCCAGATCAGGGCCAATTATATTGCATATCCGTCTCTGGATCTTATCAAGAACCCCGAGGCAAACAGAAGGGGCTCCATACTCCATGCAAGGGTGAATGGTTGATTTGTAGATTTGAAGGATCAATTCCAGAGAGAAAAATTTCCTGGCATGGCACAGGGAGCCAACTTTCCTTGTGGTGGACGAAGCAATTGACTCAATGTCTTTTCTAATAGCTAAATTTATTCAAATTAATTTATGAATTAAATTGTGAAAATAAATTGATTTCTAACAAGATTATTTTTTATCATTTTATCCCAAGCAAGGTGATTAAGCCACTAAGATTCAAAGGGTTACTGAAGTTGGAAGGAGAGGTGAGAGAGAACATTAAAAACTATAAAATTTGTGAAGTTGAGGTACCAAAGAAGAAAGTTCATTGGAACAATTGCCACAAAAGTATTTGTAGTAAAGGGAAGTGACTAAAGGCATGATGCCAGGTCAGGATCAATAACATTGCAGATTCCTCTTTTAATTTTATCAAGAATGTCTAAATACATGGCAGAAGCACCAGATCAGATTTAGCAGCAATATTAAATGCATGGATGAATGGTAGATTTATAAATGTGCAAGATAGATTTTAGCAAGAAAAATTGTTTAGCATGACACACTGAACCAACTTTCTTTGTAGCAGAGGTAGCAATTGATTCAATATAATCTTTCCACTTCATGTCAGTGGAAAATGTTAGCCTCAGAAGTTAGCATGGTGGTTAGCATGAGCCATAGTGATGGCTAATGCTAACCTCTAGGAGAGTGATTCATTGTGCCTTTTTAATTTTATAAGAAATAAAGTTGACATAGGGAAATCCTAAATAAGCATTGAATTTTTATATTCATAAAATAAGAGTTGTTTATAATATTAGTGAAATTGTTACGAGACCTTACCCATGATAACAGAATGGACTATTCCATACATAATAAATACTGTGCCTCAAGAGGAAGCAGGAAGTTCAGTCTGAAGTCGGACAACTGGCTGATCAGTTGAACTCTCTGCCTTCGGGCAGGGAGGAACCCGAATGAGGCTACGTGGAAGAGCGGAGTCTCTTTTGGGGAGGTATACAGGTTCAAAGGGCATATTTTTGGCCGAGCCCACGGGCTCGAAGATACCATGTTAAACCGGCCTTGTGCCACATGATGCCCTTGTGGGTGGGGTGACTGGATATCATTCAGTCTGAAGTCTGGAGTGAAGTCTGTTAGGGGTCAGTCAGTCAGAGCAAGTCAGTCAGTCGAGTCAGAGGCAGATCGAAACAGAGTCGCGTTCAGACAATTACTACTAAACCTGATTGTTCGTACTAACACTTTCTACTTCTCTGTATATATCCCTGTTTGTAATATATCTGTGTTATTCCATATCTGTGTTCGAGTTCTTCTTTATTGGTTCTACCTTGGACTATCACCGTGGTACAAGGAACCGGACCATAACAGAAATGATTACTACTTGTTTTGTGGGGTGGGGGACTTATTGGAGGTGGAAGTGTAATTGAGATGCAGTTCAACTAACACAGTCATGAGGAAATGGAAAGTTTTATTTTTTAATAAGGTGAGAAGGAATAAATTTGGCTACTGATATTGGCATGGAGTGTAGCTAAGATGACAGACTACACACATGTCAGTCAATGAAGAAGGTTTTTTTTTCATAACAAGAGGAGGAATAGGTCTGATCCCATATTGGGTTGGAGGGCTTACATGAGATAAAAGACAACCAACACAAACAACAAAATGTTAGAAAGAGGTTTGAGAGAATATTGTTGAGAGAAGATTGTTAAATAGATTGAAATTTCAAGGAATAAAGACTTTTTTTTGGTTGACTACATGTGAGACAAAAAAATGTCAAAGAAAATGAAAATTGGAAAATCTAGGAATTCATTTCTTCTCCACCCAACTATGGGGGAAATAGCAGGACAGACTGGGTCTTATAGCTTTGGTTGGCAACCTCAGTCAGTTATATACCATGCATGATACACGCTTAGGCGATTATGTATCTTTCGATACATAATTGACGAGACAGATTTTTTCCCACAGTCAGTTGCCATTTCTTTCTGCAGTAGACTGTCCAAGGCTATAGAACCCAGTCAGTCCTGCTATTTGCCCATAGCTGGGGGGAGGGGAAAGAACGGGATTTATACCTTTTCCAAGGGTATTAGCACATAAGTGAATGTAATGGATTCGACTGGAATTCAAAATCAGCTCTCCGATTCTTCAATCCAAGCTGCTATCCATTACTCCACTGTGCCTCCTAGGTTGGCAACCTACTGTGTGAAAATCTTCTGCCTAGTCACTCATGAATCGAAAGAGGCATGATTGCCCAAGTGTGTATCATGTGTGGCATTTAACAGACTAACTTATAAAGTGAACATTAGTAAAAAAAAAAATAGATATGTGTTTGTATTTTGTGACAGAGATAAATATGTTTGCCAGCCATCCAACAAAATGTGGGATTGTTTGGTATTTTGAGAATTGATGATTCTTTTTAAAAATTATGTGTACATTTTATTTTTTTAAAAATGTACTTAAACACTAATGGTTGGAACACATGTAAAATTTTGCTTTGCCTGCCAGCCCCCCACCTTTCAATTTCACATTTCCAATTGTTCAAAATTACCAAACTGATTTTTAGCTTAACCATTTACCTCTGTCTTGAGAGTATGTCTGATCAGTTCGATAAGATCAAATTAGCAGATGATCTCAAAAATGACCTACAGTCTGTTGTTAACAGGGGCAAGGAACGGGTTGTTAATTTTAATAACTCCAAAATTAAACTTCTCTTTATCAATTGCCTGAAAGACCCATTCTTGCCTCCCATCTGCATGGCTGATACTAACCCCCATGAGAGTGACTCATTGCACCTTCTCAAGCTGACATGAAGTAGAAAGATTATATTGATTATATTGCTAGGTCTGCTGCTAAGAAAGTTGTTTCACTGTGTCATGCTAGACAATTTTTCTCTCCAGAATCTATCTTACATCTGTACCTTTTCTATAAATATTTCATGGTAATTGTTCCGATGTGCTCTTTGCTATGGTACCTAGACTTTTTGAATCTAAGCGCAGTACTAGACTAGTGCTGAGATCTCATCAATTTACCATTGAGTTGGCTAGATGTAACCATAAGTTCCATGCTAACAGTTTCTTTTCTCACACTTCTTGCTTATGGAACTCTCTTAGGTCTCCATGCTTTCCAGCCAACATTGATCTTCAAAAATTTAAATGCAGTGTCAATTGTTATCTACTGTCTTCCTGATTACTCTTCTATTGTTAAAAGTTCTTAATAATGTTTTCCTTTTTTCTTATTATTTCACTCAGTAACTTCTTGTATTTTAATAGTTTTATTGCCTTGCATGAGATAATATGATTAAAAAAGTACTGTGTTCCCAGTCAGTGGTAGTCAAGCTGAAAACTCTTCTTTTATATAGGAAATCCAGTCAGGCTAATAGCATGTAAACTTAGAATCATAAAAAGTCAAATGGATCAGCACCAAGAGATTATTAAGCATCATGTTCTGACTTATGGCCTCACTTGGTTCTTTTATTGCAGAAGACTTGATCAAAAGGGGCAACATTGAAATGGAGAATTTAGAGCAAGAGTTGAAAATATTGCACCTGGAAAAGAATATGTACCAAAGGGAATTGAGTCTGTTGCAGAAGGAACTTCCTGACAAGCGGAATCTCTTGGAGGAACTGACCACTTCCCAAATTCAGGTGACCAATTGCAACAGATATATTTTTTCAATCTTGCAACTTGTGTCAGTTTCTATTGCATGTTTGAACTAAGCAGTGCATAGGTAAATCAAGAAGTCTGCAGCCTTATGATAAAAAAAAATGTTATTTTATACAACAGATTTATTTTTCAATATAATCCTCTTTTCCAATGCACTTAATTTAGTAATGAATACATAGATTGAACATTGTATGTATATATATATATATATATATATATATATATATATATATATTTATATATATATATATATGATAAAAATATAGTTTTAAGGTATAGCTATATTTATGGATAAAAGTTTTCAGCATCAGGGATAGAGTGTGTGTAAATTTAAGAGCAGACACTGAGGTTAGCACGAAGTGGCGACAAGCTGTTTCATGCTCAAATGCAAGCAAGCATGAAACACTATTGCCACTCAGTGTTGCCCTCAGCACTCACTCATATATAAATGAATAAATAAATACAAAATGGCAATTATTATATAATTTTGATTATTTTATATCTGTGTATATATGCTGTTGATTAACCAAGGAAAACAACTCAAAAAATAATTAATCAAGATTAACCCACCATTTTGTCCTAGCCAATTACATAGAGTATAACACAAAAGATATAAATAAATAAATGCACAATAGCAGTTATTATATAGTGATAACCTAGTCTGATTATACCTGACAAAAAGGAGGAAACTTAAGTTGTTAAAGTAATAATAGTCTATAATTTTTACACACACACATATATACATATATGTATATACATATATATCCACACACTCCTTCTATGTGTTGTGTCACTTGAGAGCATGGTCGATCATGGCTCTCCACCACTTCCTATTCCTTGTGGCCATTAGCAATGTTTCTTCCCTTGCCTTAAAACTTTCTCATTGCCTACTTGCTTTGTTCATATGTGTGATGTTGATCTAGATAGCAACATCTTCCAGCATGAGTAACTGTGTGCAGACTTGAGTGGCTCTTGAGACTTGTATTAGGTGAAATTTAGTGAAAAAGAAAAAAAATTGCAGATTGACAAGTTGCAGATTGCACTTCCCCTATTATGGGCATTATTATACCCATGATATAATAACACCTTAATACATAGACAGAATAGAATAGCTGGAAGAAAAGGAAAGACATACATGCTTTGTTCTCAGGGAGAATTTTATACCACTAAGTCATGCACAAAACTATATACACATATTTACGTGTCCCACATAGAGAAATTATAACACATAACTACACAACAAGCAGTGGGAAAAGAGAACAAAAAGATAGGGTCTTACTTATAATAATTCCCAATGGGAATTGGATCTGTCAGAGATTTTCTTCTGTGTTTCTGGAGACACCACATTTAGAATACCTGATTCGAGTGAGCTGGATTTATCTGCTATGTCACTAGTGAAGACATGTTCCTTTCAAACTAGAAACAGCAAGCCATGGATTTTTTTCTCAACATGAGGCCTGTGAGCTGGAGATAGTTTTTAATCTAGTGAAGATATATTTTCATAGGAAAACAGTGCCATGGGTTTTTAAGCTGGCTTAGGGAGGCAGATTTAGCCTCAGACCAGGCCAAGGATCTCGGGCTATAAAAAAAGGCAAACACTTGGTTTGAATCATGAAAGCTGACTGATGAACTAGCCACTTTCTTCACTCTATGACGTGACATCACTATGTGGCTGTCACCTGACCCATGTGAGTTCATCTTGACCAAAGGGAAATTTTCATATCAGTACACCTTCATCTTGCCAAATGTATAAAAGCAGACATTTTTAATTTTAAGGCAAATTATTTGGCTGATCATTTTTCAGTCAATTTATTTTTGAGATAAAATTTTACCTATGAAAATATCTGCAAATAAATCTGAATTCTAATATACATTCCAAATATTTCCATATATATATTAAAACACTGTCATACAATAGATAATTTGGATATTTGGATTCTGTTGCCAGCTCACCCAATGCCGGAATCAAAGTGCTGAACTTGAGAAATCAATCATCAATCGTACAGATGAAAGTGCTATTCGATTCCTTGCAGGAAAGGACCCTACTCCAGAGGAACTACAAGATAAAATAAAAAAGGTAAGTCTGAATTGAATTTGTTTGTCAAAATGGATTTTCAGATAATTCAAATATTCCAACTTGAAAAGTTTTCTTTCTGTAAGTGTGCAGACAATCATTATCATTCTAAGAATTATTCAGATCGAACTCAATTCTTTGTGTTGCATTTTTGTGTTTGGATTTTCCCACTATTTCAGCAGATCCCTTCTCCACCTACCTTCAGATGTAGAATGTGTATTAAAAGAAGTTCAAATAACAAAAGTGAAGTAATACTTCTGCAAGGTGCAAAAATACAAAGCAGCAATATACATTAGACTTGTGGGCAAATATAAATCAGGCTCGGTAATTTCTTTGCTTAGCACTGGAAATATTAGAGAATACTATAAAAAAACTATAGAATTCTGCAGTAAGTCCAGAGGCTGAGTTTTGCTAAACTGAAAGAGGGTGTGTCAAGCTATATTTCACGACAGTTCTGATAACAATGATTATTTCAAGAGGTTGAAAATAAAGTTTAACTGAACTAAGGAAGTTTTTCTCGTTCTCTATTTACTGATCATCATAATTTACAATGCTTGTTTCAAAGAGCTAATATAGTTTTGCTGAACTGAAAGAGGTTGTGTCATTCTGTACTCAGTGAACATCATAATTACAATGCTTATTTGAAAAGGCTGAGAATATAGTTTCGCTGACCTAAAAGGAAGCACTTCATGTTTATATGAAATGTGCTTTAATGAAAATTAATCCACCCAATTTTATTGGTTATGTTGTATGTACAATCTGTATTTTATGTCTACACAGTAAGAGTAATTAACCTTATGATAGCAGGCTTTGACTATAATATACTACTATGTCAGGTACAAAAACCATCATATGACTGTGTACCATACAGGTGCTACAGGATTATAATGGATAAATTTGCAGCAGTTGGTCACCTGTTCGTAAAGGGACAATTTACTTCTTGTTTCAGTTGTGGTAGAATACTTTCAAAGTAAATGAATTCAACATTTTCAAACAAAATGTGTCGTATCCTGTTGGAACTTCAATTCTTTAACTCATACAGAACTATTTACTTCAACATCCATATCTCATATGACAAAAATGGACCTTAATTTAATCCAGCTCTGCATGCTGACTTCAAAATACCAATGTACTAAACGTCTTTTCTGACCAATCAGAAAAAAGCCCACACAGTTTTCACAGCAGCCATTTCTGAGCCACTTACTGACTATAAAACCAATGCTGATTTCAACCATAGTGCAGATCTGACCTGGAAGGCATTAGTGATGTAACCCCAGGGCAGGCAAACTTAACTGAACACAACTGGCTAAATGACTGCCCAAGGCCATCAGCAGTAACACCAAGTTGTTTTCATCAACAGCGATGCCTTCGGACAAAACAAGCAGCATCAGAGAAAAACTCTTGCTTACTACAATGCAATAATTTGTGGAATATTTCTATTTGTCTATGCCACTTGACTACATATGCATGTTGATTTTCTGCACATATCTATTTCAACTACCAACTTGTATTATTCCCTGAACAAACTCACAGTCTCCTCAGAACAAGTAAATGATTGAACCTTGTAGATCAAGGGAAATAAAATCTCTTTTTACTCATCTCCGTTTGCTGTTTTGACATGTCCACTTTTTTTCTTGTTAACAGTAAGACCACCATTACAATAGATTTCAACATTTTGAAGCAAAATTCATGGAGGAATTTTTGTATGTATAATACTGAGTTTAGCAGCTGTTTCAAGACCAAAAATTATAACACTTTTCAAACAGTCGGACTTTGGGCAAATGCTGACACTGGGTTGCTGACACTTGGGTTGCTCACTCTGGTCTAAACCGTTTCTCTGCCTATACTGTGTTGTTTGATCACAGAGCTGGCAAACATCAAATTGTCATCAAAAGTGATGTTAACCCATTCCCAGCAATGCTATTTCACAAAGGAATTATAACAAAAAAATGTCTTTGCAGTTAAAGAAAAGACAAGATTTCTTCAGGGTCTAGTTCTATGAAAATTTATAAACTGTTTTTATACAATGAATTGGTTCTGGGTACAAAAAATAACCCTTCCTGCTTTGTGTTTTGTTGTGACATGGTCACGCCTGGAACAAGGCTCAATTTGGAGGTTCTCTCTGGCATTAAGTCATGTGGGTTTTGGCTGAGTGGTCATCTCTCATCTGTTATCTGGAACCTCTGTCTCTTGGTCATCTCAGTATTCTACTTATATTGACTTCCATGCAAAACTTGCATGGGGGTTGATGTGGATATGGGGACTTGGTAGTGTCTCTATCTCCAAAAAGGGGCTCCTTGTTGTCTGGCTCTGGATAATTAATTATACTTCCAAAATTGGAGAGACCCATTTTCCAATGGGTACCAGTCACAGGATATCGATCCACCCAACTCATTCCTTCTCTTATTTGTGCCTCACACTGAAACTACCCAATGGGTGTAGGTAATTCCTTCATTTTCCTCAGTATTTCACCTGCACTGGTTACCTTGGTTGTCCTTCAACCAATCTTGCTTTCAACCACATGATGTGGCCCTAGTTTGTAGTCATTAATTAAAATTATCATTTTAAATTTTGCGTCAGTGAAATTTCTCAACCTGACTTTGCTCAAAAATCAGAAGTTTACCAGCTGCTTCCTCCAGACAGTCATAATCCCTCCAGAGTCATTGTACTCCAATCACCTTGGGTCCTGGGTCTTTACACAAAGAAACTTTATTCCCTTGCTTTGGTTACAGACTAAATTTGATCTATTCTGCTTATACTGTGTTTTTATAACTGGTACTTTTTAAGCTGCCTCGTTAATCAGCTGTCAGCTAAATATTGCCATATGACTTTTGTGGTAATGTCTTGGAACAGAATCGTTTTTCTTTGATGTATCTCTGCCATAAAAAGAAACACTCAGAAAATAAAAAGAAATCCCTTTTCCTTCTCTCAGTGATTGTTCTATTCTTTAACCCTTCTCATCTTGTTCTGAACCATGTTTTTAATTTAACCCCTTTCTTTTCATTTGCCAGTGTCACACATTGTCATAAATGACGTGAATACAGTATCGTTCATTTAAAAATTTTCTGATTAGGATTTGACCAACCTTGTTCTTCTTGTTGCTACAGTTCCATGGAGGAGCAGATGATGATTAAAAGCATCTGAACAGTTGCAATTCTTAAGGCCAATAGGAAAAGTCCAATTGTTTCTGTAATTCTGTCATCAATAAACCTTGTTTTTAGTTTGTTTTTTAATCATCTCACCCCAAGAAAGGTGATAAAGCCACTTAAACATAAGAAGTTACTGACAGTGAAAAAAAAAGGAAAAAACATCAGTGAGGAGAAAGGGCAGTTAAAAAAAAATAGGATTCAAAAAGACAGAAGATGGCGATTGATGTTACATTTAAATTTTTGAAGATTGTAGTTGACAGGAAAGCAGGAAGCCAGAAGAGAGTTCTACAGTTGAGAAGTGCAAGTGAAGAAACTTACAGAACTTATGGTTACATCTAGCTATTTCAACAGTAAAATGATGAGACCTAACTGCCTATTTAGTACTACACTTAAATTCACTTAGTCAAAGTATGAAAGAGGAAAGCTCATCAAAACAATTGTCATGAAAATATTGGAATGCTTTTTTGTTTTCCTGTTTTGGAATAGCCATCACCTTTGTGTGTTTATGTCTCTGCACTGACATACCAGCCAAAGCCATTGTCAACTGTGTGGATCTTTAAATGACCATGGGATCAGGAATGAAATAAAAGTGACCAAATGACCCAGGCATGTACTGTTACAGCCAATTGAGCTATTTTGAATGGGTTAGTTTATATTACCACTGTTATTAGTTCTAGACAGTCCTGTGAAAATTTCACAGTTTTCCTATTTAAATTTTCTGATGAATTGTAATTCTTAAGTTAATCATTGAATAAGTTCATGGCAAGTTCTACGACATTAAAATAACTGTAGAAATTCTCCTATTATATTGTTAAATTTTTGATCTTAACAACTTCCTAATGTTAAGTGTCCTTTTTGTTTCCATTTTCTCTAAAACTTTATCATTGCTCACATGTTCAGTCCATAGTATACTCAGCATCCTTTTGTAGAACCACATATCTGTTGCTTTATGTTTCTTCTTCATCTGCGAGGAGATTGTCTAGCATTCACTGGCATATAGGAAAACTGCTATGGCATAACAGTTCAATACTCTTTTCTTTGTTTCTAATGAATTTTGTCTGTTTCTTAATACTCTATTTGGCTTTTGGAATGCATCTCAATGCACCTTCAAATTTCATCCCAAGAACTCTAATTTTTTTAGAATCATATCACTATACTGGTTAAATAAATTCAGTAAGAAAACACATCCTTGTTACACTCCTGTTTCTATTTTAGGGTACACACTTGATTCATTGTTTATTCACATACAAACCTTTCATTCTCAAAACAGATTATGGAGTACATTCATCCCTTTTCATGTTGATCAAGCTTTCATAATATCTCATATATTTCATTCATAAGTACCATTATGATATTCCAAGTAGGGATTGCAGTTATATGCAGTCAGTATTGGTTCTACAGTCCAAGACTATTGCCATTACCTTATATAGCAAGCCTATACATAACGTCTACTAGACATATGCTAATTAGTGGTAGTACTAACCAACCATAAGTACACATTGACCGAAATCAAAAATATTGATTCAGGATTTAAAAAAAAAATCTTTATAAAAGATGATCATGTAGAATTTTAATAGGTTCATTTTTAAATGTTCTTTTTTTCAGACGGAGATGCAATTGGCAGAGGTTGAAATGCACCTGATGGAGAAGGAACTGATTGATGAACAGGTAACACATCTCTGTGAGAGGATAAAATGCAAGGCAGAGTTAGGAAAAGATGACACTTTAGATCTTGCAAAGAAGGTAAGTCCTTTACTTATCTTGACATGAAGCATTTTACAAAGGTTTGTAAGGCAAATACATTAGAAGGCAGAAAAACAGAAATTCTCAATACTAAAAAAAATCCATTCTTAGTTTGATCAGTAGTTATCCATATATATAAGCAAAGCAGTAAAGCCACTAAGATGCAAGGGGTTACTGAGTTTGGAAGAATTCGAAAAACAGAATCATTACTAATGAGTGGGAAGAGAAAAAAGTAATCAGGCAAACAGTAGATAATGATTGACATTTGTTGTGACTTAGGAAAGGTTACTGAATAGAATAATCACATGAAGGTTGGTAATGAACAATAATACTTAGGACAAGAACAACACATAAGATTCACCTGTGGCATGTAGTCAACTGCTAGAAGTGAGTCAAGTGAATTCCACAATGAATCTCCAACTGCAGACCAACATACAGTATTTACTACTGCATTTATGTGAATGGGGACATACCCATTATCGTCAATAGGTATGCTACAACAACATTGCATTTAAATTTTTGAAGATCAAAGCTAGCTGGTAAGCATAGAGCCAGAAGAGAATTTAACAAGTGAGAAGGATGAGAAAAGAAACAGCATAGAACTTATGGTTACAGTGAGCCAGTTCAAATATAAATAATTGAGATTTGTTGCTAATCTAGCACTGCACTTAAATTCATGCCATAGTGAAGAGCTCATCCGAACAATTATCATGAAATTATTTATAGAGAAGGCACAGGGTGGCAACATTATGGCAGTGAGAAAGTGGCTGAAGCCAAGATGTCAGATCAGGACTAATAATATTGCTGATTCTTCTTTTGGATTTTATCCCCAGACCTCACTGTGTGTGATTTTTTTTCTTGTGGGGATACATAAAAGATTGTGTTTATGTCCCACCGCTACATGCTAACCTTGATGACCTTAAACATTGAATAACAACAGTGATCAACTCAGTGGATTGTGATATGCTGATATGTGTCTGGGAGGAATTCTCTTATCACATTGATGCTGCCTGTGCTGCAGGTGGTCGCCACATTGAACACATTAAGACAGGAAATAAAAGTTGATTGTGAATAGAATACTTGTGCCTTGGCTGGCACTTTCTATTGCTTTTCCTTATAAAATATTACGTAATGAAATCGGATCATTCTTTTTGAATAATCCTGTATATAGTTGTGTATGAATATTGTATTAACTAGGATTTCACTGTTCCATGAAAATCAACTCCTCAAGACCCAGTTGCATCTTGAGTATAAATAGGACAAGATAGGTATTAGGTTGTTACATGAATTTGTTTGTTTTATTTTTATAATTTATTTTAATTCAGTTATTTATTAATAGTTCTGATGAATCAATCAACAATGTATTCATCTTTATTCTTTATAACATCCTGCCTATGATCCACTAACTGTTCAATGCCCCCATGACAGAAGATTTTGACTTGAAAAATTCATCAAGCCATGTTTTAAGCTGAAATTGTTGGAAAGTGACTGGAAAAGGGTCTGAAGGGACCAAATCAAAAGTATATGGTGGGTGTTGTAGAACTTCCTCACTGAGCTCTTTAAATGCATGTTTGATCATGTTAGCAATGTGAGGGCAAGCATTGTCATGTTGAATAATCACACTGTATTGCCCGTCACATCTTTTCAGATGAATTGCCACTTTGTTCAATGTACAGTTTAGCATTGACTGTTTAGTTGTTTTGAAGCATTTCATCCCTATACATAGCACAAATGTCTCAAGCAGCTTTGTGACCTTGATTATAAGCAAAGTCAAGATGCTCATTTTTGTCTATTTGGCATTTCATGTCTTTTGCTCTGGCAAGGAATGGAATGATGGCATATATGTCATCAGACAAATCCAGGAAATTGCTTACCTCTCCAATAAAATATTGTGTACCTGTTATGTAGACTTCATAACAGCATATAACCACATCAATAGAGATTTCCTCTTCTTATCCATTAGAAACCACCTTCCAAGTTCTGAATCCATTGAATGTATAGAGCTAACAGAACTGTATCAGTCCACAAAGTCATACATATCAGGTTAGAAAACCAATACCGGAAGATTCCATACCTCATTTGGAGTATGAAATAGAGGACCTAGTCTGTTTAAACACTTCCTAAATGCATAATAAATTTTGCTGAGTGTTGATTGGTTGATTTTAATATAGAGAACTAACAATCAACAAAATTTATTACAAATGTAGCAGCAATGTATTAAAGTGCATATAACAATCATTTAATGCCATTTTGCATTTCTACTAATTTCCAGTCAGCTCCCTTATATTGGGATGCTTGTTTTGCAAAAACATTCCATAACAACAACGGTTAAATTAAAATTTTTAAAATAACACATTCACAAATGTTTTTTAAAAATCATCATCACAATAGAATGCAGATTTACAATGAATCTGCCTTTGTAATTTACCCCTGAATATGATCTTAGAAAAGGTTGAAAGTACTTGGGTTAAAAAAAATCTATGGGGCCTTCCTTGATGAATTTCATCTTAGCATTAAGAAACAGATTAGAGAACGGGAAAGGAGCAGTATAAAAATAGACACAATATATTTATACTATTCAATGAAACATGTTAGAATGAGATACACTGCCTAAATATATATATATTTATATAATAATAGCTGGCCACTTGCATTTGAGGATACCCGTCTACAAGGGTGGCTATCCAATCCCTATTTCAGACACTCACTCAGACACATTTGTGATTGCTTAACACCCACACAGCCCACCTGTGGTTTATACTGCAACTATGCTGAGCAGACCATAGTTACAGTTTTTGAGAGAGAGCATGTTATCTAGCGTGATCGACAATTTGAACAAGGTCAGAATGCTCAAGCCCTCAGCCACAATGACTTGTGGCTTCATGCTAGCACAGCAATCGATGGCCCCCAAGAGTTCTGTCTACCCAATTTCACTCACAAGGCTTGGGTCAACACATGTTATGGTTTTCAGGCACTTTCCAAAGGTGCCGCACACTAGTATTGACCTTGATCGAGTTTGATAACATCAGGAAGTTTCCTTCTTGAGAAATCAACCATGGTGAGATATATATATATATATATATATATATATATATATATATATATATATATATACACACACACACACACATGTAGATATGTAGAGAGAGAGACACACACACGTTATATATGTAGAGAGAGTGAAGTCAAAACGTACACATATCCATATTTTATATTCAATAATGGTAGTTGATTACAAGATTTAATTACTATTTTTTTGCTTCCAATTCAGATTAATGATTTGCAGCATAAAATTAAGGACACCACACGAAAGATGATGGCCCTTACTGCAGAGGTTTCCATGAAACAGGCTTCCAATATAATGTCGCAGAGGCAATTGAAAGAAATGGAGCAATTGCTGGAACAGTGTTATGTTCGGATGGAGAGGGGTGAGGCACCAACAGAAGAGATGGAACAGGAATGGCTAAAGCTGATGCAACGAGAGCAACAACAAAAATTGCAACAGCAAGAGAAACAAATGGTGAGTTAAAATGAACATTTTAAGATTTGGAACATGGTCATTTTCAATCCTGCTAAGGTCTATCTTCAATGCTACCCTTAACCACAGGAATATACATATACACACACATACACTTATGTATGCACACAGTCAAGCATATATACAAGAGTATATACAAATATATACACAGTCAAGCATATATACAAGAGTACATACAAATATATACACAGTCAAGCATATGTACAAGAGTACATACAAATATATACAAAGTCAAGCATATATACAAGAGTACATACAAATATATACACAGTCAAGCTATATATACAAGAGTACATACAAATATATACAAAGTCCATGCTTTCCATATATACAAAATTAACATACAAATATATACAAAGTCCACCTGATATATACTTGTCTTTCTGCTCATCATACAAATATATACAAATTCAATATATATACAAGAGTACATACAAATATATACAAAGTCAAGTCCATATATAGAAATACTTACATTAAAATGATATACACAGTTTCAAGGTTAGATTTGTAGTAAAAGTTCAATGCATTTATAACATTTTCTTTTCTGTCACACTTTTCACTAACTGAAATTCTCTTCTAGATCCATGACACATTTTTGTAGAAACTTTTTTAATCTGCAAAAATATAAAATTTATTGTCAGTATTTGGCTAATCTGGCATCTTTCTTCTTTATTTTCAATCAAAATCTATGAATCATTTCTGCTCATAATTAAGGTTTCAGTTCCAACAATTCTTCTACCCTGTAACCCTTTGCATTGTTTTAGTGGCATTACTGCTTTCATTTTAACAGAGGATTTACCAAAAATTTTTAAAAATAGTCCTTATCTGTCAGTAATTTATTCAATAAAATTTCTGACCATCAACAATCCTTTCTTGTCTTTGTTTAAGTTTTTGAACATTTATTTGCATTAGTTAAAATTTGGTTTACAATGCATTTATATTGTACATTTTAATAGGCTTGTCTGTCATTAACTTTCACTAATTCTTGACCACTTATAATCCCTTTCTTTATGATTGTTGACACATATTTGTAGAAACTTTTTTAGCAACACATTGCATATGATACATATAATCAATTTATTGTCAGTATTGGTGGCAATAATCACTGGCATCATTTCTTCTTTATTTTCAATCAAAATCTATAGCAGAATCATTGGTAATGTATGTGTATAAAAGGCTGATAGATACAGACAGTCTTCCAACAATCTATCTGTCTATCTCACTCTGTTCACATCTACAGGATGCAGTGAATAGATTGTCATCTAAATTACACAAAATGAAAATAACACTGACTTCTCATTTTAACAGATATATTTACCAAAATCTACCCTAAAAATATCTTGAAATACTAAATGAGTAAATTTATTCAATAAAATTGTTCATATCTATCATATGGATTATTTCAACTTGTCTTTTTTGTTGTTGCCATGTTTGAGCCTTTTGCCTTCCAGCTCTTCTGTAACCATGGTTTCTTTTTTAAGTTTGTAGAATGTTGCCATTTATCTCCTTTGCATTCAGTTCATCTTTGGTGTTCTACTCAGTTTTGGGATTGAACCTCTTGCTATTTTACCAACTGTAAAACCAATACATAATCCAATCTAAGGAGATGGCAGTTTTTGGGAGTTAGGGGTCAAACATGTAAAAGGTGATGTAGTCAAAACAAGAATTGTCTGAAAGTTATGAATGGGTTCTCCTTCTTGTGTGGCATGAATGCAGAATTCATTCAAAAGACCTGAAAGTCTTCCAGCAGCCACCTCTTGACCCAGGACAATAGCTACCATCTCAAGGCACTTGATGAGGACAGCCTCTGTGTAAAGTCTGAGACCCTCATCCACAAACAAATTCTGTCTAGTTCTTTATCTATCAGAATGATCAGTGTTCAGTTTTCCATTCATATCTATCTGTCTGTGTGTCTAGCTAGTTTTAAACCTATCCATCTCTTTGGTCAATCCTCATATCTATCCTCAATATTAGGGATACCCATATTAAATATATAGTGAACTCTATATATATAAAGGCCGGAAGATTGTGTTCAATATATAGACTATATATATATATATATATATATATATATATATATATATATATATATATAATATATATTAAATATATATAATATAAACTGTTCATATCAGGTATTATGTATATTTCTTAATATACATTAAATAGGTCTGTTATTTAACATTTACCACTGTTTTTTTTCTTACATATATATATATATATATATATATATATATATTTGTATACAATTGTTTTAGTGATACATCTACCTATATTTACCCATCTATATATATATATATATATATATATATATATATATATATATATATATTTTATAGTATGGTGTTAAGTGCTAGAGTTGCTGGTTCTTTTTTTGGACAGGCAGGTTGTTTTTGTTTTAAGTAAAAATACGGACAAAAAAGAGGTTACCACAATACAAAACAAACACCATAAAAACCTCATACCCCTAAGCAATAACAACAACATCAACTGAAAAACCATATACTTATAAAAAGTTATCAAATTATACTAAACAACATTTAAAGATGGCAAAATTGAGAAATAACAACAGCAACAGAGAAGACAACAAGTCCTGAAGAGTAAACTCATTATCTTGACATGCTCATGAAACTACGTAGTAGGCATAACTGAATCAACACTAGTCAGCTAAATGATAAACTTCTCCAAATTATATATATATATATATATATATATATATATATATATATATAATGTCAGCTGTAATATAGTGATTCAGGCTTGTATGTGGATGACTATTTACACTCTCATTACACAATTGAGCACTCTAGGAAAGGGGAATTTTTAAAACAATGCTGCTGTTGCTATTATGAATTCAGCCCCCTTGGCTACTGGCGTTTGTATACGTCTTTTATATGATATGTTAAAATTTTCTTTTCTTTGCCACGCATCAATAGTTTAGGGTTAGGATCTCTATCTGATGCCAAATCAGTTGAGTTTTGATCCTGGCTTGAAGCAATTGGTGACATAGCCACACTGATGAGCTGTGATATAGTGAAACAGGCTTGTATTTATATATATATATTTATATATATGTATATATTGATGCATGTTTCATTAAATAATATATACAAGTTTTGTCTATTTATTTTAAGTAAGTTCCTTTCATATTGTCTGATAAGCTTAATAACATTATCATTGAAAGATGAAAGGAAATCACCATATTGATATATGTTTAAATCCTATCTAAGCTTTCGGCTTACATAAACCATTATCAAAGATGACAATTACATTTCAATATATCAAGCACAGATGAAACAATAATGATAGTCTGTTTTTGTTTCATGAAAAATTTCAAAGCAATGACAAACTCATGTATATGAGTCACGGAAGCTAAAAATCGCATCACAGCTCGTGATGTCACATATATATATAGAAGCCAACACCTAGAAGTGACAGCCTGTTTCATGCTAAATGCAATCATCAAGCCATATGCATTGTGTTTTTGCTTGACTGTTTATATATACAGGTCAATGATGCATTGTGGGTAGTCTGTTGTATTATTCTAATGCTTCTTTTTGTCAGTGATAACAGTTATGTTTTAAATTATTTTAGCAGCTATTGTAGATTCGCATTTAGTTTTTTTTACTATTTATAGTGTTGTTTGTTAACTCTTTTTTTAATTAATTATTGATTCTTTTATTGTTGATTGTTATTGTTACATTTACTGTGTTAATGTCTGCAATCGTTTGTTAATTCGTTTGTTATTTACTTAGCTTATTTATTTATTTGTCTGGATTAATTTATTTTGCTTATTTTTGTTCATTTTATTTTTTTTATTTATTTATATAAAATAAATAAATAAATGAAATAATTGTAAGACATTAAAAAAAAGACATTACATTTTTTTTTTTAATCATTTCACTCCAAGAAAAGAAGTAGAGCAAGTGGTTACTGAGAAAAAGAAAATATTATTAAAGAAAAACAACAATAAAAGAACAGGAATTAAGAAGACAAAAGATAATGAATGACATTGCATTTCAATTTTTGGAGGTCAAAGTTGACTGTGAAGCATAAAAGCCAGAAGAGAGATCCACAGGTGAGAAGTGTGAGAAGAAGAGAAACTACTCGCATATGCTGCGTTCTGTGTAGTCTTGGCATCCCCATGCTATTAATAAAAACAGTATCAATGAAGAGGGTCATTTACTTTTGATATTCATTTTATTAACCCTGGCAGATTGGATTCTAAGAGGATGGACATGACAGGAATGCATGTTGCACATTAGCTCTGTGGGTGGTATTAGCCGGTTGCAAACCTGCATATGGGAGGCATATTGCTGCTTCAGAATTCTTGAAACCCTCTGTTGAATTTGTGCTGTTTTAAACTTATATTCAAAACCCAGACAAAGGCAATCCATCACTGTCAGAATGCCCCACCCACAAGTCACTCCAGCCAATTGCTGACCATTCTGACCCTGGCCTTTGTATTCTGTAACACATAGAGCAATTCTGATAGTAAAATGGGGAGACCTTGCCCCCAATAGTAGTACATTTAAATTCATAAAGTCTAGGTACCAAAGAGGAAAGCTCATTAGAGAAATTATCATGAAAATATTTATAGAAAAGGTACAGGGAAGGTACATTATGGTAGTGGAAAAGTGACTGAAGCTGGCATGCCAGGTCAATAACATTGTATAAAACATGTATGAAAGAAAGATTGTTGCCCAAATATAGAATACTCCTGGAATAAATGAACACGTTTATGTTCTTCCGTTTTTTTTTCCATGAATTCATAGCTATACTGAAGTGGTTGCCAGTCTAACAGATTAGGTTTGTTTTGATTATTTGAAATCTTGCATTGTACAACTTTTATGCTTTTGGATTCATTTCAGGTGAAAGAAGAAGAAAATCTTTTGGATAATGGTGAAGTCACTACTGCAGAGCAGAGACCAAATGCTTACATTCCAGATGATGAAACAGAATTACCAATTCCAAGGCCTTATGGTAAACATGCCCCTTTCAAGCCTACTGAGACTGGTTCAAACATGCGACATATTCGGAAGCCAAATCCTAAACCCATTGAGATTTGAGGATTACACTTAGCACCAAATATAAAACTAGAAATATTTTGGGATGCTGGGAAATTTTTGATGTTTTCTTAAATTTATTTAGATTCTAAACAATAAGGAGTGCAGAAAATAAAACAAAAAATTACATCTGATTGTGAATTGTGATATTTGAATAAGTTTAATAAAAAGCATTGACCCTGTTTCCTTTCACAAGAACCCATCTTATTTTTGACTACATTATCTGATGTTTGAAGATGATATATCATATAATTCTGTTAAGTTCATGCATTTGTTACACTTTGTAATAGCTTACTGGTCCCCTGACCATGAATTTTTGGTATAGCAGCAACAGACAAAGTAAATCCCTAAACTTTTTGCATATTTCTCACTAGCTTTCACTTGGTGTTATATTGAAGCTGTGCGTGTATATATATATATATATATATATATATATATATATGTGTGTGTGTGTGTGCTGCTAGAAATAAAAATATAAAAACAAGTCTTGTGGTGAATATCTACTTATTTCATGTCCTGCAGGGTACTTCAACATGGTGTGATGGTTAAAAATTATTTTGTCTCACTAGATCAATTATAATTAGTAACTTCAATCCTCCCTGGGTACCCCATACATGTGGCTCTGTGCCACATTTAAGATCTGTTAGTAAATCACTATTTAATGCTCTGCCATTATCTTGGATAAATAATGGAACATTTCATTTTGATTGTGAGGAAAGATTGAAGAAAAAACATATATCGAAGATGGTTTTGATTTTAAAGAAAGATAAGATAGAGGAGGCAACAACACTTTCATGCACTTAATGTCTGACTCTGTAAAATGGAAAACCTTGTCGGGTTTTAATCTTTTTGTAGTATTGTATGTAAATGAGATACTGCTATAAAAGCAGTACAGGACAACAAATGCCAGTCGTGATATTATCTGTTGAGCTGAGAACATCTATTCCAGAGATTACTTTATTTCATAATAATATGATATTGCTGATAGAATCCCTAACCATGTTGGATGAACTGGAGCATGTAGAAATTTGGATTAGATGTTTTGCAGCATTGGCTTGGGTAAAGAAACTGAAAGACAAGAAAATCCACAGAGAGGAGAATAAATTGCTGATTTATTTACTATTCAACAGGATGTGAAGCCATAGAGAAAATATCTATTATGCTATACCTCAAAATACTGGAAGACATATGAGGAAATTTCACCCATTATAAAAAGAAACAGGTGACCAAAAAAGAGCTGGTTATTGCAGAGAGAACAAAATTTCTGGAAAATAGAACCCAAATAAAACTATAATGCAATATTTACACAGATTGAAAGAAGCATCAAGATACTGCGAATTTGAAAAACTGGGTTTGAGAGAAATGTATATAGAAAATGAATTGATCCTTCTAAGACTAATTGAAGGCATGTTACATACAAACATATTATTCTAGAGCAGCTACAAGCAAATGATATGAAATTAGAAGCATACAATACAACTAAAATCCTAATTATGTTCAAATATTGTGACAAAGAACATGAAAGAAACAAAATCAAATGTCCAGCCCTAAGAAAATTATGTTTAAACTGTAAAAGAAAAGACCATTTCTAATCTGTGTGCAGATAGAAAAAGAGAATAGAAAGGGTAGAATCTATAAACAATCATACAGAAAATACAAAAGTCTATTTGATAGGAACACCTGCAAAAACTAGAGAGACAGTAAAATTGAATGGCATAGCTTTTCCCATACAGGTTAATATGGGGAGCAATGTTACCTTGATCCCAAGGATTTGTGGGAAAAAATGGGTAAACCTGAATTAAGAAAAAGTAATCTTAATTTAAAACAATTTGATGGATCTGTCATCAAAACTCTAGGCAACTTTCAGGACAAAAATGTTTTGAGATTATTCTTATCACTGTTGTAGAATGCACAAAAAATCATGGACTCCTGGAAATAGACATTTTAAAAGTAGATATGGTAAAATTAATAAACTGTATAAAATCAGAAAAACCTGATATAGGACTATTAAAAGGATATAAAGCGATTATTTATCTAAAAGAAAATAATCACCTGATCTATTTTGAATCTTGAAAAATATCTATTCACATTCTACCCATGGTAGTTGCAAAACTAAAGAAAATGGTAGAACAAAGCATATTGGAAAAAGTTACCCAAGTTAGTAGCAGTTGTGCTTCACCAATTGTTGTGATACAAAAGCCCAATGGTGATTTGAGGATATGTGGGGATTAAAAAGTAGGTGTGAATCATGAGATATGCTCTGATTAATTCACCTTATCTAACATAGAAATGGCAAGTCATGAATTAGCAGGAATTAAATACTTTGCTATACTGACCTGAAATCAGCATATAACCAAATAGAAATTGACAGAAAATTTTAAAAAGTCACTACACTTAATACTTCGATAGGCTTACTAAGATGGACTCATCTTCCATTAGGATTTAAGACTTCAAGCTATATTTTTCAAAAGGCAATTGAAAAAGTTCTATTGGAGTGGGTAAAAAATATAATCATATATCAAGAGAGATATAGGCTTACAGTAAAAAGGAATTACCAAAAGTCATAGAGAGAATTTTAAGATGGGCTATGAAACTCATGGCCTTTGATTTCAACATCATATACGTAAAGAGGAACACTATTTCACATATGGATGCACTATTCAGACTAAATTTTGACAGTAAAAAATTAGAAACATCTGAAAAATCAGAAGATAAAAATACTGCATTGGGTTGAAATAGACATGTTACCCCTAGATCATCTCAGAATGGAAACCATACAAGATTCAGTGTTAAGTAGAATTTCAGACAGAATAAAAAGAAACACATGGAGCAATTATTCAATGGCAGAAACATCTTACAAAGAATCAAGGCATAAGTTAACTGTAGAGAAAGGCATAATATGCAAAGGGGATATTATAATACCCCCACAAAGTTTAAGAAATGAAGTACTAAAAGGTGTACATGATGATGTACATTGTGGTATAACAATTACACAAATGAGATTAAAATTACAAGCGTGGTGGCCAAGATATTCTCAAGATGTAGAAAGCTATGTAAAAAGATGCCCAAAATGTGCTAAAATAAAAAAAAACTTTCCACAAAATATAATTCACTTGTGGCCTAAAGAAAAAGGACTGTGGGCTTGGGTACATATGGATCATCCCCATATTAAAGGCATGGGGTTATTTTTAATTCTAGTGGGCTCATTTTCAGGATGACCTGAAGTAATTACGGTTGCTATCAGATAAGCTAACACTGTAAAACAAATATTATGAATAATGTTTTCAATGAATGGGATGCCTAAAACTTTGGTCTCAGATAACGTGCCAGAATTTTGTGAGTAAAGTTTGTGCTCATGGATAAAGTGTATTAGATATGACCTATATAAAACACCACCTTAGCACCCACAATCAAATGGAATCACAGAAAGGATGGTGCAGACTATGAAAATGGGACTAAAAGGATTTTCCCCATTTAATGATAATATAAAGAGTTATTTACCAAGATTACTGTTAAGCTATAGGTCAATTGCACATGCTGGCAAATTACAAAAATCCCTCTGCATTAATGGGTTGACAGATTAGAGCTCCCATAATGATATCATTTTCAACAAGTGAAAGTGTATGGTATAAAAAAGACAAAGAATCTAATCCAGAGAATATGAACTTTGTAGTACAGTAAGGGCACAACATAGCAATACTAATGAAAAATGGACAAAATGTACTGGCCTCTACAGATTAGTTCAGAAGCAGAATGGAACCCGAGGATATAGAAATGTATAAAGAATCTGAAGATGAAGAACATGAAGAGAATGAGGAGACTAATGAATCCAGTTGTGAAACTGAACAATCTATGGAAGGTAATGACCAGAAATCTGACAAGGAGTCGGAAGAGGAAAATGAACTCAGACTTAGGTTCTTCTATAAGAAGAAATCAAGATACCAACAAAAAGAGTTCCCAAGAATAATTAGAAATCAAAGATCAACACAGGACATAAGACCATTTCGGTTCAAGGAGGTGGAGTATTGTACATAAATGAGATATTGCTATAAAAGCAGTATGTCACAGCAAATGCCAATTGAGCCACTATCTGTCAACCTGACAGCATCTATTCAAGAGATTACTCTACTTCATAAAACTTTCATTTGTGCCTTCTTATATTAAAGTGAATAAATAAAGATGGTGCTGAATTTTCACAGGTTTCCACCAAGTTTTCTTTATTTCAAACTATTTTGAGGACAATTAACTTTTTTGTTGTTTTCTGCTCAGTAATTTTATGAATATATTTTTGGGTTTTGTCACATTGACTAAAGATTTTAAATTAGATATTTTTATTATTCTAAATATTTTTCCCCACTCTTGTCTTAATTTTTTTGCTTTTAAGAATACATTCATCATTCACATATGTAGATTGTATATGGTTGTCTATTGAAGTCAATCACGCTTTCGAACAGGATCACACGACTGGGTGTTAAGGTCTTGTGTTAATGTAAGTGTAAATGAGATTCAAAGGATATCATCTCCTCAACTAGAAGTCTAACAGTGTCAAAAGACTGGATGCTAAGGTTCAGTGTTAATGTTAGAATAAATGAGATTAGAAGGATATTATCTCTTCAAATAGAACAAAATCACAGGACTGGGTGTTAAGGTCTTGTGTTAATGTAAGTGTAAATGAGATTCGAAGGATATCATCTCCTCAACTAGAAGTCTAACAGTGTCAAAAGACTGGATGCTAAGGTTCAGTGTTAATGTTAGAAAATGAGATTAGAAGGATATTATCTCTTCAAATAGAACAAAATCACAGGACTGGGTGTTAAGGTCTTGTGTTAATGTAAGTGTAAATGAGATTCGAAGGATATCATCTCCTCAACTAGAAGTCTAACAGTGTCAAAAGACTGGATGCTAAGGTTCAGTGTTAATGTTAGAATAAATGAGATTAGAAGGATATTATCTCTTCAAATAGAACAAAATCACAGGACTGGGTGTTAAGGTCTTGTGTTAATGTAAGTATAAATGAGATTCGAAGGATATCATCTCCTCAACTAGAAGTCTAACAGTGTCAAAAGACTGGATGCTAAGGTTCAGTGTTAATGTTAGAATAAATGAGATTAGAAGGATATTATCTCTTCAAATATAAACAAAATCACAGGACTGGGTGTTAAGGTCTTGTGTTAATGTAAGTGTAAATGAGATTCGAATATCATCTCCTCAACTAAATTTTCAAAAGACTGGATGCTAAAGTGTTAATGTTAGAATAAATGAGATTAGAAGGATATTATCTCTTCAAATAGAACAAAATCACAGGACTGGGTGTTAAGGTCTTGTGTTAATGTAAGTGTAAATGAGATTCGAAGGATATCATCTCCTCAACTAGAAGTCTAACAGTGTCAAAAGACTGGATGCTAAGGTTCAGTGTTAATGTTAGAATAAATGAGATTAGAAGGATATTATCTCTTCAAATAGAACAAAATCACAGGACTGGGTGTTAAGGTCTTGTGTTAATGTAAGTATAAATCAGATATGAAGGATATCATCTTCTCAAATTTTTGTTTAAAAGAGTCACAGGGCTGGGTGTTATGGTTCAGTGTTAATGTTAGAATAAATGAGAAAACTATATCATCACTGCTATTTTTGTTTCAATCTGCAGTACTGACTAAGGTAAACACCAGTGCCAACTGACAATATAATAAGAATATGTCACAAAACAAAGTGTGTTGTAGGCTATGATAAATCTTTGGTTTACTTGCCAAATTGAACTTGCCTGGTGGTATATAGAGTATTCATCTTATTACAAGTCACTGGCTACCTGATGATAGTGTGAAAACACATGAAACTAATAGTAGTGGCTATTCATTGCTGACCTGGTTATTTGAATTAATATTCAAAAGCTCTGCCATTTATTGTGGCATGGAGCACTTTTATGCCAGAAGGCTGTTTTTCTGCAGATTCTATTCAGAGCTGTTCATTTAAACCCTGTATATATATATATATTGGTGTGTAACAATAAAAGAAGAAAGTGTTTATTTACCTATACAGAAAAGAAAGGGTAAAGGGATAAAAAGACAATTAGGAGGAAAAGAAAGGGAGAGGAAAAAGTCCTTTAAGGGAAGAGAAAATGTTCATAACAGAAAAAAGGCTTGCTCAAAATATTTCTCTGAGTGCCTAAAAGTTATTTAAGCAAATAGAATTTTGTTAATGGTTAGAAACACTCAACAGTTTTCTTCAAAGTTCTTCATAGAAATATGTTGGTAGATGCTGTAATGAATTTGCATACACCTGGGTTCCCCCTCACAGTAATATGATTGGCTGGTGTTAGCCATAAATACAGACTGATGTGGGAGGTACAAGCGACGCCTATTGTCTATGCCTTTTTTCTACCACTACGACAAGGACCAGTCCATTACGGCTACCTGCTAGATTGTCCTATTCGGTTACAGTAGTCCAAAACCACTTTGCTACTTCGAACAAATATATCCCTTTCCGGGACATATCAGTTGGTGACGAGATTCAAAACGACCTCACAAGTTTAAAGCAAAAGAAAAAATATACAGTTGACAACACTTGCTAACGAAGAACGTTAGAAAAACTTGTTCGACGCTTACAGAAAGTAATTAATTTTCCCCTCATTTTTGTTTTAACGCTTATTAACGAGGAACGTTAGAAAAGGAAAAACTTGTGCAACGTTTACAGAAAGTAAGAAATTGCCCCCTCTTTTGTTTGGACTTAGAAAATTTTGTCTACATAAATTGGAGCAAAATTTTTTCTTGTGGATACGTTGGCAGAATGGAACAAATTGCGGAATTAACTAAGGTGCTACAAATCACTTTATAGCAACAATTCCAACAACAACAATAATAATTTATTCAGCAACAAGAAAGGTTTGAAAAGTTATTCAAACAACAGGCAAAAAAGACAATAAATCACTTTGGGAAGACGTATTATCTAGGACAACAAAAGAACCGGATTCTAGATTTTTTTGTGCTGAAGGAATTTCAAATTTACTCTCTGGATTTAAATACGACCCTGACAGTGGTTCAACGTTTCCGGCTTATTTTCGTAGGTTTGAAACAATATTTATGAAAAGATGTGAACAATGGTCCGACAAGGGAAAAAAAATCACTCTTTGTTGCAGAAATTGGGAACAGAAGAAAATACAAAATACACAAATTTAATCCTCCCAAAGAAGCCAGAAGAAATTACACTCAGCGAAACAGTAGAAATTTTGTCGAAAATTTTCGATAAAAGAGTCTTTTTCATACACGATACAAGTGTAAAAAAAAAATGATGATGATGATGATTTTGTCACATATGCAGGCATGGTTAACGTACAGTGTGAGGCGTTTAAATTAAAGGAATTGTCAAGTGACATGTTCAAGTGTCTAATTTTTGTGCAGGGACTAACAACACTGAAGGACAAAGAAATTAAATCAAGAAGCCTCACTATCATGGAACAGGATCCGAAGATTACTCTACAAAAAATAACGGAAGAATGTCAGTGACTTATAAACATAAAAAAGATAATACTCGAATTGAGGAGAAGATCATTTCGCTAGTACAAACTGTAAGACAATAGAAGTGGATACAAAATAAAGAAAGAAAAATTATATGTAGTTCGTGTGGAGGACAGCATATAAAGAAGGATTGTTTCTTTAGGGATAAAATATGTTTTAATTGTGGGCGTGTAGGCCATAGAAATTCCCATTGTCGGGCAAAACAGAGAAAAGTAAAAAAAGCAAAGTCTCAAAGATGAACGTAGTTTTATCTAAAAACGAATTTGAGTAGGGTCAAAGAAGAAAATACCTCAATGTAAAAATAAATGGGTAGACCGTAAAATTATTACTCGATTCAGGAAGTGATATCTCGGTAATAAATTAGCAAACATGGAACTAACACAGCCAAAATTGCCAGAGGAGTGTCAGGAAAAAAGACTTAGAGGTGAATTAAAATGTAACAGTTCGTTTATGGGAAAAATTTACAAATCGAAAGTGTATGTGCTCCCTGGTTCAGTAAACCTCTTTGGTTTAGACTGGATCGTATTTTTTAATTTATGGGAGTTGCCGGTGAATTCTTTCTGTAACAAAGTTAACGTCATAGAGAACTATAAGACAAAGCAAACAGAAAGATTTATTACGGATTTGAAAGGCGAATTTCCTTGTGTCTTTTCAGAAGGACTAGGTCTGTGTACAAAAACAGAAGTCAATTTCAAATTGAAAGAATGTTAAACCAATCTTTAAACCAAAGAGAAAAGTACCATTTTCGGCACTAGACACAATAAATGAGGAATTAGAAAGGTTGGAGAAAATTGGCATAATTTAAAAAGTTGATTACTCGGATTGGGCATCTCTAACCGTATATATAAAAAAGAAAAACCGAAAAATGCATGTTCTTCTTAAAGAATATAAAAATATTTAGGCCAGATCATTGACAATAAAGGAAGAAAACCGGATCCAGAAAGGGCTGAGGCTATAAAAAATATGCCAGCTAAACCCCAGGCCTTCTGGGGATTAGTAAGTTACTAAGTTTATATTCCAAAAATGTATTATATAAGAGCTCCTTTAAATAATTTGGTGATAAAGGGCACAAAGAGGATATGGTCAAATGAATGCGAACAGGCTTTAAAAAAAAGATAAAAAGCTGTCTATTGGCAAACCTATCGTTAGCGTATTTTGACCCGAAGAGGAAAATCATTGTAGCAGCAGACGCCAGTAATGAGGAGAGACTAGGTGCGGGATTGCTTCATAAGTTCGAGGACGGATCTACGAAGTCAATAGCACATGCCTCGAGAACATTACTGCCCGCGAAACGAAGTTACAGTCAAATCGAAAAAGAGAGTTTAGCAATAATCTATGCTGTAAAAAAAATTTCACAGGTTTCTATACGGAAGACAAACAGACCACAAACCGCTGTTAACAATATTTGGTTTCAAAAAAAGGTATACCAACTCACACGGCAAATCAACTACAGCGTTGGGGTGTAATTCTATTAAATTATAATTTCAAAATAGAATATGTGCCTTCAAAGAAGCTAGGTCACGCCGATGGATTATCAAGATTGATACCTAAATATACGGAACCACTGGAAGAAACAGTGATAGCGGCGCTAAGAGACAAAAGTGAATTGTCGGGTCTGTTATGCAACACTATTAGAGAACTACCGGTTACGATAGAAGATGTGAAAAAAGCAGCAGTGAACGATGATTTCATTAAAAAAATGAAAAAGCAAGTCTGGTTGAATGAGAAAACTAAAAAAGGAATTAGTGTGTCACCTTTTTCAATCTGCGAACAGGTATTATGATACACAGATAGAGTTGTAATGCTGTGTACTTTGCAGAAAAAAATTCTAAAAGAATTCCACACTGGCTATCCAGGGATTTCGAGAATGAAATCTCTAATGAGAAGCTATACTTATTGGCCGAGGATGGACCAAGACATAGAAAATTTGGTGAAACAGTGCAGAGGATGTCAACTGGCAGTAAGGGATCCACCGGTAAAGATTCAACCATGGCTAAAGACAGATGTCCCATGGACTTGATTGCATATCGACTTTGCAGGGCCAATAAATGGATCTTATTACCTGATCATTGTGGACAGTTTCACTAAGTGGCCAGGAATTGTTAAGTGCAGACATCCAATTGCAACAAATACAATAAATGCACTTAATGAATTTTTTAGTCACTTTAATAAAATTTTTTAAAATAGTTTCGGGATGAGAATGTTCGACATCATTGTCCATTGTTGACAACGCCAGTATATCATCCAAGATCGAATGGACAGGCGGGAAAAAATTCGTGGACAGCTTTAAACGAGCGTTGAAGAAAAACTAAAACATGGACAGAATGATTCAAAATTTTTGGCAGTATATAGAATATAACGACCAGGTTATGACAGTTTTTTTCTAAAAAAGAAAACCAGATGACTAAAGGGCAGGTGGAACTTTAGGGCTGGAAAAATGTATTGGGAAGAAGGAATAATAACCAAAAGAAATGGACAGGTCATATATGACATAAAAGGGGAAAAATTTTGGTGCAAAAGACATTGGAATCAATTCAGACCCAGACACACTACAGAGGTCATGGAAAATACCGAAGAGATTCCAATGGAAGTCTTGTATGATGCATTTGAAATTCCTGTTCCAATAAGTCAACATTTGCCAATAGAGGTATCCCCGACCTCAAGGCCTGAGGTACCAGTGTGTCAAACGCCACCACTGCAAGGAGGATTGAGGTGAAAAAGACTTAGGAAAAAAATCAATCGATTAAGTCCAGACCCTAAAAAGAGAAAATATTGAAGCTAAATTTCACGGGAAAATTTAGCTCAAGCGCAGGTGATGTAATGAACATGCATACACCTGGGTACCCCCACACAGTAATATGATTGGCTGGTGTCAGCCATAAATACAGACTGATGTGGAGGTACAAGTGATGCCTATTGCCTACACCTATTGCCTACTACTACGATGAGGACCAGTCCATTATGGCTACCTGCTAAATTGTCCTACTCGGTTACAGTAGTCCAAAACCACTTTGCTACTTCGAACAAATATATCCCTTTCCGGGACATATCAGTAGATATAGGTATTTCTGCAGTTGAGTGAGTTCATAGGTTGATGACAGAATGAGAAGTGAAGGGATGCAGCTTTCAATTGGTTTTTAGTATTGGGCTGACAGTTTGTCTTTCCAGCTCAGCAGGAAGTTCTTCTTTGGTTGAAAGTGGTTCTGAAGTTGACTGGTGTTTTCTATCACTGACCTTGCAGACGGTGGGGCAAATTCTCACTGCCAAATAGACAAAGATTCTCCAAATTTATGGAGATTTGGTAGACTCAGAAGAATTGGGGACTTTCCCTCCAAAATTGTGAAACAAATTTCCTGGCACCTTCATTGGTCAGAAAACATATTCTTATCTCTGATAAGAATCATGGCTTTGGTAGATGGTTTTGAAGGTAATGAAAACAGATTGGAGTGAACAAGCTGTGAGGTTTTCCCAGACTTTATGGCACCATTAAAAGAATAATGGTGGTGGAATTCCTTTTTATATTTTCCAGCTCTCTCGTTAGTCAGAAAATATATTCTTATCTCTGATAAGAATCAAGCTGGTTTTGAAAGTAAGAAAAAAGGTTGGAGTGAAGATTGGAAAAATAGGCTAGAATGTGAACCCGCAAAACATTGTATTCGTGGTTGCCGAATTAAATTCAAATAATGTCTCCAATTTGTATTTAGGTACATTGTATACATTTTCAATTTTTCTAGTTGAATTTTTCACCTATATTGCATATGTTAGGTTATAATAAAATTTGTATTTTATATGAATTCTACCTAAGGAAAATTGAGATGTATTAGAGTGGGGCTCTTATATCATAGATTCAGAGGTGGGGCATGACACCCATGCACTATCACTGTATGAGTATGTATTCAAATATATATATATATATATATATATATATATATGTTGGCAGCAGGCAAAGTAAGTCTCATAGAGATGTATGTACTTCATCTATACATTGACAGTCAGTTTTAAGAAGACATAGAAGTGTGTCCACAGCATCAAGATTTTTAAAAGAGAAACCAGTATCTTATATTCTCATAAAGGAAATACACTCCTAATCAAAAATTTAAGACCACTTGAAATTTTTTTATAAGAGACTGTTTGTCATGGATACATTATAAACTTTTTCTTACTTAAGGTTACTAAATCTATAATCTAAAAGGTTATGTAGACAAAAAGTTATAATCCGATCAATTTATTCAGAAATGGTCATTTTTATAAAATGAGGCATTTTACACTTGATCAAAATTATAAGACCAGGGGGTATAAATTGTTAGATCGAGGGTAATTCCTATGTTTTTAGTTAAGTTAGAGATTAGCAATCACTGCGTAAAAGTGTCACCATGCCTAAAGCAAGCAAACTTACCGAAGTTGAGCGTGCTCAAATTCTAGATTTCCATAATCAAGGTTTGTCACAGCAGGCAATTGCAGCTAAAGTAAATCACAGTAAAACTGTGATTTGCAACTTTCTAAAGGACAGTGCGAATTATGGAAATGCAAAGTCTACTGGTAGCCCCCCACCCAATTTCTCTAGCATTGAGTAGGAGAATAAGACGTGTTGTTGTGAAAGCCAGTGGACTTTCTTCTAGTCAAATTAAGGCAGCCACAGACACTGATTGCAGTCCAGTAACCATCAGATGACACTTACGACAAAAAGACATGGTAAATAAAAAGCACAAACAAATTCCTTGGCTGCTTCCATGTCACAAAGTGAACCTTTTATGGTCTGGTCGTGAATACCAAACATGGGACATTGAGAAGTGGAAAGAAAGTCAATCTAGATGGTCCTGATGGCTTCCAACGATATTGGCATAACAAAAACATGCCATCTGAAATTTTTTCCACATGTCATAATGCTGGAGGGTCCCTAATGCTATGGGGTGCCTTTTCTTACTGAGGGATGATGGAGCTCCAGGTGGTGCAGGGTCGTCAGACAGAGGCTGGTTATGTTAGATTGCTACAAAAAGCATTGTTGGTGATGGAGGGCCATCTTTTGTGTGGGGATGGATGGTTATTCCAACAGGATAATGCTGCAATCCATGCTGCATGCTTGAACTTGACCTTTATACAAGAAAATGGGATTCACCTCTTGAGACATGTTGCATGCTCACCGGACTTGAACCCAACTGAAAATGTTTGGGGATGGATGGCAAGAGATTTTTATTGAAATGGCAAACAATATTCAACAAAAAATGAACTTTGTGAAGCTATCTTCAGAAGCTGGAGCAATATTCTTCACAGCTTTATGGAAGCACTAATTTCTAGCATGCCCCAAAGAATTTTTGAAGTCATCAAAACCAGTGGAGGTAGAACTCATTATTAAATTTGGTTGTTGAATGTTTTCATACACTTTTTGTACAATTTTCGTAGAATTTTTTCTCTGGTCTTATAATTTTGATCAAGTGTATAAAATGCCTCATTTTATAAAAATGTCAATTTCTCAATAAAATGTTCGGATTATAACTTTTTGTCTACATAACGTTTTAGATTATAAAATTAGTAACCTTAAGTAAGAAATGTTTAAAATTTTTACATGAAAACAGTCTTTTTAAAAAATTTTTTCAAGTGGTCTTAAATTTTTGAACAGGAGTGTATATTGGGCTGATGAAAATATTTGTTGTGTTTCAACATTGAAAATATTTAATTTTAACTAAATACATTTAAAAAGTGCGCTTTTGATTTTCTTGTGACCAGCATCCCTACATAAATTTTCTGAAATAAAATATTTTTATCATATGCTGAGATTTCAATTTCACTAGGCAGCATGCAAGCATTTAGCACAAAGCTCACAACATATGTGATGTGATTAATCCAGCTCTGTTTGTAACTGCTGTCATACCAAAATGAAGTTTTTAACTGTTAGAATTTACCTATTTTTTGTTTACTAGAAGTTTTTGATTCATGTTGAAAACCTCACAATATTTAGTGTTGTTGAAGTTATTGGTAACATTTTTTTGTTGAGATTTACAAACTCTACATTTTTTCAATTTTGCAAAGCAATCAATAAAATTTGAGTGAGCTGATTTGTTTGGAAAAATTATTTAACAAAAACCTTACTTCATGGTTTAATAATTTCTTTAATTTAAATTTATAGGACATTTTTTTCTTTTTAACAATGAAGAATAAATTCTTGGGATTTCTTATTCTTGAGCATGCAACATGCAACTGGCCATGTGTAAATATTTCTTTTCAACATTGTCAAGTGTTTTGCCTCATGATTTGTTTATCATTCTCACAAACACAGGGTGATCTGGAAACTGGATTCTTGTATATATAAAAAGTTAAAAAAAGGTATGCAAAAAATAATATTGCATTTTTATTAAATAAGTATTTGTTATTTTAATCATTAAATAGTGTGAGTATTTTGTATATTAAATAATAAAACTTTTAATTTTTCAAAAAATGAATGAAAATTTATTGTGCTAAGTTATGCAATCTAGTAAAACCATTTGTACTTTGTACCCCCTTACCTATTGTTTTTGATCAATTAATGTATAGCTATTTTAGCGGGTGTAATGGATGGATTAACAGAAGTCACAGATTTTTATATATAGATTGGTTGAAAATGGAAGAAAATAAACCACAGTTTCTGTATATTATAATTTAATGTTATAATTTGTTCACAAAAAGTGAAAATACAACTCATGGATAATCAGAAAGCTCTTGTGATATGGAAGAATCAACCATTCTTATTAAATTTTCTTTATTTTCATTTTAAAAATTGTTAAATTTTCTTATTAAATTTTAAATTTTACATTGCAAAAAAAATTTGTTAAATTTTACATCTAAAAATTTGTAAATTTTACATCTAAAATTGTTAAATTTTACATTTAAAAATTTTGAACATTGCTCTTAATTTTTAAACATTTTTAAAATGTTACATTTAAAAATTTTAAATTTTTGCATTTAAAATCCTTTTCATTGCAAAGATAAATTTTTTTTTTTATCTAAGATCATGTTCTGTATGTTTGTAATGTGGGAAGTCATCAGCTGTCAATGATTTTTTTTCGAATTATCTCCTTTTGATTTTTAAAATAACATGTTTTCATCAGTATTATTCATTATTACACAACTATTTGATTTATTCTTATAATCAGCACAACACCAAGATAACAATAAACTAAAAAATAAAATGAACAAAAAAAAATTACAAAAGTTTGAACATTAGCAGCAACTCACCTTAGACCCTTGTAAGGGTTATGTTGAAATGTAGACCTTGTTTAGTAACTTGTAGGATTATACCCACATGGTTGTCAAGACACGGTTAGGTGGCAGTATTAAACAGCTATAACAATATTCTCTTTTTCCTTTCCTTTCAGCATTAGGTAGTGACAACACCAACACATGACCTGTTCCTGGCTTAGTGTTGTCACTTTCACGTACACACATTCATTAACATACAATTCCTAATAGCTAGATTCTAATGTCTACTTTCTTTTAAGCTATTTTTGCATGTATTTTTTTTTAAATACTAGTGTTCATTGAATTGTAGTGAGGTTTTCCATTTATGATAACTACATGAAGTCTTAACTTTGTAACAGTCTCACTTGACCACAACAATTTAATACAGAATTTTAAAAGATTTAAAAGTTTATAAATTATTCTAATTATAAATTATTCTAAATTTTTAAGAAATGAAAACAATTCTTATAATAATTAATTATTCATCAAAAATATTTTTTTCTTAAGACAATGGTGTCCATAATATGTTTTATTCATAAAAACAATTAAAAGCTTAAAAAATCTTTTAATTAAAAAATGTCTTGGTTTTTTACATTTTTTATTTTATGATTTAGGACGGATTTTCAGCAACTAGGTGTTATTTTTTATCAAAAGATTTTGATGATTTAAATTCTCCTTATAAGAAATGTAATTATTAAGTTATAAAAAAATGAATTTCTCAAATTTCATAAAAACTAAATAAGTTGGGATGTTATCATAAATGTAAAAAATATTTTTACCAAAATTTTCTAAAAAAAAAAATATATTTTTTTTTTTAAGCATTACGCCTCGAGCAAGGCGTGAAGCCACTAGGATGCAGGGGGTTGCAGAAGATTTGGAGCGAGAGCAGATAGGAGTGATAGAAGAAAGGATGAAGAGAAGGATAGTGAATTCCACGTTAGATCAATTTTATCTAGCATAAGACAAGGCCACTGGACCATAAGAATACTGAAGACATACTAACGCCTGGTGAAGAGACATTTTTTCCCTTCTTTCTCGAGGGTGGGGGATTTCCAACTACACAAACATATAGTGTTATAAGTTAGGTTAGAATGGTTAGACCAAGAATCAATGTTAAATTAGTCACACAGAGTGGGGGGAAACAGATCAAAGAAAATAGATAAATAAAAAATAATTTAATTCAAAGTCCTAAAAGTTTCATCAAAATCCAACAATTATCTGATTTTTGAAAGAGTTTCCAAATCAATTTGTTTTTCAACACAAAAAATAAACACTCTACAAATTTAATGTTCCTCTTTGATGAAAAAAAAAAAAAGAAAAAAATTTGTTGAGGATTTTATAAAGAATAAAAAAAACATTTTTATATAAAAGAATTATTTAATTTTTCTTCTTAATAATGGCACAAAACCTTTGGCAATAATATTATATTTTTATTATGTTTCATGAATTTTTTTTTATCATGTATCCATCTTTTGTTTATAGTGAATTTTTGCAGGTATGTATGTAAATGTGAAAGGCCTTATTAAAATCCATTTCGATGAACTTTGGAAGAATTTTATAATCAACGTGTTTTTCTGACTCTAAATAGCAATGACACTGACAATGGTAATAGTCTTTATATAAAAATAAACTATATTTGAAAATACAAATATATTTGATTATGCTTAAAAATATAGAAATAATACTTATATCAAAGTTTCCTTTCTTTTGGCTTCTGATTAGCAGAAAAAAAAATTGACCATAGAATTGTTTCTACATATTTCATAGTTTTTTTTTTTTTCCATACTAGTGTCGAATTTCCACAATTAAATTTACTAATACCTATTAATTTTGAAGGTCTTCCAATAACTTCCTCCTGGATCACCACGTACACGAATGCTTTTACCATTGTTTATAGTTGTGAATTTCTCTTCATCCATAAACTTAGACACGAGCACAATTATCTGAACCTTTCCTTTTATTTTTTCATAGTTCTTTAGGACCCACAGCCTCCTGTTGTCAAGAGAAAACCATTGCTGTTTATACCAGCATACAGTTATTCGAGGGATATCTTTAATCTGGATTCTGTTACGTAAAAGGTCATCAAGTGTTTGACCAAGTTTTACGCCCCCATGACGTCCCCTTTCATAAAAAGTGGTAGCAATTGAGTCCTGTGTGTAATGAATTTCAGAAGGTGAGAGTTTTTTGCAGCCAGCTGGTATATCAGTATTAATTTCATAGGAAGGTCTAGGTACTGGGGCCAGCAAAGCATCCCTATACCTTCTTTTGTTTTGTTGTTCTTCAAGGTTTCTCAAGTTGCGTTGGTCTGTTCTAATGTACTCATGGTTGTATTCATAAGGCCTTTCCCTTAGATTCTCTCTTTCTGTTCTTATATGTGTATTTATTTGATATTGCCGTTGTGGTGGAGATGAAATTATTTCATTTGGCTCACTGTCATTTTTCGATCCTTTGCAACATGATATTAAACCTCCCATGGCTGCCAATTAAAAAGGTCTAAATTTTCTATAGGTTGTTGTTGATATGAAGATAATTCAGATGTTGTTTTGTGGCGTTGCTTCTTAGATGAGTTCCTCCATGAAAATTGTCACACTTCAACAGGATTCTTTTGAAAGGCTGTTTCCTTGCTTCTATAAAAGGAGGAAAAATAAGAATTAATAAGAAAAAATAACAAGAATTAAAAGAAAAAAGAAAACAAGAATTAAGTTATGAATTTTTTTTATTATTTATCATTTTATTAAATTTGAATTGATTAGTAGCAAACTCAGAATTTCATGCACAACGCAATATTCAGGTGCTGAATGTAGACTGACCATTACATAATTTAAATTTTAATAAAAGTATCTGGTTAACACAAACCTGGCATAGTCTTATGTATATAATACACATGAAATATGTATACTAAACTGAACCAAAATTGCAGTAAACAGATTTCTTAAATTCAATTTGCATAACAGTCAGTCTATACCTGAAGATTGTGTTTTGCATGAAGCTCCAAGTCATGCGAATGATGAGGAATAATATGTATATTTATAAATATATAAATAACAGGTCTATTGTATAACATCAAGTACAGTTTTATTAATCCCAGCAATTTATATGCAATATATATATATATATATATATATATATATATATATATATATATATATATAGGTAAAAAAATCAAATTGTTAGAAAGATTCTGTACAAGAACTAGGAAAAAAAATCACTGAAAATCCAAATGTAAGTAACAAAGTTTTAAATTTAATATTTCTCTGTAAAAATACATATAAAAAAATATTAAGTGCTTTTTTTTTCCCAATTCTTATTTTAGTATTTGTATATATATATATATATATATATATATATATATATATATATATATATATATATATATATGTGTGTGTAACAACTTAATTCTAACAGTGCATTTTGTTGCAGAAGAGATGATCTTCTTATGACTAATAGAGGTTTTATAAATAGAATCTATCTTATTTAATAAAGGGGGAGAGTGTGGAGAAAAAATAACAGATACCAGTTACAGTTTATATTGAAATGTTAAAGATATGATCAGTTTTATATTCAAGTTTTGGTTTCCAATGTAGTGAGATGTTCCTGATTCATACTTTTGCCAGTTTATTTATTTTTATTATCAGAATTTATTAAAAAAAAATGTGTTAGAAAAATTCAAATTTTATACAAAAAGTCAATAAAATATATGAATTTACATTAAATAAAGTGTGTGAAAAATTGAAATTAAATTTTTCATTCAAATGACATTTGTTGGCTACGTACTGACTTTATTTATTTTTTTTTTGTTTTTTTTTGTTAGTGCTGGGGTTTAAATTAGTCTTCAATCTTGTCTATGACACTGACAAACCTTGATAATGTCTGAGATGGTCAAAAATATTTGAATAAAAAGAGAACAAAATATGAACTACTTTCTATCAATGTGCAGGTGGGATTTACTCCCAATATATATTCTGGATTTTAATATTTTTCTGAAATAAATCAAGTTTTCATAGCTATTCAAATAGATCTTTGTGTCAGAACTTATTAAATGCTTTTGCCTAGTCTTTGAAACCTTGGTATATATCCTTCTGCATTTGTAGTGCTTACACTGATATCATTTTAATCAGAAATATATTTCTTGTTTCATTCCCATCACAAAACCATACTGTTCCTGTCCTATTTTGTATGTAATTCTGCTACATACTCTGTTCAGATGATAAGTGTAGTTATGTGGCTCATTAGGCTGATCGTTCAATGGAGCTCACATTCATCTGTACCTGACTTCTTAGGCAGTGCTATGATAATAGATCTATAGTTTTCCAGTATTTCACCACTGTCATATATTTCATTTATTTCCATAACCTTGGCAATGACAAAATTTTCATTTTTTTTTATTCTTTTATATATAACTGTCATATGTATTGGTGATACTGGAATAAATAAGACATAATGCTGACAGATTAATGTTTTGTATTTACATTGGTCAGCACACTCTACTTCATTATATTCCTATGATTTGCACATTAAATGAAAAAGAGCCATACATGACAAATAATTTGCAATTTGCCATATCTAATTTATATTATAAGCAGTGACAGATTTATATTTGGTTTAGTATGGGCTGTGACCAGGGGACCCCAAGTCATGGAGCCCCTGATAAAACTCCAAAAAATAAAGATATAAGAACAGAGAAGATTTGTTTACTTTCAGATTTAATGAGGCTTCTTTGAACTAATTTGAAACAATTTAGGATTTTATTTGAGCCCTTATATTAGCCCAGAGACCTTTTAAGGTCTAAATGGCCCTGATTATAAGGATCCAGTTTTTTTAGCATTTGTGGAAGACTTTTTTGGAAGTCTAAAACTTTTAAATACATAATGAAGGGGTTTATATTATAATCACCATATATAATGATTAGATTTTTTGGGCCCAGAGACCTTTTAAGGTCTAAATGTGGCCCTGATTATAAGGATCCAGTTTTTGCTTATGCATTTGTTTCTATAACACAAAAAAATGGAAGACTTTTGTTTACTTGGAAGTCTAAAGCTATTTACAATCTAGTGAGCAAGTTAATAAAATAGTGGAGGCTCCATTGAAAGAGAAAAAGAAATGAAAATATTACTAATAATGTGGGGTCAGCATCCACACTCACCATGATAATAATGATCAGATTTTGGGGTTTGTTACAAGAAAATCATATCAACATTGAAAGAGGAAAAGAAATGAAAAGTTTATTATTACTAGTATGGGGTTAGCATCCACACTTATCATGGTAATAATGATCTGATTTGTGTGTGCTTGTTACAAGAGCTGACAAGAAAATCATATCAACATTGAAAGAAAAAACTAAATAAAAAGCTTATTAATTACTATGTAAAATGATAATGACTATATGTTTGTTTTATAAAGAAAATATGATGATGTTTAGCTAAGGACCAGGCAAACAAAAGCAAAGAAATTCTATGTGAAGAGGACATTTTTCTCTTGATATTGCTAAATATCGTATACTCCCTTGATAATATTTTAAAAAGCTATTTCTAGAACATTAATAAAACCATAAAAAATAAAACTGAATTCATACATTTTTTCTCAAGAATTTTCAATGAAAATATTAAACTATTTATTTATTCAATTGTTTATTTCCAACACTGTAAAAAGAGAATAATAATATTTATTATTCATCATTTTATAAAGAAACAAATTTGAAAACAAATCTTTTTATTCAAAACCTACAAAGTTTTCAAAATAATCAAATAAACTACAATGCAATATTTATTATTTACCATTTTATAAATAACAATAAAAACAAGTTTTTTATTCATAATTTTATAAAAAAATATCTGTAGAAGAAGATAATTTAAATAAATATATGATGTTTCTGTACATTATACATTTTCTTCTGAAATTATTTTATATCTCAGCTTACTTTTTGTTTTATTTTCATTTTTGTTTTTATAATCATGATCTAGGCCCAAGGATATCTAATCAATAGAAATCCAACGTCTGAAACTCAAGCAATTATAGGTTGCCTCCCTTTTAACTGTTTCTTTTATAAAACATACTTTTGAAAAAAATTATGAATCATATTTTTTCTAAGAATGCTCAGGAAAAACTTACAATAGAGTATTTATTGTCAGTCAAGTGATGACTGACGAAGAAATCTTAAATGATGAGTGGATACTAAGCATCTTGACTAAAGCAAGTGACAAAGATGGCAAATTGTGTTTTTTGTAATGGTTGGGAAAATATGTGCTAATATATATATTTATTAAAGTATATATATTTGGGCACCAATCCTTCTTTTATACAGGTTTCATAGAAGACAACTGACAAGGCTCTTTTTTAAGCATTTTGTTAGATCTTTCTTGCATTTGTACAAGTGATTTCTTTTCTGGACAGAAAGTATGTAAAAACTACGCAAAGAAGCTGTAGATCTGAGCATTTTTGGTAAATATATTAGCCATTATCAAGGATGTCTTTTTGTTTAATTCAATATGTAAATTTTTTTATAGTGGGGGTTGTGCACATAGGACAATATAAACTATTGCATCTACTCCTTAGCCATGAGCTGTTATAAATTCTTTTTTCATAGATATTTTCTTGAGCTAATTAATTTTGTTGCCTCCTTAAAAATTTAGCGCCAAAGCAATCACCGCTCTGGCCCTGCCCATGCTATGTCACTGCATGTGCATATAGAGATGAAAATTTTAAAATTTCGAACCATCTTAACCAGTTTTGGAAAATAAAACAAATTTTCCCAGCATTTCAAATAGATACTAATGCTGCACCTTATGCTGTACCTTGTCAAATGCTTTTGTGTAGTCTATAAAACATAACTGCACATCCTTCCACATTTGTATTGCTTTCTCTCTCTGACATCATTCTGATCATAAATATCATATTACATGTTCCTGTGTCCTTGACAAAGCTACACTGTTCTTGTCCTATTTCTGGTCTAATTCTGTTCCATGATGCTATTTATTAGAATTCATGCCATTTAGTTATATGACTATCAACCAAAACTTAGAAAACAATAGACTCTAGCCAGTGTTTATGTTTTAAACATATCCATCCTAACTCTAGAAATTACAGCATTTAATCAATCTCTTCCTCAATGAAAATTATCTTAACATGATTTTAAAAATCAATCTCTTCCTCAATGAAAATTATCTTAACATGATTTTAAAAATCAATCATTCATTAAGGCTTTCAAACACAACAGGATTATTCTTCTTGCCTCAAAAACAAATAAGACAAATTCCGGAATTCCTATGGTTTTTGAGTTTAATTACAACATTCACAAGCTATCTCATCTTTTACAAAAGGACTTTCAGTATTTAAAACTTGGCCCCACAATTAATAAGGCAACATAACATGTTTTTCTGATGCCAAATTTGTTAATTTTGTAAGGTTTCACATAATTGTCTCCCTTGAGTGGAAAATAATAAACTGTCTGCCTTCTTGAAAAAGTGACTCATAAAATTCTTTTGGCATTTTTTAGTTGAATTAACACTAAGAAATAGCATATTTTCTCTTAAGTTCACCCATCTCTTAATTCGTTAGAGAAAATATATTATCACGATAGCATTTTTACTCCACCTGACACGCAGTAATAATAATCTGACCTTCTCACCTGACTTATGATAGTAACAATATTATAAATAAATATAAGAGAAAAAAAAACAGCAAAAAACCAAAATCTCTCTTTCTTTTGAGAGACAGAGAAAAAGAACCTGTCCTACCAAACGTTTTCAAAGCATGTTAACCCTGCCCGATCAGTGGGCAGAAAACGAATGAAAAAATAGAGTAGATGGTATGACACCAGAAAAGAAATTAACACTGTCTTAATACAAAAATTAGTAAAAACAAAAACCAAAATTAGTAAAAACAAGTTAAATTTCATAGAGATGACAAAATAAAGAAATGTCAAATTAAAATGAAAACACATTAACAATTGAAAAAAAAAGTGTGGAGTCATTCATTTAAATTCATTTCATTGTCATCAGACATTTGGTCAAAGTAAGTTTGAGAGAGTTAAAAGTTTTGTGCCATACTTTGCATAACCTAACTAGAATAAGATAATATAGTCTAACTTATTAAAAAATACTCAAGTGTCCACTGTAGTGTTTATTCCTTCTACTACTAATAGTCAAAAGTCCTATAACAGACCAACATATATGTAATTGTAATTCAATACAACTTTCTTTAAACGTTATTTTTTTTCCTAGTTTTTAGTTTAGATTAATTTTCATTTAGAAAAGATTTTTTACTTCTCACTCATCATGTTTCATTTTATCAATTTTATTTATTGAAAAACTAAATAATAATAATTTACTTTTAGAATTTATTTCATCAGCCTAAAAAGGATCTTTTCTGTTAATTCTGTGAATTCTGTTAATTCAGTCAAAAATTATGATGATATTTCATCATTCTAAAAATAACCTTGCCATCAGTGATGATAGAAAAGAAGGATATTTCATCATCCGACCTTCATCATTATAAAAACGACCCTTCCACCACAAGAGATTCAGTAAAGTAGAGTAGACTTGGGTACTCTATAGCAGTAGACCTGTAGACAAGTAGTAGTAGTCAGTAGAAACACATGTCTGCCACCACTTTAGAAGATCGTCTGCCATCACTCCGGAAGATCAAAAACAGACAATGTCAAATGCCATCCTCAAAACAAAATTCTCTGAACCAAACCATGTCAACTGTCATCCTTACAAACAAAATTCTCAGAAACCAAACCAAATAAGCAATGACTTTTAAACAAAAGTGATACTGAGAACATTTTTATACCACCATACCAATATTCTGTAATTCACACCACAAAAAGAAAATACAAATTCTTGCTATTTATGTTAACATGTGTCTCAAGTGTTTATTGTTTATATTATTCTTGTATGCTTTAATTCATTTCATTTTCAATATAAAAAAAGAGAAAAGGATTCCTCATACACTACAAATACATATAGCAATGGGATAATTACTTTAACAACACTCAAATAATATCAAGTCCAAATTACTACTACACCAAATCTAAATTACCTACATTGTTACAACTTCAAATACTGTAAAGTGAGTTATGACAAATATTAATTCATCCCAAGAAATTATAAATTTTAAATCAAAGTTTGTTTGTTCTTTTATTAAATTTTTGGCATTCTTTTGAAATTTTAAATCAAAATTTGTTTCACTTTCCTTGCAACAACTCCAACCTTGGAAATTACCAAAAATTTTTTACAAATAAAATTAAAAAACATTTTTGACTTGTTGAACGTGAATGTAGACCCCACACTTAGAAAAGTGTGGATGATATTCAAGATGGAAACTCCCCACAAGGAATATAAATCTTTTTTATTTTGTGGTGTATTTTTTTAAAACAAAAAAAAAAAAAAACTACTTTTTTTGACTTGTTGAAGAACTGTCTAAAAATGTAGACCCCTACATTTTTGATTTTGAAATATATTCAGATATATATATACCACTAGTTGCCCCTGGGATTTGGGATGATTGCAAAGGTCAATCCACCTGAAGTACCATGGAAAGGTCTCACTCCAGGAGAATTTGGTGTGAATTTTAGTAAATATAAATTCTTTTTATTTTGTGGTGTATTGATATTTTGTGGCGAAATGAAAAATGGAAAAAGATCCATATATAAACGAAACAATTACAAAAATAAAAAGTACATGTGGACTAACTTTTTATTAAAAAAGAAAATGAAAATAATACAAACAAATACTAGTAAAACTAAAAGTCTAAAATCAGAGCCATGAGTCACAAGTAAACGAACAGACACACTTTCAAATGAATCAAACTATTGGGTTGAGAATAAAATTTCAGTCCTGTGAAGTTTTGTTTTTATTGTTTTCAAGTACATGATTTTGTTCCTTTTTGAGAAAAAGACTTTTTTCTAAATATATATTCATAATATATAAATATATAAAATTACATAACAGTAGAGCTAATAATTGTAGAAAAGCTCTTTTAAATTAATGAGTTCTTTTGAATTTTTCCAAAGTACTAGCAAAATTTTCTGGGATGTAACAGACTTTTTAAGAGATAGACCAAGTAAAATTGACCATCAAAAGACTGAAAAATAAAATTGACAAAGATTATTGTTTACACATTTTGTCTCATCACAGACATGCATGTCTTAATTAAAAGTAAATTTTTTTTTTATCAGTCATTGGTCAAACCCAAACTGAAAAAAACAAAAACATTATAGTTTTTCAATAAGAGAGTTATTATGAGTCTACCGATTTTAAATAAAATTTTATTATAAACAATTGTCTTGTAAATGAGAATTTTTAAAGCATTCTGAATGTAAAAATAAAGAAAAAAAGTGTGCAAGACAATAAAAACACTACAGATGGAATTTTTTGTTGATGCTCATGTTGACGGAACCTTCCCTGTTCGATAAGCATGTTCGATTCTAAGTATTTGTTACCACTTTTTTCAATGCCAAAAAAAAAAAAAAAATGAAGTTTTGTTGAAATATGGGTTCAAAATGGTTGAAAAATGATAAGGAAATAAAATCGATCACAAATGTTTTATATAACGTTTTCAAATTTTGAAACACAACACACACACACACACACACACACACACACACACACTAACAATCTGGGTTTTATAAGTATAACACGATATGAATTTTTTGTCTCCCCTTTCATTCTGTCGTTATGAAACAGTTTGTTTGATGCCTCTTACTTGTGTTTTCAAAATTCGGTAAAATTTTTTCGTGCAAAAACAATTGTAAATTTTTACTATTTAATTTTTGGTAAATAAAATTATATCTCAGAACCACCGCAATAATTAATTTTTAATTTCATGTAGTCCTGTGAAGTTTTTTTGAAATCGGTTGAAAATGTATTTCTCAAAAATCCGATCCAATATATAAACGAACAGACACACACAACCTGGGTTTTATAATAAGTATGATGATATATATACCCATTCATGCAGATGATTCTTGGTTCCTTTTTCTCTGAGAAAACACTTTTTTATATGAAGCAAGCTATTCTCTATTCAGTTGTTTAATTTATAAACTAAAAGATTCAAGAACAAAAAAATTTCAATGTCAAAAAATAAAACCGCTTTCAAACAATTTGCCAAACAAATATTATTTATTTTTATCAATTATGAAAATAATTTTATTTGGTAGTCACTTTTAAGATCATCCACTCAGGATATCTTTTAGGTTCGTATCAAAATTACATACATTTTTCCGCAAGCGAATTATGGCCTGAATCTAGACTTCATTTTAAAATTTATGTTGTAAAAAAATTTTAAACTGCATCTTTAAATTTGACCATAATTATTAATTCTGATTATGTCGAGTTAAATAAAGTCTCTATAAATTTAAGCTTCTTCAACAAACCAGAGTATTTCATTTTGATGGTAAAGCTCTCCTTTCATTGATCAGGTTTTACTGGTAGTGTACAGGGTCGGTGTTACTAGGGTTTCGTAGGAACCCCACGAATTTATAATACAGCCCCACCACTGAATGTATGATATGGGGCTCCCACTGTACTACATTTCAATTTTCTTAAGGTAATATTCATATAAAAGTTAAAACACAAATTTTACTGTGACCTAATTATGCACAATAATCGATCATATGCAATGAACAATTGCAATTCAACTAGAAAAATCGAAAATACAATGCATGGCAATGCAAATAATACAGAGACTTCTCTTAGTCATATTTAATTGATTCCATCTTAAATAAATCAACAATGTTTTAGGGCAATTTTTAACATTTTTTTTGTTGTTAAAAACTTTAACACATTCACCATTATAGAAAAAAAGGTTTTTTTTTTTTCCGAGTCTTAGCATGAGCAAAACAAATTCACGGATTTGGACTAAAAAAAAAAAAAAAAAAAGGACTGATATCAAAATCCGCGAAAATTTTCCATCCTTTCGTTTTGTTTTCAGCAGGGTTTTTGTAGTTAGGGTATTTATTTTTTTGTAACGCTTCTAAATGTAGGTAGAATGCAAATAATACAGAGACTTTTTTAGTCATATTTAATTGATTCCATCTTAAATAAATCAGAAAGAAAACTTTAACACATTCACAAAAAAAAAAAAGATGAAATCGAGATAAAAAATTTTCTAACATGGAAAAATAAATAGCATCATAAAAAGCATTGCCTTTCAAAATCAGGCTTGTGCGCTGGGGATTCAGGGGGTAGTATGCATAGGCTCTCTGTGTTACAGCATTTGGAAACATTAATCAATTATTAAATAATTATTAATTAGATCTCAAAAAAAAAAAATTTTTGTCGAGGCATTAGACATGGGTAAACGGTGTCACCATGTATATAATCACCAAATAAAAAGTATTTGAATTTAAATTGTTCGGGAAATAATTAAAAATAAATGGAAAAAAATTAAATTAAAAAATTGTCTTTGGGGAAACAAGTTGTAAAATTCAACTCAAGGCTAGAAGTAATCTTCTTCGGAAATAAGACAGAACAACAATCAATATGGAAAGATTATTTAACATTAAAAAGTAAAACAAAATACAATAGTCATCATACACGAGCTCCGTGTATAAAACAAAATCGTTCGTTAATTTTCGAAGTTATTAATTATCTTCTGTAGGTAATTTTTGTTTACTTACTCAGTTTTGAAGTCTTGCAAACAAACCGCTTTGAAGTGAACACACTTCTTTCTTTCGTTGCAGTCAGTATGCAAACACGATGATTCAATTCCGAGAAATAAGAAGATTTTTAAATTTTTATTTTGTTTCACTTTGTTTAAAAGTGAAACCACTTGACTAAAACAAGTTTTACAATGACTTTGAAAGATAAGGACACTTGTCGCAGGCCCGGCGCGTCTTACAGCCGAAACACCCGACTCGGGGAGGGGGTACGGTCACGTTTTTTTTTTTTTTTCCCGTTATAGTACCCTCTGGCATTTTTTTTTTCAGCAGTTTTATGGCCATCCGCCATTTTTTAAATTAATTTTAAACTGACGTTACATTGTCCGTCATACGCCGTGTATGCATGGCCAGTTAAAAATAAGTCATAATCATGTTGCGGATATTATCACTTTTGTTGTGATGTGCTTGTGTTCCTGGAGAAAAAAAAATTAGCAGACTCATGTGAGTCCGGGTAAAATAAGAAACACAATAAAATAAAAGGCAATGAATGTTATTAACAAAAAAGGATTTACATGTGTACACAATTGAAATGAAAGGAAAAAGCATTAAAATAAGGCACCTCCAAAAATTCGCTAAAAAATAGCATATTATTTTGAAAAATATAAAAATTTTAAAAATCTATTTTAACATGTTCAAAATTTTGGTTAAACACGTCTTTAGATTTTTGTATGTTAAATTTAGCGTCTGTTCTGCGGTAAAAAACATACTTTATTTTAGAAATTATTGCAAAAATCAAATAATTGTCGGATTTTAATTAAATTTTCAGGATTTATTCACAAATGAATGAAATTATTTTTTAACTTTTTTTTTGTAGGAAATCTTCGTAAAAATATATATTTTTACTATCTGTTACTCACTGTTATCCAAGTGTCGTATCCACAAATACAACACAAAATAAAAACAACACGAAAAAGTGATTTTTGCAGAAAAGTAAGACAAGGTAAATATGACTATGACTTTTATGGTATATATATATATATATATATATATATATATATATATATATATATATATATATATTTACATGTTGAAAATGGATGTTCTTTGTTGTGGTCATGAAGAGACCAATAGTTCAATGTGATTTGTTGCAAGTGAGCCTGAAAATTTTAAGATTATTTGTACACCAATATCTGTATGAGAAACACGCTAATGAAACGTTTGAGCCTACTGACAGATTGTGTGCAATAATAGTTGTAGTGATTACTACAATGTTTGCCGCGCCTACATTTTTCTCCACTGTGATTGGTCAAATAATATATACTAAATATCACAGGACAATTTACTGATTGCATTCACCACACTGAATTTTTTTCTACCGTTAACTCACAAACATGCCTTTGTTATAAAATCACCGATTGGTTAATTTTTCATCCAATCAGATATTTTTCGTGTTCTATCAAAATTTATCCCGCGTTCGTGCTGGGATCCACCGTTAGTAATATAAGTTCAGATTCATTCCCAAATTAAACAGTAGAGTTGAAGACAGTTGAAGAAAGTAGAGCTCAACTACTCACACGCGTCTACACAGACTATTTATTCTACTCACTCCGCACGCACACACACAGACACAGAACTTGAATATCATTCACCATCAGTTCTTTGTGAACAAGCCAAGTTGCAACAACTCTGTTAGTTACAAAACACACATCTGTATGTTTTTCTGAATACCCATTCTATTTTAACACAGAACTCTGAACATTATATTCAGAAACCTTGCTTATTTAAATATCACCATATTTAACTAACAGTTAAAGGGAAACTACTTTTCTCACATTACAAAAATTACCTTGTATTTGTTGTTGATTTTAATATATATATTTTATCGTTGAAACGCAAATCGGTTTTCCATTGTTTTTCCTTGATTTAAAAAAAAATGTATAAATGTTAAATGTTCTTCAACACGCAGCCACATTAATCTTTTCAACAAAACACCATTTACATTGGTGACCCCAACATTTAAAGAAAGCAGCATTTACATAGTGATTTCAAAACACCGTAAATAAAGAGAAGAGGATCTAGAAATTATTTTCGTTTCAGCTTTATATGTAGAAAGATCATTATTAACTGACATGTTATCATGGTAACGTGTGTCGATGCTGGTCGGTTTCGTTGACTGTCTTTCGCCAAGTGTGCCGATCTTGTCCTCACTGTCCCGTTTGAAATGAGTGATAACTATAGTAAATTTAAAGCCATAGTATTTACAATTCAATAAAACATCAGATTACCAGGAAAATTTTCCTAAATTTTTAAGATTGCTTAGTACTTAAAAATTATATAAAAAAAGGTACTTTAATTATGTTTTAGAGATAAAGTCCTTGTAAAACAACATTATCTATCATCACATTGTCAGCACGCCAATACCTTGAATAAACAGCTAGTGTTAGGTTAAACAAATGCATTTCTGCAATATTTTAAACTTAAATGATAATAATATTTATTTCAAAACAGATTAATTTTACTTTAAATCAGCTAATCTTTACTGCTAAGTTTACTGGCCTTGATAATTTGTCACCAGGGAATTATCTGTAATCGAGGCAAGTAAACATTTGTGCAGTAATCTTACTGGGACCCAATTAAAATTGTCAACGTCTCCTAAACAGTAGATTTCTGCCAATTTTTAATGCTATTTTTGGAATAATCAGGCGATATATTTAAATAAAAAAATATATTACTGGGGTATAATCTGCAAAGTTACCATTTATTTTTATCATTGAACGAATGAGTTGATTAATAAAGGAATATCTCTTCTCTAGTGTATTTTATTTGTGGTATCAGAACTAGGTGGATTGCCAACCAAGGATCAAAGAGGCCCCTCTCCACGGCGATAATTAATTAAGAAATTAAATTTATTTAAAAGAAATTTTTACTTTTTACCTTTGGATTCAGTTAAGTTTATAATTCTAGATACTGAAGTAAGTATCTATTGTAACCTAGGTAAGGTTACTGAATAAGAATAATCAAACGAATGTTGGTAATGAACGATAATACTTAGGACAAGAACAATATATATAAGATTCGACAGCAGCGCGTAGAAGTAGTCAATTGCTAGAAGTGAGTCAAGTGAATTCCACAATAAATCTCCAACTGCAGGATATCTACCAACCGCCCCACGCGGCCAGGTGTGTCACAAGGCCGAATTTAATGTGGGATGTCCGAGCCCGTAGGCTCGCCAAAAAGTTCACGTAGACCCCATATGATACAAGGTCAGATAGCTGTTTCCCGAGAAGACTCTGCCCTTCGACATAGCCTTGTCTGGGGATCCTCTCTGCCCGGAAGCAGAGAATTTGACCAACACAATTATACGGTATTTACTACTGTATTTATGTGAATGGGGAACATACCCATTATCATCCGTAGGTATGCTACAAAAGTAACTTTACTTGAACTTGTAATATTTTATCTTTTTTAGTGCAAAATTCAGAAGTGTCATTAAGAATTTTTATCACATAAAATATAAAGTTAATATAAATGAATATTTTTCTCTATACTGTGCTTCAACATTGACGATATTAAATATAAAATTAATATTTCTTGTGAATAATTTGTTTTTCTTTAGTTTAACAGAATAAACAGGTATCATTTGTCAGGAAATCTGTCCCGGCCAAAACGAAATTGCGCCAAAACTCCGTGAGCCAATTTCGGACTTTCAAAACATATAAAAGAAAACACCGACTGACCCAAACAGTCAGAGACGAACACCCACAGAGAAATTGCAAACATACTCCACGTCACTGGAAATCACGATTTTACTGCGCAAAGGTACATCAACGCTGACTCACTTGCAATTAAACTCAACCAACTCTGTGGACATCGAATCACAAACCTTGCTTATCCAAAGTGAATTATATTCACTACCTATTAAGTGAAAATCAACGTGCGAACGATTAAAAAAATAATACAGTCAAAGGTAGATCACTTCGTAAGAACTACTACCAAAAAGACACTTAATATTGACAATTTTAATATCAACACAAATATAAAAAGACTGTAAATGAACAAACGAGTACTAAGAGAGACATACTGGAACATAAAATATCACACACACTTGGTCATAATGACATATACCAAATATCCTAATTGTATATTGTCTTGAAGTGTATATAAATGTTTTATTGGTTTCAAAATTGAATATGTCTTGTTCTTAATCGTATTTGAAATTCGTTTATTTATTTGTTTGTGGATGCAGAAAGTCACGCAACCTACACAAAGTTCCTTCTGATTCTCTCAAGTATAATTAATAAATTCTGCACATGCCCAACACATGCATGTGAACTGAAAAGTTAGACAGAGTTGTGTCTCTTAGACTAGGTAATATTTGTACCTAAGCTCATAAAGTAAAAGTAATTATTAAACTGTAGTTTAGAAGAATAAAGTTTCTTTAGCATGTTTGGAATTGTGTATTGTACAAGTTGGTAAAAGTTCAGAAGAGATTTCAGAGTTCGTACTTGCGTGAATGTGGACAATGGTACTTGCGTGAATGTAGATAATGTTGATAATAACGTCTGATCGGAAAGGTTAAGACGGGAGTTCTTGAAGATTACATCTTGGCAGCAAAGAATGAGACACGCGCGTGCGCGCGCGCACGAGAGAGAGAGAGAGAGAGAGAGAGAGAGAGAGAATTTACACGTGTTTTGTTTTTAGAATTTTGTTGTACCACGTGACAGGCTCAGACTGAGTTGGCGCCAAAATAGATCTGTCGCGTGGGGGTGATTTGATTGGTCGAAACTGACCAATCAGCAAGCTAGATTGAAGGTGATTAACCAATGAATGCTTGTCTATGTACTAATGTAATGTGGTGGTGATTACCAAAGAGGAAGAGTGCATTTTCCAATGGGACATAACTAGCAAATGTGGAAGATTCCACAATACAAACTTTAAAATTCTTAATTCTGAATCCTAAATCCTTAGAATTTAAGGTTCATACATTTCTTAGAAGCACCATGTAATTTTTACAAAATATAAGTTAATATATTTTTTTTTAATTTTAGTACTCTAAAATCTTTCTCAAAATGGTAAAAAGTACTGTGTAACAGGTCGTGGTGGTAACTATGATAACAAAATAAGATTTATGTATTTTGTCTTCCCCAAGATCAGAATGAGGTAGAACGATGGTTAAAAGCATTACCTCAAGACAATGTCTCTATTATGATCCAGAATGATGATGATATTTCACCATTCTAAAAACAACCTTTCCACCAGTGATGATTGATGATAAGGATGTTTCATCCTCCTGGAAATAAAGATCTAAAATTTCATCATTCTAAAACAACCTTTCCAACTGTGACGATACATTATAATGATATTCATCATTCTAAAATTCTGAAACTTCACCATTGTAAAAACAACCCTTCCAAGCGAGGGCAATAGAGTAGCAGTAGTAAAAAGGAATAACACAGATATATCTTCTTCATTCCATGAAAATCTAAAGTTGACGATTTCAAATGCTACCATGAACCACAAAAGCTTTGGAACAAGTAAAAACAAGTAAGCACAAACTTTAAAGAAACAAAAGAGACAGTAACACAGAACATTTTTAACACACAATACCAATATTGTAAGTAATGTTATAGACAAGCGTATGGTTGCAAGAAAGAAATACGACAACAGTAGAAATAGATTTACGTGGTTTATTTCAACAGGAACGTAAGGGTTTAGGACAGCTACCTTGGTGTGGTAACGTTCATAAGACGGCTTTCGGATCTAGGTCGATCTCTCATAGTAGTTCACACATGTTGACGGTGGTTGATGCTCTCCCGCTGACAGCTGCTAAACGTGACCGGTCTCCTTTGTGGCCACCTGTTGACAATATTCAGTCACCCCCCCCCCACGAGGGTGTCATGTGGCACAAGGCCTTTTTAATGTGGGCAATCCAGAGCCATTAGGCTCGGCCAAAAAATAGCCGATTTGAACCCGTATAATCGGGTTCAGGGCCGGTTTTACCTCCCCGAAGGCGTAGCCTCCTTCGGGTTCCTCCCGCCCGTAGGAAGAGAGTTTAACCGTGCAGTCGGTTCAGAGTTGAACGACTGTTGACTGCCGCTGAACTTCCCTGTGACCCCTTTTATAGCGTTTTTTTATGGCTTAACAGGCTCGAGAAACGAAGCGAGTATAATTAGGAGGGAAGCATTTTATTGGACGAAAAATAGAGCACTTTAAATATTATTTTATTTTTTGAACACGTGTGTCGGAAACATTTGTGAAGAAAGATAATGGTCATTTTGTGACGGGGCTTTGTCCCGTTCACATCCGGTTCTCGCTCTTTTATTTGCCTGTAAATCAGCCGAGATATGTCATTTTATTTTCTAACAGTAACATTGTGGACTCATCCAATATCCTCACCTTTTCTAACCTAAAAAAGGCACAGTCCACATCGTACGCCTACGTACTAAAAAACCTCAGCCAATAGAAATGGCGAGAATCGAATCAAGCAATTCCATTGGTCAATCGTTTTCTGAAACAGGAATTGCGCCAAAACGAGTTGAGCCACTTTTGGAAACCCAAATATTATAAAAAGGAAAAGCAGACAGCCCCATTGAGAGAAGCTGAGAAGCAGCGTAGCTGTAATTACCAACTTTCAAGATGTAACATTTTGACTCCCGTCTTAGTCATCGCTGACCAGACGATAAAGAAAATTACCAACTCCATTCAGTCAGTCTAGCTAACACGACGTTTCGAACCATAATTTTGCCGCGCTTTTCAAAGAACATTCACTGACTCACTTCGAACATTCGACGAACGACTCTTGAAACTTTTCACTTAATTTCCTATGCATATTGATTTATAATCATTACAAAAATAAGAAATACGAAAGCGAATGCAAATACAAAATACGATTAAGGGTAGACTACTTTGACAAACTCTTTTGCAAAAAACTCTTAATTTTATTATTACAATCTTTGATACAAACAGAAAATAGCAAACATTACGATACAAGAGACATTAACCATTTCAGCATACACATACAATTTACGCACGCAACTCATACAAATATTATTCCAGTTTGTAAATGTTTAGTTGTATATAAATGTTGTATTGCTTTGATCTATATATGTCTCGTTTTTTCCTTGTTTGAAATATCACGATTGTTTGTATATTTGTTTGGGACGCGGTCAAACACGCAACCATCAATAACAAATCCTTCTGATAAATTAAACAACCACGACGTCCCCAACAACATCATCAAAAGAAAAATACACATTCTTGTCTTTAATGTCAACCTATGTCTCAAAGTTTTATTGTCGTTATCGTTGTATATTTTCTTCACTTCATTTTCAGTAAAAAAAAAAAAAAAGAGAGAAGAGGAATCCTCTATCAACTACAAATAACCAAGTGGTAATTTAGATTAACGACACCAACATACCAACCCCGTTACACCCCCTGACAAACCAAACAACGTTGTTTGTGAAAGGCATTTTCTTGTTAATGTAAATTGATTTTAACTTTTAAAACTGTGTATTTGTAATATCTATTATTGTAACATAGCAAAACAAGTATTTTCTTCATCTTCTGTGAAAAAAATTGTACATGTAACAAAAATCACAATAAATTTTGTAAAGATTATCAAAATTATTGTTTCTTTGAAATTCACATTTTTTTTGTAAAGTATTTTCAGACATTTTTTGATGCACAATTTTGTAAAAAATGCCGAAGTTGCTTTCTGACTGTATTAAATATATTATATTTTCTAATTATTTTTGCAGTGTTATCTGACCAGAAATTTTATGAATATATTTTGGAGTTTTTTGTATTGATTAAAGATTTTAAATGACATATTATTATCATTCCAAATATCCCTGCATCTTGTCTTATTTTTTTATTAGTTTAGTTTAGTTTTTTCTTCTGCTTGTGTTGTTAGGTGTCGTGGGGAGACACAGTTGTCCGTCAGTGGCAAGACGAGTGGCCTGGAGGAGAGATAACTTGTGTGCTCTGAGAGTGTCTGCCACTGAGTCGCTCCTGCATCTTGGTCTGCCTCTCGCTCTCTAACCTGAGGGTGTATGCTCGTAGGGCTGGTTGGTTGATAGGCATACGAGTGATGTGTTCGAACCACTTGATCCTCTGTCGTTCAATATGTTGTATGATTGGTATTGCTCCTACCATATCTCTTATTGCCTCATTCCTGATCTTGTCACACTTGGTCTTATTCACTGCTTTCCTCAGGCATTTCATCTCACAAGGGATTAGTTTCATCTCAAGGGTTATGTTAGGGGCCATGTCTGTCACTGGTATGTCAGCGTTGGTAGGAAAAATTTTTATTGCTTTTAATAAATACATTCATCATTCACAATGTAAATTGTATATTGTTGTCTATTGAAGTCAATCATACTTTTTTTATCAACTTTTCAGGTTTAAAAAATTACAATCAATCAGTAACAATATGAACACAAGACTTAATGTTAAAGTTTTGGAATATAATAATGCCTTGAAAAAGCACTCCACTTTTTAAAAAAAATCGAAGGGCAGGGTGTTATGGTCTGGTGTTAATTTTTAGAATAAATGAGATTCTAAAGGATATCATCTCTTCAACTAGAACAGAATCACAGGACTAGGACTAAACATCATCTGACCACTGAAATACCTGAATCTCAGCCAACTGACACAATGTTTGGTTTAGATTGAGGTGCTCTCCTTCACCAAGTGAATTGGTTGCTTAGGGTGACATACAGTGACGTGATATAATATATAGCATGTCACGATGATCGTGTGTTAATGTAAGTGTAAATGTGAGTGAGTCAGTCATTCACTTTTGAACAGACTGCTCGGTTGAACTCTCTTCTACGGACGGGAGGAACCCGAAGGAGGCTACGCCGAAGGGCGGAGTCTCCCTCAGGGAGGTAAACCGGCACTGAACCCATTTATACGGGTTAAATGGGCATATTTTTGGCCGAGCCCACGGGCTCGGAATTCCCACGTTAAAAAGGCCTTGTGCCACATGACACCCTCGTGTGTGTGTGGGGGGGGGTGACTCAATATCGTAAGTGTAAATGTGATTTGAAGTATATCATCATCTCAACTAGAAGACATCAGTCTGATAGAGTAACAAGACAGGGTGTTATAATTCAGTGTTAATGTTATAATAAATGAGATTAGAAGAATATCATCTCCTCAACTAGAACAGAATCACAAGACTGGGTATTAAGTTCTTGCGTTAATGTAAGCATAAATTACATATGAAGGATATCATGACAACTAGAAGATTTAAGTTTAATAGTCACATGACTGGGTGTTATGGTTCAGTGTTAATGTTAGAATAAATGAGAAAATAATTTCATCGCTGCTATTTTGGTTTCAATTGGATACACTGCAGTACTGACTAAGGTTAACACCGGTGCCAACTGATAATATAATAAGAATACATCACAAAACAAAGTGTATTGTAGGCAATGATAAATTTATGCTGGGTTTGGAAATAGCACTAAGTGCTAGTTAGTTTGGCGCACAGACAACAGAGGGAAATATTTAATAAGACATCTATCTTTCTATCTATCTTATATTTCTGAGATGAGGTATTGTAATTATTTACATTATTTACATTGTTCCGACTGTTGTCTTCATTTTTATTGCCATAAAATTTTGAACCATTTATTTTGTTTCCTGGGGTAGATTGTTTTAATTCTACGTGCCATGCCATTTCTAGATATCTCAGTCATCCCCCTTTAACTCAACTCTCCAATTTTTTATTCAGGTGGGCTAACTAGGGGACGAGGGTTTATGGAATCGGTGAGATTGATGTGGATATATAGCATGCCACGATAACATTGGTCTTACCCACAGAACCAGCGAGCAGTATGTATAGCTGGCTAGCATCCGTCTTCAATTAGATCTTTCAATACAACCCCTTTGACCCAATCCAGCCAGAACTACAAACAGTATCATTTGGTTTGACAGCAGCGAATGGTGCTGGAATCAATTGTGATGTTTTTGAAGAGATTGGGAAGAATCTTGGCCACATGAATATTTTAGAGAGCTCACTGAAAAGAAGTTCTCAAGTGCAAGCACTTGTTGAGCTGGAAAAGTGTGTAAAGATTGATGGTCAAAATGTTCATGTTGACCCTAATGCTCTGTTTCCAAGTCTGAAAAGATGTGAATATGTGATTCCGTTCTTCAAATTCGAACTCACTCCATTTCCAACTTCAATTTTCAAGAATTTCCAAATGAGAAAGACAAACAAAGCCATGTTGAAACATCATCTGACCACTAAAATACCTGAATCTCAGCCAACTGACACAATGTTTGCTTTAGATTGAGGTGCTCTCCTCCACCAAGTGAATTGGTTTCTTAGGGTGACATACAGTGACGTGATGGCACAGTATCTGAGCTCTGTGAAGGTGAGGTTCAGACCATCAAGTATCATTTTGATGGGTATACAGGTCTATCCATAAAAGACCATGAACATCTGCGAAGAGCAGCTTAGACTTCTGCTAACATACAAATCGAAGACGGATTTCAAAGTTGCTGTTCATCAAATGAGAAGAACAAAGATCAGCTTGTCAAGATGCTATGTCATTTCTTGAAAGCAGACTGTCAACAGGTGGTCCAACTTGAGCCAGGCGCAGACACAGACATTGTTTCTGAATTGCTCAAACTAGCTACTAAAGGAAATTTAGTGACTGTAATAGCTGGTGACACGGACATTATTGTTCTTTTTCTTTTCCATTTTTCCCCAGACATGGCTGACGTCTGTATGTGTTGCAAGGGAAAGAAGTCTCTGGGAAAGATGAAGAAGCTGCTCAGCATCTACGAAATTGCAGAGAAAACAAAGTCCTACGGTCTGCAAAACTTGTCAGTCATCCACGAATGGGGCAAATGTGACCCAGTGTCAGCTGTATTTAGGCATGCGGAATGTGTGATAATCAGGCTTATTCATTAATCAAAGGAGATCCAGTCTCGTTGTGCTACTTTAGCTGATGCAACTGCTTTTCCAGCCTAAGTTGCATCTGCAGGGTCACAGATTTTTGTCAAGATGTATGGAGGAAAACCAGATGATGCATTGAACTCTATAAGCTACATTGAGTATATGGAGTATGCTGCAACATCGACGAAGAAGTTATAGCCTAAAAGACTGCCTCTAACTGAACGGTCAGCTTTATTCTACAATCTCAGTGTCAATCTTCAAGTTATGGTTGCCAACTTGACCCTTGAAGCTGGGGTTAGGAAATGAAAAAAATGGTACTTTAACCCAAGTTTTTACTTATCTACATCCTGATTTTGAGGAACTACTGAAGATTGTGCATTGTACGTGCAACATTCTGTCCAAGAATCATTGTAGCACAAACATCTTCTCTTGCCAGAAACATGATCTAATGTGCATAACAGCTTACAGTGATTGTAGGGGCACCGATTACAACATTTGCCTAGCTCTACAGGAAGAGAATGAATGAGAAAACAAATCTAATTTATTTGTACATTTATTGTGATTTTATTGTCAGGCTATTTACATTGTTCTGTTTGCTATTTTTGGTGGTGGAGTTGGGAACATTTCAATACTCGTTTGTGGGAACTTATAACCTTTTTTGATGGAGCGTTATTTTCTGGGCCTAGTGTTTGAATTAAAGATTTCAAATTCTACAATTTTCCGGGGTTTTTTTTTGTACCAAGGATCACATTTTTGGCAGACATAAAAAATGTTAAAATATATACACACCTTTTTAATAAGCACCTCCATTGTCAGGATGAGTCACCAGTTTGTTTAGCAAAACAGGACTTTCAGCTTGTAATAGACCCCCTAAAGGGGTCGTGATATAAAATGGCCTGTGCGCCCCAAATAAGTATGAGTAACAAGAGGCCCACTAACATTTTAAAATAAAAGACATGAATCTGACTGGTCAACAAGCGGACAACAAACGACAGACTTAAAATTAATACAAAATTTATTTACAAAAGTAGGTGTTTGAATTAAAGGAACATGAACAAACAATAAATCAAGTAATGGAGGCAGAAGTAAGTAAATGAAAGGATACTGAACGGCTAGAAGATCTAGATAATATAACTGTGACTAAATGTTAAAAGTAGAGTTCAGGTAAATTAATGGCATGAAAAAGCAAAGTTCGAAAGTTCAGTTCATATGTCCGGCGAAGGTGCTGAATAGTTGCTTAAGTTGGTTAAGTCCAATGATGAACCTTCCATAGTATTTAACCAAAGTGTATGGAATGGGTTGGTTGAAGTCTGGACAATATAGCCAAGGTGAAAAAAGTTCAATTTAAATGTCTGGTGCTGGTGTTGAGTCGTGGTTGGTTGAGTTCAATGGTGAACCTTCCGTAATATTTAACCCAAGTGTACAAAATAGGTGTTGAGGCATGGGCAATATGCATGCAGCAACTTCCTAAATCAGGTGAGTTAGGTTGACAGGAAACTCCGGAAGTTGATAGCTGAAGCAAAGCTGAAATATCTGTACTGTCCAGTGTAGGCATTGATGAAATCCATGATAAAGCAGCGGAAAAATATTAGCCAATGTTGCGTCAATGTCCGGGTAGTTTGCTGCTAAAGTTCAATGATAAACCTTCCATAGTATTTAACTGATGTGTACGGTTGTTTGAAATCGGGATGATATGCATGCAGCAACTTCCTAAACCAGGTGAGTTAGGTTAACAGGAAAACCGGAAGTTCAGGGTTGTTGTAAGTAGGCCCATTAACGCAGATCAACCAGGTGAGTTAGGTTGAAGTAAGAACGCCAAAATGGCCTCTCCATATGTCGCTGGAAGTTAAGAGCTATGTAAATCTAGAAAAGCCTGCAGTAAGGGGGCTGTTGCAGCCATTGTATGAACAGGTCTAGTAATGCTAGTAGTAGTAGTAGTAGTAGTAGTAGAGGATTTGGGCTATTGCAAATAATGGAACAAAAGCCGGAAGTAGAAAGTTGATGTGGCCGGAAGTATGCGCAGATCGGAAACAGCGGAAGTAAAATAAGAAATGCTGGAAGTTAAGAGGCTGTGGTAGGCAAAAATTATAAAGGCCAGTAATGCCAGAAATAAGAGTTTGTGGTAGCCAGAAATAATAAAGGGCAACGGTGTCAGAAGTAACAGAAACAGGAGAGGACAGGAAAGCCCAACTAGCATCCAGTTGGAAGAACAAAAGCAAATGGACACGTAAGTCAATACATAACCCGTCCAGTCCCTCTGATCACAAAGATCAGGGTGCTTGCATTTCACCTCCTTCTCGCTATTTACCAACCTCACCACAAGGCAAGGTGTGGCACAGTGCCAGTTTTTAACGTGGAGCGTTCCAAGCCCATAGGCTTGCGAAAAAATTTCCCGTAGACACTGTATACACAGGGTCAGGTTTGTCTATCCCCCCAAACGAGACTCTGACCTTTGGCATAGCCTTGTCCCTCTCTACCTGAAGGCAGAGGTTTCGACAAGAAAGGAAGAGAAAGCCTCCTTCATGTCCTCCTTGAGTCGTGAAAAACTGCGAGTGTATATGGCAAGGGTGTATAGTAACATCTCTAGGGGTTGCTCGGTACTTAAAATCAAAAGAAAATAAATCCCGAGTTGTTATGAATATTATACAATGTTCTCTAAGAGTATGTAGATTATATTAGAAATAATCAAGCGACTAAATAAAAATTAGGCTGATAATAAATCTAAATAGACTTGTTAACGGGATAGAAGAAAGTGGGTGACGCAATGAAGAAAACAGGCAAGGTCATGAAAACGTATAATGCCCGCCCTTGACCATGTGAACGGAGTAGCGAAGGAGCTATGATAAGCTTGATGGAATATTTCGTACCTACCTGTCACCCCTCCGGGAAAATGCATTTTTCACGCATAATCACCTCTTAACCAATCAGCATCTTAGTTTCAGCAAACTAGGTTTTTCATTGGCTGAGACCATAAAACTGTAGCAAGTTTGAGCAAAAATACCTTTTCCTGCGTACTGCTTTTGGAGCCGATTCTGAGACCAAAAACTCAATAAATAGAAGCGTTTCGAGAGAGATGCTAAAAAAATCCACGCAAGCCAAAACTTTGACCTAACTACACTTTTCGCGTGCTAATTCTTCTGATTCGACAAACAGTACTTCGCTCTCTCAGGAACATTACTTACAACATACTAAAGAAAGTGAATTGACCTACTACTAAACAGTATTTGTAAATCTCAATCCAACATCAAAACAGCTAAAGGTACACAAAACTTACAAACTTTGAACAGTAACTTTAACAAACCCACACATACACACACGTGACTGAACTCCCACAAAAGACATTTTGTAATACGATAAAACATCTTGTTTAATTTCATACACAAATCCTAACCACAAGCCTACACACATTGAAACTCAGCATAATTCTTCTACATATTTTATTACAACTGGTCGGACTTGATCAGCAATATCTATCTTGATTGTGTATGTTTAATTGATATAAAATGAATGTTATTTGTTAAACCTTCAATCACGTTGTCGTCATTTTTGATTCCTCCTGAATGATTTTACCTTTCAATGTTCTTATTTTTATATTTGTTGTGGATGAATTTCTTGTGAACACCTACATTTCTAAGCCTTCTAATAACCTAACCTTTTGGTACACAAAATACATTCGCCAATCCGCAACAAAATTGGTAACCCCGACGTTCAAAACACAGCAACCAAAAGGAAAAATTGATAACCCTAGCCTCTACGCATAACGAAAATTGATCCAACACAAGCATCGAGACTGCAATCATTCTTTCCGCGCGAAACCTATTTCTTTTTTCCCCTCCAAAAATTACGCTGAATCAACATGGCTGAACCAATTCCCCAGACTGAGGCTGCAATCAAACTGGAAATGCCTCCATACAATTCTAACGCACAAACGTGGTTTATACAGCTTGATGCGATCCCTCCAGGTTCGACACATTACATCGCAGCAATCGAAGTTTGCCTTCGTCGTAGAAAAATTACCTGCAGAGGTGGCTGCAGAAATAGCGGACATTCTCACTAGCCTCCCGCCTGATAAACTATATGAAATACTCAGGCAAGCTATATTTCACCGCGCGGTTTGTTCAGAAGAACGTAGAATAAAGGATCTTCTGACTAATTTAACCTTAAGAACAAACAAACCATCTCAACTCTTGTGCCAAATGCAATCTTTACTCGGCAAAGATGCCATGTTTTGAGACAGATGTGGCTGGATAAATTACAACCTGAAGTTGTACGGATATTAGCCGCGCTCACCAACGAGGTCGACATCCAGAAGTTAGCAGTGATTGCCGATAAAACATCAGACACCGGACCAATTCGGCAAGTTTCCTTTGTAAGCCCATCAGACGACCTTACTCTAGATACCAATCAACAGTTACAATTTCTGACATCGGAGCTAAAGAAACTCTCCTTACGGCTTGATGAACTTCAAAACAAGCCTAAAAGAAGTCGGAGCAATTCAGTTGCCCGACACAATAATCGTAGACCACGATCAGCGTCGCGACGCCCCCGTCACTCTCAACATGGTAATTGCTGGTACCACGAGGTGTTTGGCTCGCGCACTAAGAAGTTCCAGCCGCCATGTGCCTTCCAAAACACGTTCCCAACAGGGAAACGGCCAGCCTGGCAACCATTAGAGACGTTGGCTGCCAGGGCTGACAATAAAAATCGCCTGTTTTACATTTGTGACTAACAGCAACCTTAATCTTTTGGTCGACACGGGTGCGTCATACCGCTAAAAAATTGTGACAGATCGATAATATCATCTTAGGAAACTTCATTAAAATTGCAGGCAGCTAATGGCACGTCAATTAACACCTATGGCGAGCGAGTCATGTCCCTCAACATTGGCCTACGAATGCAATTCATCTGGACTTTCACAATCGCCGATGTTGCAATGCCAATCCGAGGCGCAGATTTTTCGGCACACTTTCATTTATTCTTCGACTTAATTTCGCGTACGCTTACCGACGCGCGTACGAATCCGCAGCGCCGCGGATTAACATTAAGGCTCTCTACAATTGGTCTGACAGCTGTGATAGCCAAGGCAAATGTGTATGAGAACTTATTACAAAAATACAAGTTATTATTATCACCATTTACATATGCAGAGCCTATCAGGCATAATGCCACTCATGCCATAAAAACGACTGGACCCCCAGCACATGCCCAACCGCGTCGTCTAAACCCTAACAAACTGCGGGTAGCTAAGGACGAATTTGAACATAGGCTCAAACTGGGCATAATCAAACCGTCCTCTAGTCCTTACGCTACACCACTCCGCATGGTCCCGTGCGGGGATTATAGGCTATTAAATGCCCAAACCATCCCGGACAAATATCCAATCCCCCACATCAAAGATTTTGCTCTATCGCTGGAAGGCGCCATGGTTTTTACAAATTTGGACCTGCGGAAAGCGTTTTATCGGATTCCGATCGAGCCAACCGACATCCCAAAGACAGCAATAACAACTTCCTTTGGCCTATATGAGTTTACCAGAATGTCCTTCGGTTTGCGCAACGCAGCTCAGTCTTTCCAAAGACTCATCGATGAAGTTCTTCGCGGACTGTCCTATACTTACGCTTATATCGATGATGTCCTGATAGCCAGCAAAACACATGAAGAACACTACTACCATCTTCAGACAGTTTTTCAACGCCTACAACATTACGGCTTAAAGTTAAACGTTGAGAAATGTCTATTCGCTGTCCGTAGCCTGACTTTTCTTGGCCACATAATCGACAACCACGGGTTAACTCCCTTGAACCAAATCAGTAAAAGCTATTACTGATTTTCCACCACCTTCAATCTTACGTCAACTTAGAAGATTTCTAGGAATGATAAACTACTATCGTCAATTCATCAACAATTGCGCTAGCATACCTTTAACTTTAACGAATCTCTTATCTAAGCATAAAAACAAGAACCCAAAACTTACTTTGTCCGTAGATGAGATGGATTCCTTCAATGTTGCTAAGCAAGCATTACAGAATTGTGTCAAATTATCATATATAATATCCTCAGATGACGCAAAACTGACTCTGACCACTGACGCATCGTCTAACTCGGTCGGTGCAGTCCTCCACCAAATTATTAACGGAATTGAGAAGCCGCTGTCATTCTTTTCTGTTAAGCTCAACTTGGCACAGTTGAAGTATAGTACCTTCTCACGCGAGCTGTTGGCAGTCTACTTAGCCATCAGGCATTATCGTCACATACTAGAAGGACGTGACTTCACAATAGTTACAGATCACAAACCATTGACGTATGCTCTGCACGCGAGATCCGAGGAGCATAACCATCGTGACAATCGCTATATGGACTATATAGGGTAATTTACCTCGGATATCCGCTACGTCAAAGGCACCAGCAACACAGTGGCCAATGCGTTATCTCGCACAACCCTCAATACTATTCAACCTACTACACTCAATTTTGACTCCTTAGCAGACGAACAGCTGAGTGACGAAAGATTACCAGCTGTCCGATACAGACTGAAAAAAGACCACTTCCGTTTACAGATAAGTCTGTATACTGTGACGTCAGCACGGGCAATCCACGCCCTTAGATACCGCCAACAATGCGACGTCCAATATTTGATCACTTTCATTCTCAAGCTCACCCGGGTGCTAAGGCAACGTTGCGGACCATATCGGATATATGGCAACTGATATTAAACAGTGGTCCCGCACGTGCCTACGTTGCCAAGCAACCAAAGTCGACAGATACACCAAAGGGCCTGAATCAACTTTTCCCAATCCTGATAGACGATTCACCCACCTGCACGCTGATTTAGAGCGTGTAGACGGCTACGAATATATACTCATCATAATAGACCGCTTCACGCGCTGGCCAGTAGCCATACCTCTCCCATCAATAACAGCTGAAGCAGTGGCGAACGCAATTTTTACTCACTGGATTGCCGTTTTTGGATACCCTTCGGTAATTACCACTGATAGGGCTCCGCAGTTCCAGTCCACGGCGAGTTTACTAATTTATTGGGAATCAAGCACATCTCTACCACGGCGTAACACCCTTGTGCCAACGGCCTGGTGGAAAGGTTCTAGAGACAACTCAAATATGCGCTCACAGCATCTACAAACGGCCGCACTTGGGTAGACAAACTGCCTTTTGTTATGCTCGCTTTGCGTAACACTGTCAAACCAGATCTGAAATGCACCAGTGCAGAATTAGTCTTCGGGACACCCTTAAGTTTGCCCGGACAAATTTTCAACACTATCACTGATGATCTTCCTTCCAGTCATTTTGTCAGCGACCTCAAACAGAAAATGACTGACATCATTTACACCCCAACACGGGCATATCAAAAACCTTATTACGTTCCTGCAGACCTGCACCAAGCAGAGTATGTTTTTCTCCGCAGAGATACGGTCGGTAAGTCTCTCACACCTAATTATACAGGACCACACCGGGTCATCTCTCGGACATCAAAATACTTTGTCATAGACCTTGCGGGGAAGCATAACACGGTCAGCATCGAGCGATTGAAACCTGCATATATACATCATGATGGCAAGCCTTTGACCACTCCTCATAAAACACATTCAGAATCTTCTTGCACACAACCATTTTCAGCAGCTGATTCAGAAGCAAATCCACGTACCTGTACCAGGTCGAGTAGGCACGTTCATTGACCTGCTAAATTCAAAGTGTCTTTTACATATTAATACTCATAATGCTATGACTATTAATCTCGAGGGGAGGGGGTATTTCATGGAATATTCCATACCTACCTGTCACCCCTCCGAGATAATGCATTTTTCACGCATAATCACCTCTTAACCAATCAGCATCTTAGTTTCAGCAAACTAGGTTTTTCATTGGCTGAGACCATAAAACTGTAGCAAATTTGAGTAAAAATACCTTTTCCCGCGTACTGCCTTTGGAGCCGATTCTGAGACCACAAACTCAATAAATAGAAGCGTTTTTATTCGATTCAAACAGTCAGAACTTCAACCCTGGAGAGATGCTAAAAAAATCCACGCAAGCCAAAACTTAACCTAACTACACTTTTCGCGTACTAACTCGACAAACAGTATTTCGCTCTCTCAGAAACATTGCTTACAACATACTAAAGTGAATTGACCCACTACTAAACAGTATTTGTAAATCTCAATCCAACATCAAAACAGCTAAAGGTACCCAAACCTTACAAACTTTGAACAGTAACTTTAACAAACGCACACATGCACACAAGTGACTGAACTCCCACAAAAGACATTTTGTAATACGATAAAACATCTTGTTTAATTTCATACACAAATCCTAACCACAAGCCTACACACATTGAAACTCAGCATAATCCTTCTACATATTTTATTACAACTGGTTGCACTTGATCAGCAATATCTATCTTGATTGTGCATGTTCAATTGATATAAAATGAATGTTATTTGTTAAACCTTTAATCACGCTGTCCTCATTTTTGATTCCTCTTGAATGATTTTACCTTTCAACGTTCTTATTTTTATATTTGTTGTGGATGAATGTCTTGTGAACATCTACATTTCTAAGCCTTCTAATAACCTAACCTTTTGATACACAAAATACATTCGCCAATCTGCAACAAAATTTGTAACCCCGACGTTCAAATCTGCACGCAGCAACCAAAATCAAAAATTGATAACCCTAGCCTCTACGCATAACGAAAACTGATCAAGCACAAGCATCTGCAATCATTTTTTCCGCGCAAAACCTATTTCTTTTTTTCCCTTCCAAAAATCACGCTGAATCAACATGGCTGAACCAATTTCTCCAGACTGAGGCTGCAATCAAACTGGAAATGCCTCCATACAATTCTAACGCACAAACGTGGTTTATACAGCTTGATGCGATACCTCCAGGTTAGACACATTACATCGCAGCAATCGAAGTTTGCCTTCGTTGTAGAAAAATTACCTGCAGAGGTGGCTGCAGAAATAGCGGACATTCTCACTAGCCTCCCGCCTGATTACACTAAATGAAATACTCAGGCAAGCCATATTACGCCGCACGGGTTGTTCAGATCCGTAACAAGCTGCTCAGTTGTTTGCTTGATGTAATGAGTTATTTCTATGTATTTGTTTTCTTCATTCTCTAGTCATACCTTGGTTGTAGCATACAAGATCGTTAAGACTTCTTTGAACACGTCTACTGTTTAACTGACCAAACTGCTAAAAAGGAAGAGGTCAAAGTGAAGATAAAATTATGTTCCCAATTTGTATTAACATCACTTATAACCAGTCAAATTTTCATATTCTAAGCATTGGTGGTTCCTGAGATATAAAACTTCCTTACTTTGTTGTTTGATCTTCAAAATATACAGATATTACGTGACCATCTTGAAAAAAAGATCCATACAGTGGAGAGCAAGGTCTGAGAGCAACATACGGGCTGATCGGAAATATTCTAAAATATTTGTCTGACTGTCACCTCTCTCTTTCCATCTCTCCTTGCAGATGATTTTATTTGTTAAATTCAATTTGACAGCCCAAATTGTGAGTGTTTGGTTAGTATTTCATTCACTAGGTGGCATATAAAGCTGGTAGTTTATTGTTTTGTGTCTTATCTTATGTTATTTACTGTTTCACCGCTATAGAAATGGCTACTGATCTATGCCAACTGATAATGCTGAAATATGGCTACAGTTTACTTCAGGTTCATTATTTTAGATTTGGTTTGCAAATTATCCCCCATAACTAAATTTCCCCGGGTGATCCAAATGAAGATTTTTCAATTTTCAAAAGAGGAGACCGTAACATTTCTAAAAAATATACCATATTTAGCTTAGTATTTATCGATCCACCCACGAGGATAGAATGTGGCACAAGGCCGGTTTAATGTGTGTATCCCCGAGCCCGTAGGCTCGGCCAAAAATATAGCCTTTTTGAAAACCCGCCTAGACGGATTCAGGCCCTGTCTACCTTCGGCAAAGCTTCGTCCGGGTTCCTCTCTGCTAATACAGAGAGTTCGACAGACGCCGACTCGGAAGCTCACAAAGGCAGCGTACTACACTTTGATCCTAGCCTCCGGGCCGAGCATACCATATTTAGCTTGGTAACATTTTTTTTCGGTGAACATTGATATCGGCCATTGATATACGGGATACATGCTCTAGCGATCATGTCTCTTTCGATCCGTGACTGTATATGTTGCCATTACTTTCTGCGGTAGATTGATTGCCAACCAATGCTATAGAACCCAATAAGAGATGGATTCATTTCCGAAAGATATTTGCGCGTAAGTGAAAGTAATAAACTCGACTGGAATTCGACACTGCTCCTATTTCTCATCCTATTATACACAAATTATCCCCCATAACTAAATTTCCCTGGATAGTTCAAACGATGACTTTTCAATTTACAAAGGAGAAGACCATAATCTTTCAAATAAACAATATTTAGTTTCATAAAATGTTTTCCTGGTGAACAATGATATCGACCAGACTATAATCTATCAGTTTGTAACTACTGTCATAATGACAGGCAGTTTTTTTAATTGACAGGATGTACCTACTTTGTTGTTTATGAGAATATTTTTCAACACGTTAACATGTTTAAATCCTCATAGTATTTAGTATTGTTGAAGTTATCGCTAACATTTCTGTTGAGATTTACAAACTCTAAGTTTCGTTCACTTTGGGCATATCAATCCATGAAATTTGAATAAGCTGATTTGTTAGGAAAAATACATTGACAAAAGCCCTAATTTGAAGTTTAATGATTTTTTAATTTAATTTAATTTTATAGGACTTCATGATAAACAATAATTTTTAAAAAATTGTTTTTTTTTCTTTTTAACAGTGAAGAATAAATTCTTAGGATTTTTTACTCTTGAGCATGCAACATGTGTAAATATTTCTTTCTGGAGTCAAATTCCAACTTTTTCAAGTGTTTGGCCTTGTGATTTGTTTATCATTCAAGCAAACGCAGGGTGATTCTTGTATATATAAAAAAATTAAAGATATGCAAAAAAACCAATGTTGCATTATTATTAAATAATACACATGTAACTCGTAGGATTACCCCCACTTGGTTGCCAAGACACCGTTACGTGACACTATTAAACAGCTATAAAAATAGTATACTTCCTATTTCTTTCTCTCTTTTTTCTTTCCTTTCATAGTGTTGTCACTTTCTCACATACATTCATTCACATACAACTCCTAATAGCTACATTCTAATGTCTTCTTTCTTTTAAGCTATTTTTGCATGTTTATTTTCTTTCTTTTAAAAAATACTCGGGTTCATTGAATTGTATTAAGCTTTTCCATTTATGATAACTACATATAGTTTTTAATTTCATAAAATTATCACTTGACTGCTACAAAATACAGACATTTAAAAGATTTAAAAGTTTATAGAATTATAGTAAAAGTTTATAGAATTGTTTTCATTTCTTAAAAAATTTTATTAGAATAATCTAATAATTTTTTTTCAGAAATTAAAACAATTCTTGTAAAAATTAATTATTCATCAAAAAATTGTTTTCATAAGACAATAGTGTTCATAATATGTTTTATTCATGAAAGCAATTAAAAATTTTTCTAATTACATAATATCTTAGTTTTATTGCATTTTTTATTTCATGATTCAGGGCAGAATTTCAGCAACTAGGTGTCCTTTTTGATCAAAAGATTTTTCTGATTTAAATTCTCCTTATAACAAATATAAGCATTAAGGTATATAAAAAAAAGAATTTCATAAAATCTAAATAAGTTATGGGGAGCGAGTAATAAATTTACTGATACATATTAATTTTGAAGATCTTCCAATAACTTCCTCCTGGATCACCACGTACAAAAATGCGCTTACCATTGTTCTTAGTTGTGAATTTATCTTCCTCTACTAATTTAGTCACGCGCACCATTATCTGAACCGCTCCTTTTATTTTTTCGTAGTTCTTTAAGACCCACAGCCTCCTGTTGTCAAGAGAAAACCATTGCTGTTTATACCAGCATACAGTTATTTGAGGGATATCTTTAATCTGGATTCTATTACATAAAAGGTCATCAAGTGTTTCACCAAGTTTTACGCCTCCATGACGTCCCTTTTCATAAAAAGTGGTAGCAATTGAGTCCTGTGTGTAATGAATTTCAGAAGGTGAGAGTTTTTTGCAGCCAGTCAATAAATCAGTATTAATTTCACTGGAATATCTATTTTCTTGAGCATAAACTTGCCTTTGTTCTGGTTTTCTCAAATTGCATTCAAATTGTCGCTTTCTGTGTTCATAAATTCTTTCATTCGGATCACTTTCGGTTCTTATATGTGTATTTGTTGCATATTGCCGTTGTGGTGGGGATGAAATTTCACTGTTATTTTCCTCTCCAGTGAAAAATGACAGTAAACCTCCCATGTCAGCAAATTAAAAAGGTCTAAGTTTTCTGTAGATTGTTGTTAATATGAAGATAATTCAGATGTTCTTTGTGGTATTGCTTCTTAGATGAATTTCCCCATGAAAATTGTTGCAATTCAACAGGATGCTCTTGAAAGGCTGTTTCCTTATTTCCAAAAATGGAGAAAAATAAACAAGAATTAGTATGAAAAAGATAACAGGGATTAATAAGAAAAAGAAAAGAATTCATAGAAAAAAAAAAAAGAAATTATGAGAACATGACAAGAATTAACTTATGAATTCTTTATTTGCCTATGTTTCTGAGATGAGGTATTGTAATTATTTACACTATTTATATTGCTCAGACTGTTGCTCTCATCTTTGTTTCCATATTCATCAGTTTCATCTGGCCTTCATCAGATGATAGTAAAGAGAAATAACTGATACCCAGAATAGGCATGACAAATGGAACTAGAACAATCTATCCTGGTGGACGAAATAAAGGGTTTGGTTCAAAATTCCAATCACCTGAGGAAAGTCGGAGTACTCCTTCCATGTCTACTGAACAGGCTCATCCTTTGTTCCCTGATCAGGATAGGGTTTACCGGTTACATCTTTCTTCTACCAGAGCCACAATGATTTAACTGTCTTAACTTTTTGGTGATCAGATTAACAAGTGGCTGTGACTTTCCATTGTGATGGTACTAGGTTAGCAGTTTGTTTGCTGTAGCTTCCAACTGGTTGATAAGAGCCTGAACCCTTTGGTAGTGCTTAGAGAGGGTGCATTGATCAACAGTCGCATAATGTCGGGGTATCTGTAGTGCCATGTCATGCATAGGTAGGTGTCCCTGCCTGAGACCACATTATGCTCTCTTCTCAGCCACACATTGGCTGGTTTGTATTGGCATTGGGAACAGTAACAATTATGGTTGTCTTTTTTCTCTCTTCTCAAAACATATCTAATAGAAATCACAGCAGAAAGAAATACTAAACCAGCAAACAAAAGACCACATATCCCTCCTCAATCTTTCTCCAATCCAATATTCGTGGTATCCATTCCAACTTCTGCAGCAGAGAATCTTTTCTCCTGAAACAGTCGCCAGATATCATTGCCCTTTGTGAAACCAACTTGAATTCTTCCATTGCTACCAATGAATTCTTGGTTCCAGTCTATCTTCACTTTGCCAAAAAGATTCCAGCATTCACATGCATGGCCTTGATGTCTAAATCCAATATAATCTTCCGATGGCCAGGGAATTGTCTCTCAAGGTCATTGAATATTCATGTGTTTTTGTCTTTCACTACTAAACTCTGTTAGCTAGCTCTTTTCTCGTTTATCACTCCCCCTCTTCTCAGAACTGCAGTATATTAGACATAATAGCCGACACTATAGAAAAGGGTCTTTTTCTCCATCCACCTGCGAACATCTTTGTCTTCGGTGACTTTAATGCTCACCATGACATGTGACTTTAACATTCTAAAGCTACTAATGTTGCCGGTATTCAGGCATTAAATTTTTCCATTGCCCAATCCCTTACTCAAATTGTGGACTTCCCTACTCATTTCCCTAGCAAAATCAAGCAACAAGCTTCTCTACTCGATTTTTTTCTTACCTGCTTTTGGTAACTTGGACCACTCCGTGATATCTATTGATATTTCGTTCCAATCATCTATTAAATAGGAACTCCCTATTCATAAGACCACTTTCCGGGACTCAATCCACGATTTTCTTTGTGACACTGCATGGACTGACATATTCATTCTCCCAATTGAAAATTGCAGAACAGAGGTTTCTTCTTGGGTCAAAGCCTCATGGATGCTTTCATCCCCCCCCCCCTGGAAATATCAGGTGAAACTTTAATCGTTTCCTACATGGTTCACACCAGCATACTCGGCCGCTATAGCACATAGGGAGCACTATTTTCGGCTATACCGGTGTGACAGCTCTCATCATAACAGGTGTCTATTTATTACTGCTTGTAATAAATGTAAGCGAGTCCCTGCTTGCCGAGAGAATGAAGCCCTGTATAGCATCTAACAACTTCGGCTCCCGTGATTACTGACTACTTTGTAATAGGGTATTAAATAAGTGCAAGGTCTCTATTGCTCACCTCTTCAATCAATTTAAGGTATTATCATCCTCTGTGGATAAAGCTGAATGTTTTGCCCATAAATTCTCCTCAAACTTTAATCTTGACTCATCTGGAGAATTCCTGACTAACTTCCCTCTTAGAACTGAATCTCTGTTAAGTGATATGCATATAACCCCTTCTATAGTTTCTGCTATCATTTCTAACCTTGATCCACACAAAGTATGTGAATTCCATGGTGTCCCTGTAATAGTCATTAAGAAGTGTGCTCCTGAACTGACTCCTGTTCTCTCAAAACTATATAATAAATGCCTCGCTGCCTCTTGCTTTCCTGCCTACTGGAAGTCAACATCTGTTGTTCCTGTTGAATTCTGTTGAACCGTCTGACTCATCCAAATAGTGGTCTATCAGCCTTCTACTTCTTTTTAGGTAACTTCTAGAGGCCATAATCAATGCCAAATTAGTTCATCATCAGCAGGGCCTTTTTTCAGACAAGCAATACACTATTTGTTTCTCCAGATCAACTGCTGATGTCCTGATGATAATTGTGGAAAGAATCTGTCATGCTTTAGATAAAAACACTGAAGCCTGGGATGTAGCATTGGACATTTTAAAAGCCTTTGACAGGGTCTGGTATACAGGTCTTCTCCATAAGCAGAAAGGTTACAGTATCTCTGGGCACATTTTTGAGCTGATCCAGTCTTTCTTATAAAATTGTATAATGAAAGTTATCCTCAATGGACACTCATCTAGATATTTTTGTAGGGCTCCATCCTTGATCCTACGCTGTTTTTAATTTTCATTAATGACCTTCCTGATGACATCAGCTCTTAACTTGGCATCTACACTGATGACACAAACATTTACTCCTGCTTCGATAGTAAGGCTGATCAGTCCGTCAAGGTCAAAATGTCCAAAATGACCTCAAGACCATCGTTAAATGGTACAAAAGTTGGCTTGTCAATTTTAACGCCTTCAAAACTAAACTTCTCTCCATTAATCATCTGATAGACCCCTCTCTTCCTTCCATCAGCATGGCTGATGCTAACCTCCAGAAAAGTGACACGCTGCACCTTCTCAGGCTCATGTTCTCTGCTCATATGAAGTGGAAAAACTATATTGAATCCATTGCTAGGTCAGCTGCTAAGAAAGTCAGTTCACTATGATGTCAGGTGAAACAATTTTTTACTCCAGAATCTATCTTACATATCTATAAGTCTACCATTTGTCTATGATTAGAATATTGCTGCCATGTTTGGTCTGGTGACTCTGCTGTTTACATTAAGCTCCTTGATGAGATCCAAAGAAGAATCAGCAATATGAGTGGTCTTGATCTGGCAGCTAGACATCAGTCACTTGTCCTTCACCTTAAGGTTGCCTCTCTGTGCCTTTTTTATAAATACTTTTATGGTAATTGTTCAGATGAGCTCTTCGCTATGGTACCTAAAATTTATAACTTTAAGTGCAGTACTAGACTGGTGTTGAGATCTCATCAATTTAGTTGAGCCGATTAGATGTAGCTGTAGGTTCAATGTTAACAGTTTCTTTTCTCGCACTTTTCACTCGTGGAATTCCCTTCAGGCTCCATGCTCTCCAGCCAACTTTAATCAGCAAAAATTTAAATGCAATGTCAATTGCTATCAACTATCCTCCTGATTACACTTTTCTCTTTCTGCTCATTATTCATGTTTCTGCTTCTAATTCTTTCACACCCTATAATCCTTTGTGTTTTAGTGGCTGTACTGCCTTGTGTGGGGTTGATACTGATAAAAAAAAAAACAACAACAAAAAAAAATCATGTGACAAGATTTAATGCCAAGTTTGTAAATGTTATAATAACGTGGTAGAGATATATACAACCCATATGTAAGAAACAAATATTGTTAAACTAAACATCAAATTTCGAACTGAACCCTTTATTTCGCTCACTGGGGTAGACTGTTCTAGTTTCACGTGCCATGTTTGATGGATGTCAGTATCAGTTATCTCCTCATCAGCTATCCACTGTGCCATGTGTCCTTGAGGACACATAGCACAGTGGATAAAGGCGTTGGTTAGATCCAGTGACAGGACCCAAAGAGTGTGAGTTCAATACCCAGTTAAGGCAGTGGAGAACTTTCAGAGGGAAATTAACAGGAGATAACTGATAACTGACATCCATCAAACATGGCACGTGGGACTAGAACAGTCTACCCCAGTGAGTGAAATAAAGGGTTCAGTTCGACATTCCAACCACCTGAAGAAGGCCGGAGCATACAACGACCGAAATGTTCTAAAAAATATGGCGACAAAGATGAGGGCAATAGTCCGAAAAATGCAAATAATGTACATAATATCTCATCTCAGAAATATAGACAGACTCTAAACATCAAATATTGACTTTATTGTTCAATAACTATGAAACATTTTTTAATATATTTTCAAATACATTTTTAATTTTTTTCAAAATAATAACAGATTTGTGTGGACTGCGGATGCTTTTTTGGTTCCTTTTTCTCTGAGAAAACGCTTTAGATGAAGTCAGCTATTCTTGATTGTTTGAGCAGGAACTAAAGATTCATTTAAATCAACAAAATTATTTTCATGAATTCTAGACCTCCAATTTTATTATCACCACTGCTTTTTTTGTTTTTGTTTATTCAGTGAAAATCCCTACAAAATATGAACCAGTCAACTATTGTCTGCTTCGAGTAACTGTAGGCACTCAAAATCAACCACTCGGGATATCTTTTAGTCCATAAGTGTATTAACAAAATTATTTTCAAAATGTTCATTTTCTGAAAGATATATTTTTGTTTTCCTAAAGCTGGTTATAGGACATCCCAAAATACATCTAGATTTTGCAGATTTTACGTCATTCTGGGGTCTTTTTAGTTCTTTGTCCAAATCCATATTTTGCTCATGTTAAGTTTAAAAAACAAAAAAAAAAAAAAACACTATATAAAGTTCCCTATTTTTTATCTGTAATGTTGAATGTGTTAAAATTATTCAACTTTTTAACAAGAAAACAGAAAAATCTTCCATCTTAACTAAATCAACAATCTATTATGACATCTCACAAATTTGTATTTAGATGGTTTTATGGGCGAGTAAAAGTCTAGAATCGGGACAATAATTTGTGAGTTAAAATTTCATTTATTGTTTCTAATATGTTTTCAAATACATTTTTTTGATATTTTTCAAAACATATATTCATATATATATATATGTTCACATTCATGTGGATGCTTGTTGGTTCCTTTTTCTCTGAGAAAATGCTTTAGATGAAGCCAGTTATTTCGATTGTTCGAGCATGAACTAAAGATTCATTTAAATCAATAAAATTATTTTTATTATAACTTTGTGATTGTACACCAGAACATTTAAGCCATTATAAGCGGACAGACCCTAACTAATGAACGTAGAACCATATATATAGAAAAATCTAATGTGTTGCACTTTTTCAATGAAAGGGACACAACTCTCTAACTTTCAATATCTTCTTTTATATAATACATGCGAATGTCAGTGTATCACTGTGTCACACTTTTTCAATTAAAGAGACGCAACTCTCTAACTTTCAACATCTCATCTTCTTTATGTAATAAATGCGGATGTCAGTGTGTCATATTTTTTCAACTTTACACCGAGAGGCTGTAGCCCAACATATCATACCATTTTGGAATCAGGTTGATTCCGTGTGAAAATTAAAAACATTCCGGGTTGGATCCAAACTAGCAATCTTGAAATTTTGAATTCCCAAATTTTCATTACTGCGATTGTTTTCGGCGATCTTTTAACGTGATGTCTTCACGACATTTTTTTTTTGTAAAATACCAATTTTCATAACTTAGAAATAAATTTGGGAATAATTGAAATTAATTACGAAATCCAGCGAAAATCACCCATAAAATAAAAATAATTGTTTGTACAGAAAGTGAGGGCCTACGTACATCAAATTGTCTTTAAACTAAGTGGCAACAGAAGAATTACCGTTGAACTGTTAAAAGGTAAGTTTAAATATTAATGCAAGACTTACATTTTGAATTCTTCTATAGTTTATTCTTGCTTATCACGTCTACTTCTCCCTGTCTATTTTGATGGAGGCTCAATCAAGAGTCCTCCGCAGGAGATAGCGTGTTCAATATGTCTGTCTATGACTGCTTCTAGAGTCTTTCTCGATCTATCAGGAACAAATTCTACAAAGTAATTAAATTCTTTAGAATTTCTTTCAATTCCTTCAAAGAGCTATTGTTGATGAAGCAATCGGACGCGTTTATATTTTTTTTTTTATGATTGCTTTTTGGACATCCCCAAATCCGTCAGGACAACTTTTGGATACCAAGGTCATACTGCAGCAACAATCTTCATCAGTTCTTTATTCTACAATTAACTTGTTTTCTTTCAAAAAGTTCTTGTTCTTCAAAAGTACTAGCAAATTTTCTACTTTCATTTTTGCACATGCAAATTATGACCCCTGTTTTATGGCCCCCGATTCTAGACTTTTACCCAAACACTTTCTGGTTTCTGGTCATTAGATCTAATAAGGTAACTTAATTTATTGTCTCTCTTAAAAAATCCCAACACATTTTCCTGACACACCGTTTTGCCTTTCATTCCGACCTGAAGAAGCCAAACCATCACTCGTCTCATTGAAACGTAACATTTATTATAAGCTTTTCCATTTTGTCTCATCATCATCACTTGTGTTTTTTACGGATACTAATATTAGGTTAGAGAAAAAGGCCGCCAAAAATAAAATATATAAAATAATATTAAAAATTTGTGGACGTAGTTGAAGACGGTTTGTAAGTTACAAAAAAAGTTTTTTATAGATTAATCGCTGTTAGTTTGAGTAAATTCAATGACGTTCAAGTTTGTATCTACTGAAAAAAGAGAAGATAAATATGGCTCTTTGGTCGTAGACAATGTGGGAAATTTATACCTCTGAGTAAATAATTGTAAACCCTCTAATATTTATATATACAAGGATACTCACAAAAATGGAAACAACAAAACAAACATTTTTTATCTGGTTGTTATGTGGTTTTGGAGAAATGAGAGTGTAGTGAACAAAACAAGATCTAAATTTAAAAATTCAAATGCTAAGCACTGACTCATTAATTTTGTTAGAAATTAAAAAGACTCGAATTTACAAACTTTGCTTAACACACATGTAAAAACGAATCCAAAAGAAAACTCGCAAAATTTCACACCTTGATGCCAAATATTTTTTCGCCAATAAGAAACTAGGAAACATTTAAAAACAAAATTCAAATAATCTTCAATTCTCAAAAACAAAATTCTTTTACGGACCTTTTCGCGAGCCGACGTGAGGTTTGTTTGTCTCCCAATGAAAAGGCCCGGATCATGTCCGGGAGTGAATTCCCAAATTACCTTTTCAAGCCCCACTAACAAAATAAAAGACGGGCAAGTTCGCCTGTCACCAGAGAGAAGGAGACGAGCGTATTAACACGCCCCTTTGGCAAACGTCAAGCGATCGTTATTATTATCTCAACCTTTCTCCCTCACCTCTTTTATACTTGATAAAAGAACGGAACATTTTAAGACTGAGTGATTACTTCAAAGACATTCCTACCCTACAATGACGCTCATACATACATACACGCATACATTCCTGCCTATGTATACATAAACTCATTCTTGCAAGGACTACTACGAACGTTTTGACGACCTTGTATCAACCAAAATACATTAATTTTATTTGTAAAAACCATGATTGATTTATATGTATATAAATGTTGTTTTACTTTACAATTTGATTTTCTTGTTTTATACCCCTCTTATCTACCCCTCTTATCTATCTAACAAGGCCAAATCAAACTAATCTGTTTCAACACATACACATCACTATGACTGATAACTCACTATAAGAGACAACACTAATGCTGATTAAAACTGTCAGTTTTGGGTCAAATATAGATCAAATATGTATCTGAATCCGACAGAATGATAAGATAAAGAATAAGAAAAGACTTTCTCTTAGTTTTTTTATTTTATTTTTTGTCGATAGAATTTTCTCGGATAAAAGTCGCTATAAATTCACGCTTCTGCAACTACAAACCAGAGTACAGTGTAACCCGGATATAAGAGAGATGTCGGGACCGGAGAAGAATGATCTTATATCCGGGTTTCTCTTATATCCGGGTCTAATTTATATACATTAACACAGGCTCTAATTTGGGACCAGATAAAATCTCTCTTATATCCGGGTCTCTTATATCCGGGTTACACTGTATTTGATTTTGATGGTATTGAATTAACTCCTTAATTTTCTAATTGCCCAAGCTATTCCTAGGGGTCGCTATCTCTAATGTATAAATACTCGAGAATACATCATTCTCTCTCTTCTTTTCTTTCAATTTTCAGTGGACGCTGCGACTATGTAAGGCTCTCGCAGAAGATTGTGTTTTCACCTCCGTGAGTAGGGCGCTATGCTTTTCCTTGGAAAGACATCATGAACATTATACACACATACACACACATCTACAAACGTACGAACATACTTTGAAACACAAACTCTTTACGTTCATGCACACAAACACGTTAATGTTTTTGTCTTTTGTAAACCTTATGTTTGTACATATATATCAGTTTCTTGTTGTTTTTTTTTTACATTTTCTATTTGGTAGGCTTATTGTCCAAGTTTGCCATATTTGCAGTGGTCTTTATTTCAGTAGTTCCAAACGTATTCATATCACAATGCGTATGAAACCCCACCATCCGCTACAATGGTAAAGGAAAGCTCACCTTTCATTGATACGCTATTACTGGTAGTGTACACAGGGTCAGTGCATGGGTTTTGTAGGCACCCCATGAATCTTTGATATAGCCCCTCAATCTCCGAATGTATGATATGGGGCCCCCACTCTCTCAATTTTCTTAAATTAGTATTCAAGTTAAAAAAACACAAATTTTATTGTGACCTAATTATGCACAATAATCGACCATATGCAATATTAGTGAACATTGAACAATTTAACTAGAAAAATCGAAAATACAATGCAAATACAGAGAATTGGTCATTTATTCAATTGATTCCATAAATCAACAATGTTTCATGCCAATTTTTAACATCAACTAGTGATTTTTGTTGTTAAAAACTTTAATTTATTAACACATTGACCATTAAAACATACTGAATTTTAGAATTAGAGTTTTATTTTTTTCGAGTCTTAGGCTTCTTAGCATAAACAAAACAAATTCATGGATTTGGACGAACAAAAAACAGTCTCCAGAATCGCCAAATCAGCGAACATTTATCAACCTTTAGTTTTCAGTTTTGCTTAGTTTAAATTTATAACGTATCTAAATGTAGATAGTAAAGAAGCAAATGTTAAGATAACGAGGGTCACAAAGCATTACTTTATGCCCCTACAGTGGGCTAGGCCATGGCCACCGATTCAGAAGGCCTGTTTCATTGGGGTAGGGAAAAATGTGACGTCATCATATTGAGTCCGACTTTCAAGAAGTGTGTTGTTTGTTTTTTGTGTATCAGATTTTTTACGGTGGCATTTTTAAATTATTTATTAATACTTTCTTTTAAATATTGAATTAATTTAAAAAAGCAAAAGCAATGCCTTATAGATGCGTTCTAACAAATTGCAAAGGGAATTATAAAAACGGAATGTATTTTCTTTCCCTAAAGATAAAGAATTATCTGATGTTTGGATGCGTTTCAGCAGAGTGAGTATTTTTTGTATTAAAAAATAAGTAAATTTTATTGAAACTTTAATGATAAAATTAATACCATGTCTTTGTAATTCATAACATGAAGTTTTAAGACATAAATCTAGCAAGAAAGTTTACATTCATTCTTGTATGAGGTTTTACCGTTTTACATTTTAAAAGCAGCATGTACAAGTTGTACGTGTTGCTTTTAAAATGTAAAACCTCATTTTTTTGTAAGAAATAAACTTTTAAAAAATTTTCGACATAAATTCATTCATGAATTCCTAAAGGAATATTTTATATGCATAAAAAATGATTCTAAATTGTTTTATTCGTGACTAAATGAAACTTTTAATTGAATTAATTTCATTTTCATGTCTAATTCACAACACATTTTAAAACAAAGTTTTGTTTTAAAAAGTTATTAAACTCAATTGAAACTTTGAGGATTAAAATAATTTCATATCTTTATAATTCACAAAAAACACATTAAAAAGAAAGTTGTGAAAGTTTTTAAAAGCTGAATTCTAATATTAAAAAAATAAACTTTAAAGAAATTTTTGAAATTCATAAAGGAATCTTTTTAGGCATAAAAATAATTCTAATAATTTAACAATTTTTTAGAATTGTTCTATTCATAAGAATGTTTTTTTATTTATCATTTTGAATTAAAAAAATGAATAAACATTAAAAATTCTCTTATTTGTACATAACTTCATTACTAATAATCTTTTGTTGAATTCTCTCCACTTTTCCCAAAATTGCTAATGCTTCAGCTTCATATTGTAGATTTTTGCTGATTGATTTTCTTAGATTTTCACAAGAATTTAAAATAGGTTTGGTTTTTAAAATCTTTTTGAGTTATTAGGTATGTGAACTACATTTTTGGACATAAGGAGAGAATCGTCAACTTTTGATGAAGAAACAGGTGTCACAATTGCAGTTAAACTAAAAAAAAATATATCTTCGTGGTGGCGCTATTCCTAGAATTTTCCCAAGCTGTCCTCACATTTATCTTCATTGAATACTTCTAGAGAGTCTCCAGATTCCAGAAGAATCCGACTAGAGAATTCTGATCTTAAAAGTGCTTAAAATCAAAGTATTAATTTCTGAAATTATTTGATTTTTAAATCTATTTATTGTTTGTGTCTAATTTATTTGCTTGTTTGTATTTATTTGTTTCTTATTTATGTTTAATTGTTTTATTTATTCATCTTAATTATTTTATTTATTCATCATTTAATTATAATTTGTTTATTTAATTATTGTTTGTTCCCTAATTCATAATTCAGTTGTCACAGTATTTGAGTAATAATCTCTTACTTAATGATTACAAAAATTGTAACTTTACAGAATAATTATTAAAATTGAAATAAAAACATGCAAATTAAAAAACTTTCAAATGTGAAACCATTTTTAAAATCATGAATGAATTTTTCAGTCTTAAAATTGTCTGTTTGTAATCTACTTTTCTATAAGTATTATTTGAATTTTAAATCTCTTTTTTGTATCAAATTTATTTACTTTCATGTATTTCGTTTATTTATCATTTACTTGTAATTTGCTCGTCTGTTTATTTTTAATTGTTTGTTTACTAATTCATAATTGAGTTGTTCCTGTCGGAGTGTAAGAATAATAATCATTAATTACGATATTGTAACTTTACAGAATAATTACTAAAATTAAGATAAAAACATGCAAATTAAAACAATACTAATTATGATTTTAAAAATATTTTCAAATTTGAAACAAAAAAATAATGAACGAATTTCAGTCTTTAAAATTTAATGAAAACATGATGTTTAATTTCTTTACTTTTTAAAAGAAAACATTCAGCAACATTTTTTTTCTCATCGGTTATTTTAAAAAAATTAATATGAAATAAAGTTCTGTATAAAATCCAATTCTGTTTCTTTCTTTTATAAATGTGTTTTTAAAAAGTTTCATAAAACCAATTATTCGTTACATGATGATTTACTGTCTGTTTCACTGCATGGACTACAGTTGTGACATCACGTCACTTTCGAGCAGGACTTTCTTTATCGGTGGCCACATTATGACGCACAGGCTCCATGTACAGCATTTGGGTCAACATTTAAATTTAATCAACTATTATTAAATCTTTCAACTTCGCTCATGCAACCCAGGAAACATTTTGTTGAGGCATTTATATCTGGGAGTAAACAGTAGCATCATATCGTCAGATACAGTTTGTTCTGGAAATTATTCAAAAAATGAAAAAAAATTAAATTAAAATTGTCTAGATTTGAGGAAACAAGTTGTAAAATTGAACTCAAGGCTAGAAGTCATCTTCTTCGGAAATAAGATAGAATCACTTCTCCACTGAAGAATAATTATTAATTCATGGAAAGATTATTTAACAAAAAGCAAAACAAAATACAGTCATATGAGCTCAGTGTGTAAAACAACAACAAAAAAAATCGTTAATTTTCGAAGTTATTAATTATTTTCTGTAGGTAATTTTTGTTTACTTACTCAGTTTTGAAAGTCTTGCTAACAAACCGCTTTGAAGTGAACGCACTTCTTTCTTTCGTTGCAGTCAGGATGCAAATACGATGATACAATTCCGAGAAATAAGATAAAGGTTTCCAAGAAACTATAGTTTTTTGTTCCATTTTGTTTTTAAAAAAAAAAAAAAAAAAAAAAGTGAAATCAATAAAATACGTTTTATCAGATTTAACTCCACCTTTCAGTCTAAAGTAGATTATTTTTTAAAGAAATGTTATAAAATAAGACATATCTCGGCTGATTTACAGGCAAATACTCAAGGATTATTGACATTAGGAAAACAGAAATATTTGCCTAATTTTGCAGAATTTGCAGAATATATAAACATATTTTATATTTGGTGGACAATAATGAATATTAAAATGCCATATAAAGGTTGTTGGCTTAGAAATAAATACTGCAATCCACTTAGAATGAATGAAGAAAATTTTAGATTTCTCTCTGTATTCTGTAACTGGTTAGAATCTTGGAATAGCATTTCTGGAAGAAATGGCAAATTAACAAAGGAAACCTTCACTGCTTTTGCATCATACAACCTATGCATACTGACCAAGTATTGTATAGAAGAACTGAAAATGCTATACATATTACCAAGCAAATTTCAAACTGATCACCTTGAGGCAAGGTTTGCTCAATACTGGCAACTTAGTGGGGATCAGTATAATATCTTGATATGGCAAGTATTTGAGTGTAAAAAAAAATTAGAATGCAATCAGTTTTAAAATTGAGCTTACCATTTAATCAGAAATGCATTAAAATTGATTTAAAGAGTTTACAAGAACCAAACTGGGATGAAGTGACAGAGGAGGAAAAGTTAGATATGTATAAATATAGAATTTATGTTAAAGAGGATGATGTTAATAATTGTAGAGAAGTTCTACCTGTAATGCTATACTTAGCAGGTTATAATGCAGTTTTTAAGAAAATTAAATGCAATAGTCGCAAAGATTTTAATTATCTGGAAGTGTAAGAGATAATGTGGAAGAAATACCTGAAATAAGTAGCTATTTTCAGGATATTAATAGAGGTTCTCTCTTATATCCTAATGATAAAACTATAAATTTTGTTCTGTATAATTATGTAGTCATTGATAAGCTGATAAAAAAAATCATTATTTCTTCATTCAGTAAATCAAAGAAAATTAGCCATGCATATAACATTGAATGTTTTGGCAGATTATGAGCTTCTTTTTGATGTTGACACTTGTGATGAGGGTCACAATATAGAAAAAAAATACAAAAGAATGTTTGTCTGGAGCTCTACAAATGCTCTTTTAATTAATTTTTGTTCTAGGAAAATAATAATATTGCAAGTAACAAGTTAAGCAAAAAAAGAAAACTTCAAACATTCAGCTAAATTTTGTATCAGTAACCTATATTTCTGAAAATATTATTTGATTTTTAAATCTATTTATTGTTTGTGTCTAATTTATTTGCTTGTTTGTATTTATTTGTTTCTTATTTATGTTTAATTGTTTTATTTATTCATCATTTAATTATAATTTGTTTATTTAATTATTGTTTGTTCCCTAATTCATAATTCAGTTGTCACAGTATTTGAGTAATAATCTCTTAATGATTACAAAAATTGTAACTACAGAATAATTATTAAAATTGAAATAAAAACATGCAAATTAAAAAAATTTCAAATGTGAAACCATTTTTAAAATCATGAATGAATTTTTCAGTCTTAAAAAATTGTCTGTTTGTAATCTACTTTTCTATAAGTATTATTTGAATTTTAAATCTCTTTTTTGTATCAAATTTATTTACTTTCATGTATTTCGTTTATTTATCATTTACTTGTAATTTGCTCGTCTGTTTATTTTTAATTGTTTGTTTACTAATTCATAATTGAGTTGTTCCTGTCTGAGTGTAAGAATAATAATCATTAATTACGATATTGTAACTTTACAGAATAATTACTAAAATTAAGATAAAAACATGCAAATTAAAACAATACTGATTATGATTTTAAAAATATTTTCAAATTTGAAACAAAAAAATAATGAACGAATTTCAGTCTTTAAAATTTAATGAAAACATGATGTTTAATTTCTTTACTTTTTAAAAGAAAACATTCAGCAACATTTTTTTCTCATCGGTTATTTTAAAAAAATTAATATGAAATAAAGTTCTGTATAAAATCCAATTCTGTTTCTTTCTTTTATAAATGTATTTTTAAAAAGTTTTATAAAACCAATTATATTCGTTACATGATGATTTACTGTCTGTTTCACTGCATGGACTACAGTTGTGACATCACGTCACTTTCGAGCAGGACTTTCTTTATCGGTGGCCACATTATGACGCACAGGCTCCATGTACAGCATTTGGGTCAACATTTAAATTTAATCAACTATTATTAAATCTTTCAACTTCGCTCATGCAACCCAGGAAACATTTTGTTGAGGCATTTATATCTGGGAGTAAACAGTAGCATCATATCGTCAGATACAGTTTGTTCTGGAAATTATTCAAAAAATGAAAAAAAATTAAATTAAAATTGTCTAGATTTGAGGAAACAAGTTGTAAAATTGAACTCAAGGCTAGAAGTCATCTTCTTCGGAAATAAGATAGAATCACTTCTCCACTGAAGAATAATTATTAATTCATGGAAAGATTATTTAACAAAAAGCAAAACAAAATACAGTCATATGAGCTCAGTGTGTAAAACAACAACAAAAAAAATCGTTAATTTTCGAAGTTATTAATAATAATTATTTTCTGTAGGTAATTTTTGTTTACTTACTCAGTTTTGAAGTCTTGCTAACAAACCGCTTTGAAGTGAACGCACTTCTTTCTTTCGTTGCAGTCAGTATACAAATAGGATGATACAATTCCGAGAAATAAGATAAAGGTTTCCAAGAAACTAGTTTTTTTGGTTTCACTTTGTTTACCTGCAAACCGCATTGAAGTTGTAGTGGTATTGACGGAATAAATCAACCCACACATTTTTTACTTTACGAATGTGCAAGAAAATAAAAAGCAAACAAGAGAAGAAATACAAGAAAATAACTTTTTCTTAATCAGGAACAATATTTATAAAAAAACAACAGTTTACAATAACAATAATAAGAGTTACTTCCCTTTGACTGGGCTAATGTTTTTACTAATTAAAAGTCATTTTTATCCGAGCTCACAAAACTGAATTAACTTGTAGTTCAAAATGTTCACTGAAAGAGAATCTTATAAAGCTGAAAATATGTTAATAAACTTTTAGCTTTAAAGAAGTTGGAGAAGTGAATGTTCCGTATGTTTTTGTTGCTCGTAGTTTTAAAATGTATTGTTCGTAATTGTTTGTAATTAAAGTTCGTCTGATTCAATAACGTAATTGAATAAGAATATAAAATTTTACAAGTTGGTGAGTGAGCTGTTTCGTTGAAATTGTAGCTTGATTTTCAGTGAAGTAATTTCATGTTAAAGAACTTTAGGTTCCAACTTTGTACTTCGCTGCAGTAATGATTCAAGCGTCGTGAAGTCGATTAGCGAATTTGGTTGTCGTAAATTCTCACTGAAAGGGTCCGCTCGTACCTTCAACTTATGTTCCTTCAACCACGTGACAGGCTCCGAAGGCATTGTTTTTTCGTCAGGTCAAAAACTAGGTTGACGTTGTTCGGACGTAGTGGTGAGCAGGTAAATTGTTTTTTTAACACCTGTTAACCACTCAGAAAGCGCCTTACAAAACTCAGTCTAGAGCCTGATATGTTTTGTCTCGCTTATTGAGAACAATACACGTAAAGATAAATTTATTATCCAATGAGGAGTTTAGGTTTTCAGAAACATTCATGAAGATGATCCGCTCTTTGCACGAAAATCGACATTTTGTGAAAAGTGGTAGCGGACAGCTAAAATACTCCACCCCAAATTGAAAGTTTGAAAAAAAAAAAATTTCAATATGTATGATACTGCAAATTTTGTAGGCCAATGAACATGTCTGCCTGCTCTAGTTGTAGTTTTTCTCGGAGGAGTTTCAGGTTGAATATCCTTCTGCTGGGCGGAAGAATTTTGATCAAACGAGGTCGAAGAATGCTTATCGGCATCAATGAAAGTAGGTTTCAACCTGTCAATGCTGACAGTGTTTGACTTATTATTGATTAAGATGGTAAAATATTTCGGTGCACGGGAAATAACTTGGAAAGGACCGGATATGTCGGGTGAGAGGTTTTTTAACTGCATCTCTGCGTAGAAATACAAACTCACAGTTTTCCAAAGTTTTCGGTACGAAAATTGCTCTGTCTGAAATGCGCGTTGGGGTAAATACGAGGTTAGACATGCGTTCTTTTAAGTCCTGAATGAAGTATGTAGATGGTCTTGTCGACACATCTTTTTCCATCATTTGACCGGGGAGTGTAAGTGGGCTCCCAAAAACAAGCTCAGCTGTGGTGCATTTTAAATCTTCCTTGACAACACTACGTAGTGCTAGCATTACTAGTGGTAATCTCTCAATCCACGATCGTGTGTCTTCGCTAGCTGTAAGTGCTGCTTTTAGTTGCCTGTGAAACCTTTCTACCAAACCGTTTGCGCACGGATGGTAAGCTGTAGTTGTTATATGTTTAGTACCCAACAGGTTTAGTAAATTCAGCGAAGAGGGTAGACTGGAATTGGGGTCCGATCTGTAGTAATGACAGACGGGCATCCAAATGTGGCTATCCACTCACGTAAGATCGTTTGTGCGATAACACTGGCGGTGGTTGATCGCAGGGTACCACCACTGGCCAACGTGTGAAACGGTCCACTATTGTCAACAAGTATTCGTATCCGTCTACTTCCATTAAGGGACCGACGAGGTCGACGTGTATATGTTTATCGACCATCCGGTGCAGAAAAGTGACCAGGAGGAGATCTGGTGTGTTGTTGAACTTTCGACTTCTGGCATTTAATACATGTCTGCGTCCAGTGTTTTTATGTTCTGCAGACATGTTTGGCCAGACAAATCGTTCAGAAATAAGTTTCGTTGACGCTTTACGGCCGGGATGAGACATAGAATGAAAATGGTCGAAAATTTGTCTGCGCATAATAGGGGGCACGTAGGGTCTAGGGTGTTTAGTGCTAACGTCGCAAAACAAGTATGCCGCACTGAAAGGAATTGGTCGTTGCTCAATGCGCAGTGACGTGTCACTTTTCACTTTTTCTAGGGTGGCATCCCTCTGCTGTTCTCTGGCTAAGCATTCAAAATCTAATGGTTGCAACTTGACGGAATTCATTGTAGCTCTAGAAAGGGTGTCAGCAACGATGTTGTCGTTCCCGTTAATGTGACGAATATCGGACGTAAATAGTGCGATGTAGTCCAGCTGTCTTATGTCACGAGGGTTATATTTATCTGTTTTAGAGTGCAAGGCATACACTAAAGGTTTATGGTCAGTGAAAATTATAAAATTCCTGCCCTCTAACAGATGTCGGAAATGACGAACAGATAGATATATAGCAAGTAGTTCACGTGAAAAAGCACTATATTTGCGTTGTGCTGAATTTAATTTCACGGAAAAGAATGAAAGTGGTTTCTTCACGTTATCACTCTCCTGGTGTAATACGGTTCTACACTATCAGCAGATGCGTCAGTAGTAAGAGAAAGTGTCGCTTCTTCACTATCCGAAACGTAAGATAATTTGGTATAATTAGCTAGGGGCTTCCTTGGCATTATTAAATGCTGAAAGTGCATCGTCAGTCAGAATAATCTTGCTGTTCTTCTTTTATTGATTTTTGTAACAGGTTTGTCAACGGAATCAGCACTTGCGAACAATGAGGTATGAATTGCCTGTAATAGTTTACTAAACCGAGAAATCTACGTAGCTGTCGCAGTGTAGTTGGTTGTGGGAAGTTTTGAATAGCTTCGACCTTTTGAGAGACAGGGTAATGCCTTTCCCATCTATTTCATGACCAAGAAAGATCAGCTTCGGTACAGCAAATTCACACTTAGTAGGATTAATTTTAAGTCCGAAGTGCTTCAATCGCCGGAAAACCTGTTCCACGATCGGTGTGTTCTTCGATGTTCCTACTCGCAATCAGAACATCGTCAATATAAGCGAATGTGAAATGCAAGCCACGCAGTACTTCGTCTATAAGTCGCTGGAAGGACTGCGCTGCATTTCTTAGACCGAAGGGCATTCTAGTAAACTCGAATAAACCGAACGGTGTAGTCACAGCAGTTTTGTGGATGTCGTCTTTTGCCACAGGAATTTGATGAAAAGCCTTTCTCAAGTCCAACTTCGTAAAAATTGACGCTCCTTGTAACGTGATTGCAAAATCTTGTAGATGCGGGATCGGATATTTGTCCGGGACTGTTTGAGCATTAAGTCTCCGAAAATCACCGCATGGTCTCCACGCTCCAGCCTCCGATTTCGACACCATATGCAAAGGAGAAGGTATGGGCTGGATGATGGACGATTATCCCTAAGTCCAACAGATGCTGAAACTCAATCTTAGCATTTTTATATTTATCGGGATGTAAACGCTGCGGAGATGAATGCACGGGAAGACCAGTCGTCTGTATCCTGTGTTCCGCATTGTGTAAGATTGGTTCCATATAGTTGAACGGTGTCAGAATTTCTGGATATTTCCGTAATAAATATTGAAGACCGTTGGCAGTAGGTAGGCTGTACTGATACCTGCCGTTGTCAATTTTGAAGTAATTCCCTTAATTGAAATATCGGTATATTTATCTTCTAAGGATCGGGAAGACATGTTCACGTTGAGTTTAAATGGGCCAGGAAATCAGCTCCTAGAATAGGTGACTTTACTTGCGCGATGCTAAATACCCAAGTGAACGATCTACGTAATCCCAAGTTTAATGTAAGTGATTTTTCACCATAGGTTTCTATTCGAGAACCGTTGGCAGCTTGGAGGTTGTATGACGTAGCTTTGGTCGCCATGTTTGTTGTAGGCGGAATCACACTAACCTGTGCGCCCGTGTCAACCAAGAATAGGTAACCAGAATTGGCGTCCTTAACAAAAAAGACGGTTAATATTTTTTTCCCCGGTAGCGAACGCCGTCTTCACTTGCTGCCGGGAACGTCGTTTCCCGCTTGCTGTGTCGATCTTCTGCCAAATAAATTCGCGCTAAACCTGCAAGGTTTACGGCATTTATGTGCCTGGTGGCCAAAGTTAGCATGATACCAACATACGTTGTCCTGATAGTTTTCCCTATTTCGTGACAACGATCTGTGTCTACGTCGTCGTAATTCAGGAGGAATTCGATTAGTGAATTTGCATTTCTGTTGTTGCATAGACTTCTGAATATCCTGAACCTGAATTGACAGTTGTGCTAACCTGTCACTGAGTTTACGCATGTCGTCTGCGTCAACCACAGATGCTACTGGCTGTCTCTGAGTCGCAGCATACACAGGACTAGCTGGCTGGTTATCAGCTATTTTATCAGCTATTTCAGCTAGTTTTTGTATTTCAATTTCGTCTGGGAGGGAAGCCAAAATTTGGATGGTGTTCACGTGAAGTTTGTCCAACCAAAGCTGTCTTAACACTGTGTCAGACATTGTATTGCTTCCTAATAGTACCCGCATTTTACGCAGTAGTTGTGACGGTTTACTTTGTCCCAAGCTCAAGTTATTGAAGAGGTCACGCAGCTTTTGTTCCTCAGATTGACCAGTTCTATGGAGTATAGCTTCTTTTAGGGTATCATAAGGCTTATCAGATGGCATCTCATCCAGGAGATCCGAAACCTCGATCGCTACCTCCGCCGGTAGCTTCTCCACAACGTAGGCATATCGGGAAGTTTGGGAAGTTATCCTCTTGGCGTTGAATATAGCAGTTAACTGTGCAAACCAAACTTGAACATTGACATTGTTGTAAGCTGGCAAATTAACAGTTATTGCGGCTTCTGTGTGTGCATCAGTTTGCTCAGCCATAATGTTAATATTTCTTCGACGCGGAATTAGGATACCAGTTGGTGAAGTGGTGATTCAAATTTTTTAAACGACGGTAAAAAAATCAAAGTTGCCAATTTGAAATCTGAGTACGTCTCTTATAATATATCGCTCAATAATTTTCCAAGCACACTCGTATTCGGGGTCACTATGTAGTGGTATTGACGGAATAAATCAACCCACACATTTTTTTTTTACGAATGTGCAAGAAAATAAAAAGCAAACAAGAGAAGAAATACAAGAAAATAACTTTTCTTAATCAAGAACAATATTTATTTATAAAAAAAACAACAGTTTTACAACAACAATAATAAGAGTTACTTCCCTTTGACTGGGCTAATGTTTTTACTAATTAAAAGTCATTTTTTTATCCGAGCTCACAAAAACTGAATTAACTTGTAGTTCAAAATGTTCACTGAAAGAGAATCTTATAAAGCTGAAAATATGTTAATAAACTTTTAGCTTTAAAGAAGTTGGAGAAGTGAATGTTCCGTATGTTTTTGTTGCTCGTAGTTTTAAAAATGTATTGTTCGTAATTGTGTGTAATTAAAGTTCGTCTGATTCAATAACGTAATTGAATAAGAATATAAAATTTTACAAGTTGGTGAGTGAGCTGTTTCGTTGAAATTGTAGCTTGATTTTCAGTGAAGTAATTTCATGTTAAAGAACTTTAGGTTCCAACTTTGTACTTCGCTGCAGTAATGATTCAAGCGTCGTGAAGTCGATTAGCGAATTTGGTCGTCGTAAATTCTTACTGCCTGGGTCCGCTCGTACCTTCAACTTATATGTTCCTTCAACCACGTGACAGGCTCCGAAGGCATTGTTTTTTCGTCAGGTCAAAAACTAGGTTGACGTTGTTCGGACGTAGTGGTGAGCAGGTAAATTGTTTTTTTAACACCTGTTAACCACTCAGAAAGCGCCTTACAAAACTCAGTCTAGAGCCTGATATGTTTTGTCTCGCTTATTGAGAACAATACACGTAAAGATAAATTTAATATTTATTATCCAATGAGGAGTTTAGGTTTTCAGAAACATTCATGAAGATGTGATCCGCTCTTTGCAGGAAAATCGACATTTGTGAAAAAGTGGTAGCGGACAGCTAAAAAGTGAACGCACTTCTTTCTTTCGTTGCAGTCAGTATGCAAATACGATGATACAATTCCGAGAAATAAGATAAGAAAGGTTTCCAAGAAACTATAGTTTTTTTGTTCCATTTTGTTTTTGTAAAAAAAAAAAAAAAAGTAAAAGAAAAAAGTGAAATCAATAAAATACGTTTTATCAGATTTAACTCCACCTTTCAGTCTAAAAGTAGATTATTTTTTAAAGAAATGTTATAAAATAAGACATATCTCGGCTGATTTACAGGCAAATACTCAAGAGCGAGAACCGGATGTGAACGGGACAAGGCCCCGTCACAAAATGACCATTATCTTTCTTTACAAATGTTCCCGACACACGTGTTCCGGTCGAAAAATAAAATAATATTTAAAGTGATCTATTTTTCGTCCAATAAAAATGCTTCCCTCCTAATTATACTTGCTTCGTTTTTCGAGCCTGTTAAGCCATAAAAAACGCTATAAAAGGGGTCACATGGAAGTTCAACAGGCAGTCTACAGGTGGCCGCAAACAGACCTGTCACGGTCAGGCCGAGCGATCAGCAGCAGGAGAGCATCAACCACCGTCAACATGTGTAAACTACTATGAGGGATCGACCTAGATCCGAAACAGGCTTATGAACTTTGCCACACGGTAGCTGTCCCAAACCCACACGTTCCTGTTGAAATAAACCACGTAAATCTATTTCTGCTGTTGTCGTAATTCTTTCTTACAACCATACGCTTGTCTATAACAGAAATTATTAAATTCTCTAATTAATCACAAAATAAAGTGTAAAAAATAAATAGGTACCACTTTTGCGGGATTTTTTATGCTGTTTAAAAATAAGTCATCATCATGTTGCGGATATCATCACTTTTTTCTTGTGATGTACTTGTGTTCCTGGAAAAAAAATTGGCAGTCTCATGTGAATCCGGGTAAAATAAGAAACATAAAACAAAGAATAAAATAAAAGACAATGAATGTTATTAACCAAAAAGGATTTTGTTATGGTTCAATATCCTCAATATCCTCGCGCCACTGTTATGGTCGAAGGAAGAACAACACGAACACAAGAGTAGAATAACAAAGATATATTACAACAGAAATATAGTACAAGAAGTTGAAGTTGTTAGTAATGACTGTCTGTCTGGTTTAGAGTGAACTAATATTGTCTCGACTAGTTACACCATTCATTCGGTATCTAGCCCCCCGACGAAGGTTGCATGTGGCACAAGGCCAAGTTTAACGTGGGTTTCCCGAGCCCGTAGGTTCGGCCAAAAATATACCCTTTGAACCCGCCTAAAAAGCAGAGAGTTCAACTGGTGCTGGTTACACCACTCATTCATTATACCTCTTGAGAGGCGCAGTATTTATAGTGTCAGGAAGAGTCCATTATCGTTATAGGTAATTTCCCATAACAGATTTATATATGTACACAATTGTAATGAAAGGAAAATACATTAAAATAAAGTAACTCCAAACATTCGCCAAAAGAGAGCTTATAATGTTGAAAAAATCCTTTAAAAATAAGTAGATAAATTCCTTATTCTTTTATATCCACTTAGTTATTTGAGTCTTTTAGGAAATTCGTCTTCAGTCCATCTTTGAGTCAAGGATTTGTAATAGCAAACATAAAATGTTGTTAATTATTTTAGATGATCATAAAGGCAGAGTCTTTTGGAGATTTGACCACCTGGTTTTTTTTCCGGAACACAAGTGGATAGATAGGGAGGTGGAACAGCAACCAATTGTAAATTTATAGCATTTATCTATTATACATTTAACGATTCAAGAAAAAACGAGACCCCAATTATGCATCAGCAATAAAATATATATTGAAACAAATACATACAAAACAATCAGGTAATGTTGTGTAGCAATTAAGGGAGAAAACGTTGCTTCCCTTTAACTGTATTCTGAATAAGATTGAATGTTCGAAAGAATTTCCCTTGAATAAGAATGTTCAGGATTCTATGTTAAATAGAGTCTGGTGTAGAAAGGAATACAGTCAATTAAGAAGTGTGTTGTTTTGAGAAATATATAGAGTGCTGGTTCATGAACTTGGCTTAGTCACAGAGAGGAAGAATATGTGTAATGTGATACATAAATCTGTGTCTGTGTGCGTTGCGAGTAAAGTCGTGGATTTGTGTAGACAGGCTTAAATATTTGGACTCTACTGACGACTTGCGAGAAAGTCGGTAAGAGTTATTGGCAGTGTTCTTTAACGTCTGACCGCACGGTTAAGACGGGAGCTCTTGAAGATTACATCTTGGCAGCAAGGAACAAGACGAATGATGAGAAACAATATTTATTTCTGTAAAAGTACAGAAAATGTGGCACAAGGCCTAAAAAAGGGGGTGGGAATAGGACGGTCATCATTTGTCTTAATTTTAAACTTAGCTAGCCACAACCACTGACCCAATCAGACAAAACAATATTCCTACCACCAAAACAACACATTCTCACTTACCTTTCTTACTACATCCACCAAAATACCTCATTGTCTCAATGAAAATCCTAAATAGTCCCTATATGTATAAATCGTTGTCTGTGAGGGGAGGGGAATAAAAAACAACAAGTTAAAAATCCCCAATGATTATATACAATATGGTTATAAAATATTTACAAGAAACTAAACAAAATCGTGTTAGTAATAAAACCCCCAACAAATCTTAAATGTGGCAGAAATATCAGTTAAATGGACGAAATCGATGCGGGACTATAAATATATAGAAAAACATTCATCCATCCCAAGCACTTACACAGACACGCACTAATTCTGACGCAACAACAAATACGAAAAAAGACACACACGCGAAACGAAAGGCGCCCCGCATCCACCAGAGAACTGACATCATTGACCACCTAACGAGGGAGGGGATGGGGAGTTAAACTAAAGGAAAAGATTAAGGGACATAAAAAATGGGCCAATGAGCAAACACATCCTAGCTAAGTTTACTGGAAAAGAAAAGAAAAACAAAGGAATCAAATACAAAAAACCTACTCTAGCCTAAATCCAGGGATGGGTTGCCCAAGTTTAACCCAGGTAAAACAATATCAAAATGCCACTCCAAGTCAGCCCTTTTTACTCGGCACAAGCGCGCAAGATTCACCCACCTTTTGCCTAATTCTGATGAGGTGAGTCGCCGCCTTTCCGTCCTAATCTTGACTTTAAGCTGGTGCTTAAAGTACAAGATCAGTTGGGAAGAAGCGAACCCCTCGCCATCATAGAATTCCTTCTGACACGTCGTCCAAATCACGACTCTCATAACACCTAATAAGCAAAAGAACACATATTGTTCAGCCTTCGTCATCTGCGGCACCACATTGCTACAAACAGAACTGGCCTCAAGGTCAAAGAACTTTCTCTGCAGCATGCCGGCCATGAGGCCTTCAACAAACCTGCACAACGGCGCTACCACCCTGCAATGAAAGAAGGCGTGACCAATGGTCTCGACTTCCCTAATACAGCGTCGGCAGTTTGGAGATTTCTCCAGGCCCGCTGAACAAAGTCTTTTGGCGACCCAGAGGGCCCTACGAATCATCAGCCAGGTGAGTGATGCCTCATCGTTATTGAGGCATTTCAACCCAGGCGTCCAAGGCCATATTGAGCGAGCCTTCTACTTCGTAAGACCGAGCTCGCCAATCAGATAATCACGAACGGACCCCTGACTAATAGTTGATACAATGCCCCATGAGACAACGCCTGGGCGTTGTAGAGGCCATCCGACGCCCATAAGAGGCGTTTCAGAGCAATACGACATTCACGATAGAAGGAGCATTCGACTCGTTGTAAACGGCGGGCCTCCTCCTTGCACGAGTGCACACTTTTCAGGGCTGGGAAGTTTCTACGGACGTCTTCCTTCCAGAAGGCGCCCTCCTCATCCGATTTACGACACATTCGGTCTAGGAAGGCGATGCGAAGCATATATTGGTGAATCTCAATGCAAGGCATAACCAGACCGCCTTCAGATGGATGAAGGCAAGAGATCTCCCGAGATACCATAGCGGCCTTGTCTCTACACAAGAAAGAGAACAAGAGCCTTACTAATGACATTAGTGTGGTATACGGAAGTGGAAGTACAGAGAGTCGGTAAAGGAGAATCGGGTAGATGTGTGAAACACATACCTCCGCCCTCCTTTTCAAGGAAAGATTCCTCCGAGACCACAGATTAACCGCGATCTCGACCTTCCCTTGTACCTCCGACCAATTCATTTCCAACTGGAGATCAAGACCGAATCAGATGCCGAGTATCTTGACCGGCCCATTCGTTAAGAGAAAAGGTCCGGGAAGAGAAACTCCCTTCCACGCACTCAACCGCAAGCCAACAGACTTATCGCGGTTGAGATTGGCCCCTGTCACCATCTCATAACCACTGATCTCATTGCTGACTTCGTCAATCTCGGCTCTGCTCGAAACAAGAACCGAAACGTCATCAGCATAGGCAGAATACCTGGCTGAGGTGGTAGCCCCATGCAGGGAAATTCCACGTAGGACCGGATTCACCCTTAACTTGCGAAGGAAATGTTCCAACGCAAGAACGTAAAGCAAAGGCGAAAGCGGACAACGTTGTAGAATGGAGCGAGACAATACGAAAGGCTACGATCTTACCCCATTCACTTCCACCAGCACACCTGGAGTCGCATACAAAAGTCGATCCAGGAGCGAAAGTCGGGTCCGAAACCGGCCGCCGAAAGGACAGCCTCCAGAAAACGATGGTCAACTCTATCGAAAGCCTTGGACTGATTTAAATTGATCAGCGCGGCTTCACTGTCGACTAGTTCTAAGATCATGCGTACCAGTTCCAGCAAAAGAACAAAACCGTGCGATTGCCTCAAGTAAACTTTGTAGGTTAGACCATCTAGTCCCGGAGATTTATCCAGGTCAACCTGTTTCAGCGCTTCCCAGATTTCCGACTCTGTGATGGGACCCTCGCACCCAGCCGCTTCAGCTGTCTCGAGGCAGGGAAAGTCGGCTAAATAGGCGTTGAACTGAGCAGGGCTCAGACCGGGCTCCTTGGTAAAAGAAAGGGAGAAGAAAATTCCTTTAAATTAAAGGAAGAAAAAAGTTTATATAAAAGCTTGCTCAAAATATTTCTCTTGGCACTAGGTGCCAAGAGAAATATTTTGAGCAAGCTTTTATATAAACTTTTTTTCTTCCTTTAATTTAAAGGAAGCAAAAGTAAATTGTTCTTAAGGAATTAACATTTACATAATTTCTTCAGAGGCTCTTGTTGACGGGGAAACAATCGGAAGATTCGTAGTTTGTAGTTGAGAGAGTTCGTAGGCTGACAACAAGAATTTCAAGGTCCTAGGAAGAAGATCTCGAGTAGTTTTAGTAGAGGGTCGACGTTCTGTATTAAGAGCCCAGTATATAGATTTCATCCTTGAATCAGGTCTCGAAGATGACTGATGTTACTGTTGGGGATGCGCAGAATGAACTAAGATTTTTTGCTATGATGTTAGAATATATCAGAAGGAATTTTTGTCAGGTTGCGTTGATCTTCTCTTGCATCCACAACAATAAATAATACTTAATATAAAACAAGGCAAAACATGTATGCAATTCAAACAAACAAATGCATCTATATACAATACAAATATTATATACAAAATATTACTGTCGCCGACTTGATGCTATTAATGATGATGTCAAATACTCGCTGTCAAAGAGGCGCATACTCTCAGTATTTATCGTTTTAAAAGGCTCAGAAACATCGGGAACTTTTCCTTCCAAAATTGCTTATAATGTTTCCTTGATGTCTCATTCGTCAGAAAATTTATTTTTTTTTTTATCCCCGATAAGGATCAAAGCTTTGGGAGACAGTTTTAAAAGCAGGGGTGAAAGTCGGGGCAAAGATCAGTAAAAAATGCTAGAACATGAACTTGTCAAACATTGTAGTTGTAGGGGTTATTGAACTGTAGGGGTCTAATAATCCTTACGCATTTATATTATTGCAAATGTAACACAAAATAATGAACAACAAGAGAACGATGATATTTACGACAAGAGTAATTTGTATAACAATAAATAAGTTTTATATCATGAAGGTACAAACAAATGTTGAAGAAGCTGATTAAGAAGTTTAAATGTTCTTGTCTTTCCAGATCTGTGTTTGGGTAATGTTTTGGTCTGGTAGATTTTGAGTTGTAGAGTAATGTGTGTAAAAATGAGAAAGTACAACTCAGTATAATTTTGTGCTGGAAATAAACAGTTTAAGGTTTTCGAAAAGTTGTGTGAGTGAGTGAATTAATGAAATGGGCTTATTTTGTGTTTTTGACTTGATTGTCTTTCTTTGATGTTTGTCGGCGTTGAAAAAGAGATGCAGACTGTTTTAATGTTAAAAGAATTTTAACGTATAGTCTGAAATCATCAGCAGTAGTGACACGTGCGGTATAACTCTTGGCTAGATTTTCTCATCTTAGTCTTTTTCGGAATTTTGTGCCGTTAATACACACAATATGCGTTACGTGGTAGGCTCCAGGATTTGGGGCGCAAATGTATTTTTACTCGGGTCAAAATCTGGGTCGGCACAGTCGGACGTAGTTGACGACATGTAATTGACAATTTTAAACCAATCAAAATGCGTCGATTGTACAAATTAATTTGGAGCCTGTAATTTGAGGTTTTAAAGGATAATATTGAATCTGGATTCTATATAGTAGTGGTTCTCAAATTAAATTCTAATACGTCTGGAACCAATGCCTGGCAGTGCATTTGCTCGCAGCATTATCCCAAAGGCTTGACGTATTGGGGATTTCGTAGTGCGGTTGCAGACAAGCCCACCTTAAAGTCATGAAGCATACAACATCGAACGAGCTGCTTCGACAATGCCATGTTTCCTCGTTGCTGCTCGAGCTATGACTGATGTGTGTGCGCAACACACTTGCATTGATCAAGAGCAATGCCTCCACCCTCACCCCACCACTTTCCCCTGCACGTGATGCATTCATTTGTGTATCAGTAATCACTTTTTCCCACATGACGTAAAAAACGACAAGGACCTTATAAATATTTATTTTAAATGATGGATAAATGGATACATATATTATTTTAATTCCCCTGTTTAATATTAACTGTTCTTTAGAAACAGTGGAAGAATTCGCCTCTCTGAAGGATACACAGCACTTCTCTTCTTTGATTAAAAATGTATTTGGTTGTGCTTTCATTAAAAAGAAAAATGAAAACAATATAGATAATTTCCTTTTAAAACCTGCGCTAATTATCTAATAAAAATTTCCCGGGTAGTTATAGTTAGGTGTAAATGTACATGTTTAATTCGGACTCATTCGCGTCGTGGCAGCCATTGCTGGCGTTGTTTGCATATATTTTCTGCGGAATTAACATTCACTTGTCTTGATAATTGCGCACGCAATGAGTCTTTAGTTGCGCAGTAATAGAGACAAGTAAGAGCAGTAAAAAGGCTGCTCACAAGGTAATCTTCCGCGAAAATCTAATCAGCAGCGAATGTATGCAAACAATGCCAGTAATGGCTGCCATGCCGTAACGCGAATAAGTCCGAACTTTTATTGTTGTTAACTCCAAAACGGTAGATTTTATCAAAATTTCTTTGTTATTTTTAAATTAAGCTTGTATTTTACGCTTTGGCGTTGGAGACTCTCCTTCGCCGGCTGTCCGGCCCTACGTGGAATCGTTGTCCCTGGAGGAGCTCGTTCCAGGGTTTCCGCGCACGCCGATGACGTATCCACTTTTGTGTCGTCCCGCAGCGACATTTAGGTGGTACTGAAGGGGCTTGATCGGTACGAAAAGATGACAGCGTCCGAGATTAACTTCGACAAATCTTCCGGCTTGCGGTTAGGTGCCTGGCAGGGGGTCGATCTTCCAGGGCTCTTTTATTGAACGGATGGTCCTGTCCGTGTTCTTGGAGTGTCGTTTGGACCCGACCTCCAGCTGGAGAAAGACTGGTCAGAAGTACAGGCAAAGGTCGACGCAGCCGGTGAAACTTACTTGGTTGTCCGTGAAGAGCAGGGCCGAGGCGTGTGCCACTTACATCTTTCCTCTTGTCCTTTATCGCTTGTCTGTACTTCCTCATTGTAAAGATCATAAGAAGCCGATCGAGCGCTTACTATCCTCCATTTTGTGGAGGGGACGCAAGCATCAGGTCGACAGAGAAGTTTGTGCACAACATCCGTGTCATGGGGTGCTGGGAATGCTACACTAGTCGAGTCACAAGCTTTCCTCGAGGTTGGCTTTCCTACGCCGCGCATTGACAGAAGATTCGATTTTGACGGGGATTGTTAGGGACGCCTTCCCTCTCCTTACTATCAGTCCCCTCCCCCATCTCGCGGGTTGAGCGCCATCGTAAACTCCGGGATTAATTGGATTTCCTTCGCGACTGTCGATATGCCTTGATGATCATTCCACGGCCCAGTGACCTTTCTCAGCCTAGGAGGGTCTTCTACCGTTATCTAGCGAAGGATCCTCTACGTGAGCGGCTCGACTTGTCGGAGGAGGAGTTTCGCTCTTTTTGCTCTTGGGCGCCAGCGGTGGATTACCTCAGTAGCCCTGAGTTTTCGCTTACCTGGAGACTGGTTCGGTATAGGCTGCCTCTCGATGACATGGCCTGCATATGGGGCTTGGCGGATTTGCCAGACTGCGAACGATGTGACCTTGGCCTAGAGGAAACGGCTTCACACGCCTTCTACTATTGTCCTCAGGTCCGCCCTCTATGGCAACATGTGGACGAGCTGACGTCTCGTACCTCTCCCGAAAATCTCGTGCTCATTGATCGCGTGTGACAATGTGTCGCCTCTGTATTCTGGGATGAAGCGAATAGTGTTTCTAACGCTGCTGGCCACGGCCCAAATGGTGATTTGGACAGTGCGAATGGAGGAAGTCTTGCAGAGCAACCGTCTTTCTCACCAGGATCTAATCCGATTCTTTGAGCATCAGCTCAAGATGAAAATTAGAACTGATAGAGAACGCTTGAATTCGACAGACTTTAGCGAAAGGTGGGTGACTGAGGCGAGCTTAGTCTGTGTGAACGGGGCTGGTCTTGATTTTCTCTTTTAGGTCAACCTATATCGCATCGAGGTGGTTTCCTGTGGAGCCCTCCTCTGGTTAGGCTAGACATGCTTTGTGTACCTAGTTAATGTGAGTAAGTTTTGTTCCCGGCCTGCTCCCGGCTATATCTTTTGTTATGATCCAAGTTGAGATCCCCAACCTCCCCAGTTTGTTTTTTGTCCCTTTTCATCTCGACTGGGTCAGCTTTATTTGTTTTTCATGTCCGTATATATATATATATATTCTATTTTCCTCTCTCCCTTATCGAGATAGCCTCTTGATTTTGTCCATGGGCAGAATACAGTGGCTTCTCTTTTCTGAGGGTTGGACGGGTCCTACTAACATCAGTTATGTAGGTTTATTTTGCTTTATTTTGATATTTAGTTTATTTCAGGTTCACCCCCCCCCCTCATTGTAAATAATCCACAAATTTTTGTATATAAATTTTGTAATCATCAGATTTGTATATCATGGGACGAGTTTTGTAGGTTCCCCTGAGATTATGCGGCATTATGGTGTACAGTACAGAGGATTTGATTGGTGACGGATATCTTTTTATGGTGAATACGAAAATTGTAACGAGTGAATGGGTCGTGAATCAGATTAGCTAAGTATAGGATAGTCAGTGAAGACCAGACTCAACCCATTTCGCCCCTTTTCGGCCTTGTGCCATAATTGTATTTATATACAAATATCGAGACTAGAAGTTCCCAACAGGAAATCTGAAACTGTTTGTGAGAATTGCAGCCGAATACAGTGAAGCCGAACAAACTTTTCTCAAATACTGCACCAGAAAATTCAACGCTCACTACAAAAACGAAGCTGCATCAACTCTTGTAAAAAATGCATGAAAGTAATGCACTAAAAAACCTTTTTTTCTCTCTCTCACACACACACACACACTCAATTTCAAATTAATTACAACAACCTTTTCTAAAAAAAATACCCGACACATTTCAAAAAAAAAAAAAAAATATTCTATTTCAATAACAAATTTATTATCTTGCAAGCTTGCATACCAGACTTGCAACATTTGTTAAATTCATTCATTTAGATTTATTATTTTTAAATTCTATTTCTTAGTATGTGATACAATTGTAACGAATATGAAGAAGGATCGCTCTGCGAACCATACACAGTTAAAGGTAGACAACTTTGTTCATTTTATAAAAATAATCTTGCAAACGAAATTAAAGATTTATTTTAAAACAAGGGTGGGCAAACTACGGCCCGCGGGCCACATGCGGCCCGCCAAATGTTAATAAATTTGAAAAGAGAAAGTTACCAAGCAACGTCAAATAATTGTTTACAAGAAACTTGACACCCAATTTTAACAAACTGGTAAATGACTGTAGTCAGATACATTAATCTCATTGATTCGTTGAGATCATTCTGTTGCCGAGTTACTTTGTTTTTCAAATAAATCTGTTTTATATGAAGTTACCACTTCAAAATATCATTAACTTTTTTTCCCCTTTAAACTGAATTACCGTATTTGACGGTATATAAGGGGCACTTTTTTAAAAAAAATAAAAGTATCTTTTAAAATTCTCCTGCGTCTTATATGCCATATGTAGGTTTAAAATTCGCGATAGTCGGCCGAAATTAGCTATCTGGCAACTCCTATTAGCTTTGTGAGAATTTCTTCTCCCACAGTTCAACCCTTGGCAGAGACAAGAAAGACAAACAATTCAACAAGGCCTACCTTAAAACTTAAAACAAATTTTATCGTATCCTTGCAAAAAAAGATTTTGCCCTTTTTTGCCCCTGGGAACAGGGTAGGGTAGTTCTTCAATGAATAGGTAGTGTCTTTTACTTCAGTAGGACACAATTGGTCTCTACGAAGTTGGAGAAGCTGGTATTAGCTGGTCGTTGCAGGAGTTGAAACTCTGTTGTTGTCGAGATCGTTCATAAAATTCTTCGTGTAAACGTACACATTTGACGACATTTATTATGACTGAATTAAGGAATTAAGCTGGGACATGAAGTCGTCTCTGAAGCATTACCATTTGGTTGCTGAAAGAAATCTTCTACAGCCTTGAAAGAATTAAGCTGAGACATGAAGTCGTCTCTGAGGCATTACCATTTGGTTGCTGAAAGGAATCATAGCCTAATTATTTAGGCTTGTTCTTGGGCGCTAATAGCCCTGCAAAGATATTCAAAAATGAGTCCGGACATTTCCAATAACATGTCGCAACTGTCTCTGAAGCATTACCATTTTGGTTGCTGAAGAACATTCAATGCCTAATTATTTAGGCTTGGGCACTCAAGGCCCTGTCTAAGAGATTCAAAATGAGTCCGGACACTTCCAATACTTATCCGCAACTAACTCACAAGGGCGCGGGCCGTTCTAAAATGCCCGCGAAAAACCACGTCAAAATTCGACCAATGAAATTGGTCGTTACAAATCGGCCAATAGGCGCTTAAATTGCAGAATTTCTTACAGCTTAGACTTTAGAGTAACTTTCATACCTATTGTCCTTATTTAAAAGGCTATAATGCAGATTAAAAGTGTTATCAAGTATATTCATTATATTAATTTCATCATGTTTAATATTAGTACTTTGTGTTAATATACTATTCGGCCGAATAAAATTGTGAATTTTGAATGTGGCCCTTGCACTGAAAAGTTTGCCCACCCCTGTTTTAAAAGAACAATATTCTGCAATTTAAAACTCACTTACAAAAAAGAAACAATTCAAAACATCCAATCTTACATTGACTGAAATGTTTCAAACCAAAAGACGGTTTCTTGTAATATTCACTGTCACAGAAATATTTATGAACAATATCTTTTAAAACAAAATAGTGAAACTTACCTGTCAGCAAACAAAAAATAAGAAAAAAACATGAAAGATTTCAAAAGATACAATCTCTTTGAATTCTATTTCAGCTTTTGTCATTTATTAAAAATGTTATTATTGACCTTGTGCCAGGCGGACAACAAAAATTTAAATGTTTGTAGAGTTTTCTTCATGCAGACTAATCAGCTTTAATTGACCAAAAATAACAAAAGCCTTCTGATTATATTTCTTTAAATCAATACTCATAACTCTGCAATAACTATTCAGGAAATTCTTATTAGATACTTAGCGCGGGTCTTAAAACAAATTACCCCAATCTATTTCGTGAAACAAATTCTTATTGTTTGTTGAAGTAAGATATTTTCTCTAAATAAAATGCATGTACATTATTTGTTCTATTGTAAAAAAAATCTTTTTATAAAAAAACACAAAAACAACTCATACGCAGACATCAGTGATGAAAGTCATTCAGTTATATGTGCCATGCGTCATACAGGCTTAGGCGATGATGTATTGATCCCAATCTCCCATATCTAGACAATCTCTTAGGGAAATGGAAGAAGATAGTGAGGAGACAAAAACTCCCAGAAGTAGTACCTGGGAAAATAAGGCGGTAAAACCTCTTCAGTACAGAGAGATGATGTGATACATTTACATAGGAAATCACAAAGCATATAAATAGCTATGGCTATTACCTATGAGGCAGTTGAGTGCATACTACTTGCTGTGAGTTAGTAACACTACACTACACCTTTTATATTAACTGTAATGAAAAAAAGGTGCTCAGCCAACATATTTCCACAAGCCACATATTAAAGGTCAAAGAGCTGTATGTGGCTCATGAGCTGTGGTTTGGCCACCTGTTATACACACTAAGCCACATTATGAAGCTACCAACATTCAGACAAAGGGAGAAACAAATGTAGAAGCTACATGTTATTATGTAGCTACATGTTATTAAGTTGTTGTCTCTAGGTATTTACATTTATCTAAGGTGTCCTGAAACAGAAAAATGCATAAAGAAAATACAAAATTTAAGGGTAAAAATAACAACAGGATACCAAATTGATCATTTTTACAAAGCATCCTGTTTTTATTATGATTGCTCTAAAAAAAAACAGCATTGTTTTTGCAAAAGACTTTAACAGAAATGTCAATAGATATGAATAAAAAGAAGAAATAAAAAAGTATGAGTGAAAAAATGATTTTAAAGGAAGGAAAAAATACTTGAAACCCATCCCCCCAAGTATTTTAAATTTAAATGCATATTCTAGTTGTAGGTTGCCATTTCTTTTTGCGGTTTCCTGCTATTAATTTACAGACGCATAGCCGGTGGGGGTAAGAAGGGGATTCATTCCTTTCCCAAGGGTATCAGCACATAAGTGAATGTAATGGAATCGACTGAAATTCGAACTCGGATGTCCGATTCCTCAATCCGAGCCGCTATCCATTCCCCTCCGTGCCTCCTAAAGTGATGAAAGTACACTACAGTTTCAAATTTGACAGTCAAATAATCCCGATACCTTTTCAAAGTCAGGGATTGATTTTGAATGTATTCACTATTAGGGCTCCACTTCAGAATTGAATCAATGTTTTTCGATGTCGCGCTTTAAGGAATGCTATAATTTGCAAAAAATATTTCCAAAAATATTTTCCTTAATTTTTTATGAGTGTACCAGTCTATGTAAGTAATGTCCCAGAAGTTTTCGAATACAAAACAATATTAAGTAACGACCCTGGTTTCGACGTAATAAAGTTGTCAATTAAATCTCGAGCATCAAAGACATCTTTAAATTGTATGAGTGATGCATTGAAACAAACAGATGGAACTGGTGCCGCCAAGTTTGGTGAATATGTCGAATGAGGAAGAATTTCTCATCCAAAAACAAAATCGATTATGTTTTTTTGGTCGACAATGATGTGGATGTGCTATTTTCACACTAATGGCATTTATTTGAACTTCTTAGAAGGAGCATTGTTAATTAATTACCGTTAACTTAAAGTTAATAATGGCATTTGATTTATTTGTTACTTGTTACTTGTACCATAATTTTTTTTTGCTAAATTTCTTTAATAATTTTACTTTTTATTGTTGCTATTTTTACACGTAATACAGATACTAAACGTTAGCATGGTAAATTATTATAATTAATTAGTATTTATTACATTTTATTTTTGTTGTATTACTTTTTTAATTTTATTTTTATAATAACAGTAACACTCAATTATTACACTACAGAACAAGGATCGATTTACTCGCAATTTTAAACTGGGAACTATTTAAATTTGTCACCGGTAAGGGAAGTAACTATATTATAGTTTTCTTTCATTACAGCATTTGATGTTGTTGTGAAGTTGGTGAGTAATTGAATTGTATTACGATGTATTTAACAGTCTGGTTGAAATGTATAAATTTAGTTATCCAAGGCAATAAGTTTTCTGCATAAAAATATAATCTTGATAAAAAGTACAATCTAATATGGCGCCGGTTTCAGCGGAAGAAATATCAGAACGTGAGGCGTACGTGAAATGCATTCAGGACTACCAGATCAAAATTCAGTCTGATATCGCAACCGTTCTCGAAAGATTACAATGGACTCCTCAGCATTTCTTAGAACAGGAATCCGCCAAAGTTACCTGTTCTTACTGTCCCGACCACAAGATGCCCGTCGAATCGCTAAAAAAGCACGAGGAAGTTTGCAAGTGGATACAAAAGGGATATACTCATGAAGAGCTGAGAAACGAAATTGCTAGCTCATCCTTTTTTTACGAGAAGTCCAAAGTCATGACAATTAAACTCGAAAAGAATGTTATTAACTCGATTTTAGATGAACATCATCGGCAAATAGGTGGCTTTGAGATAAAAAATCTCTCGTCTAGTGACAGAGATGTGCCTCAAACTTTAGCAGCTTCGAAAACATATTTTTCTCAATCAGAGAGACTTGCTCTCTATGAATATGTTAAACAAACAGCAAAAGAGTCGCAACAAATGCAGTTGATGCCTGAAGACAGTTTGTTGACGGTAGATTTCGAAGCCCTGATTAAAAAGTCTGCGAAAGCTAAAGAGGCTGGCGAACCCTATTCTGAAGCAGAAAAATGGGCGGCAATGCGTGATTATAAGCGCCGAAGGCAATCATACCGAGCGAAAAATGTTCACATCACAAAAAAGACATACACTGAGATTATACGTGAAGTTATTCATAACCAGGTTGATCTGCTGCAAGAAGTTATAAAAAATGAAGAGAACAATCGTGAAAATAAGAGCAAAAGTGATTCATCATCAAAGAGTAACAGAGATTCTGAACGGAAAGCCAAAAGAAACCATGACAGTAGTTATAAAACTCAAACTGGATCTAGTTCAAGAAGGAGAGATTGGGAAAGTCCAGACCGAAGAAGAAGAGAGTCAAATAGAGTAAGAGACCACAAAAGTCCTGGCAAGTGGAGGAGAGACCGCGATAGTCCGGATCCTAGAAAGAGAGACCGTAAAAGTCCAGAATCAAGGAATAGAAGCAAAGATAGTCCTGACCAGAGGAGAAACAGGAGTAGTCCATATTCAAGGAAGAGAGATCGTAAAAGTCCTGATACAAGAAAAAGAGAGAAGGAAGATATTGACCGAAGAAGCAGAAAGGCAGATTTTGATGAATCCTGTAAAAAACGTGACAGGGAAAATCTCGAAGGATTCTCTCAAAGCAAAAGCCCTGATCATAAAAAGAGAAATTTAGAGTGTGAATCTTTAAAGGAAAGACATGAGTTAGAGGCACCACCTGCAAAGTTGAATAATAATGCAGGGGATAAGAGAGTTGTGGCAGAACGAGTTGAGAATATGAATGAAAACCTTGGAGAAGTTTCATTAAATCGGTTTAGTTCCAGTGAGGACATACATGATTCTGATGGTTCTTCTTCACATCGGCACCGGCAGAAACACAAAAAGTCTAAAAAGCACAAAAAACACAGACATAAATCTGAAAAACAAGACAAATAATTAGAATAATATACATTTTATTTTCTTCTTTTATTTCTTATTTTATTCTTATTTGTAAAATTCTACTTTAATCTTGTGCAAAAATTTGACAGTTATTGTTTTAGGATTTCCAGACACTTAAAAATTTATAAACTGAATACAAAATGAGAACAATATTTTATTTTGCATTATGAAGAAAATAATTTCAGCAAAGTTGGACCTTTGTGCCTGCAAAAAAAAAAAAAATGGAGTATCAAAAGAATGGTTTTTCCATTGACACTGCTATTACTTTTTAATTACATTCACTCCCATAGGCATGTGGCTGAGTGGTTAGAGCATTGTGACCTGGGTTTGAATCTCACAATGGTTGATTTGTCAGGAAGGAAACTTCCTGATGTTATCAGTCTGGAGGGGGACAATCCCAGCATACAGCACTTTTGGAATGTTCCTGAAAACCAAACCATAAGGTGGCCTAAGCCTTGTGAGTGAAATTGGGTAGACAGTACACTTGGGGGTCATTGATAGCTGTACTAGCACAAAGTCACAAGTCATTGTGCCTGATGGTTTGAGTGTGCTGGCCTTCATCAGATTGTTGATCATGCTAGATAATATGCTTTTTTCCAAAAACTGTAAATAAGCATAGTTGCAGTATAAACCACAGGTGGGCTCTGAGCAAGCGTCTGCAATGGGGATTGGTTAGCCGGCCTGGTAGACAGGTATCCGCGATTATGAGTGGCCAGCTTATGTAACCTTCACTAATCAACAATATTTATTGTTTTGAAAAGTGATGATTAGAATTGTAATAAAACCTAAACATTTGATGAAAGTGAGTTTATATTTTTTCTTTGTTCTTGAGAATTAATAACAAAAAATAAACACTATTCATTTATTAGATCATTTATATACACTATTATATTGTTTTATTGGAATTTTTGGCAAATACTGGCTAATTACCAATTGATTTAAACTTTATAAAATGGTAAATAATAAAGATTTCCTTATAGGTGCTTCACATATTGTAATAATTTAATAAAATTTTTATTCATTATTTTCATATTTTTTTATAAATTAGTAAATAATAAATATTGTATTAGTTTTCAGAATGTTGTAAATATAAAATTCTTGTAAGTAAACAATAAATAGTGTTTCATATTTTTGTGGTAAATTCTTGAGAACAAAAGAAAATGTATAAATTCACTTTCATATGTGTAGGTTTTATTACAATTCTATAATTGCTTTTTCAAACAGTAAACATTGCTGAGGAGAGAAGGTAGTTAAAATAGTAGCTGTGTCAAGGGAAAGTCTGTCTTTTTGACGGGCATGAAGGTCCAAATTTGCCAAATTTTCTTTAATTAAATATTTAATGTATCTTTTTGTCTTTTGTATTAAGAGAAAAATGATATTTGTTCATTCATAGAAATTTATTTTTTTTCTTACATCACATTTTAGTTTCTATACCTTCTTGTTACATTCAGATCAAGATGGTGAAGCTCCTGATAAAATTCTTCTTTTATGTGCCATGTCCCCTCAGGACATTGGTGATCACGGCTTGCCACATTGTCCTGTCCTTTGTAGCTCTTAGCAATGTTTGTTTTTTTTTCTCCCTTCTCTCTCCATCCTCTCCCTCTTCCTCCCTTCTCTCTCTTCTCTCTCCCATCCCTTTGTCTCTCTTTCAGTCCCTAATCAATTTTTGAATCGGAAAATAGAATTTTTAAAGTGAATCTGAATAGAGATAAACTATTTGATGCCATCATGATGAGAGGCAGGTATTTACTCGTTCCCCCACTAGAACAAGATGTGACATAAGGTCGGTTTAATGTGGGCACCTCGTGTACACCGGGTAGGGAGAAAAATTGCCCTCAGCCCCAAGAGCCCGTTGGTTGTTGCTGGCCTCAGTCGGGCAACCGATCCCTCCCTCTTGTGCAATGGGAGGGCGCGGCCTCGGGCAGCTGTTCCCCAGGGCTGGGCACCTCATCAGTATAATTTTCCTCAGTTGCCCCTCTGTCCTTTGACAGAGAAGCCCCTGAGCGCACTCTGTCCAAGGACAGAGACGCAACTGAGAGATGATTAATAATACGAAATCCCCCAAAGGAGGGATTTACGCATGATGAGAGGCAGACAGACCTGGCTCTAGTTCTTTTTCCCCCCTTATTTTTTCTGGCAGGGAGAAACAAATTCACCCACCAGAAGCTAATGCATAAAAACTGTTAAAAAGAATTAATGGTGGTTGAGGTTGGTGCACATTTGCAATTCCAAATAGGCATTGTTTTTTTGCTATCCCCTGTAAATGACAAACGAAACAAAGAGGTCAAGAAATGGAATCAGAGTCTATAAAACCTTGTTTCGTCTCCATTAATAAATCCTATCCTGACATCCATTTGCACAAGCTCATTAGGTAGGTTATGCAGTGTTTTCCTCTGTCCCTCTTTCTTTCAATATATCATGTGAGTGTCAAATTTTCTAAGCTCTCTTTTCTCATGATGTGCCCTAGAATTATCAACTGTCACTTTCTGATGGTAAGTACATGTGTCTTTTTGTTTCCATTTTCTCTAAAACTTTGTTGTTGTTCACATATTCTGTGCCTGGTATTCTCAGCCTCCTTCTGTAGAACAACATTTCTGTCGCCTGAAATCTTACAATTGCTAAACTATCTCCATGGCATATATACAAAGATGAATCATCATCATTGCCCTTGTATTTCATTAACATGAAGTAAGTTTCACTTGGACAGCTTCTTCCCAAGAACTGCTGCTTTGTAGAATAGACTCCCAGCAAGATGTTTTCCTGATCAATACAATCTTGATCTCTTCATGTCTTTTCTTATGCATCACCACACAGTAACCCACTACCTTGAGTGACTCTTGGGCCTTGTATTTGATCAACAGATGTATAAATTTTACAATTCCTAAACCTACTCTTACACCCCTGCACTAACTCTGGACAGGTGCAGCTAGGGTTAACATAAGAGATTGTTCATATTTTGTCAGGATGTTTTCCCGATCACTATAATATTGACCTCTTCAGGTTTAGGGTTAACTGTTATCTTTCAAATATAACTGTTATAATGAATTTCAGCTGCCTTAGCTGTGGTTTAAACCTTGCTCTCTACTTAACTATTGCAACTCGGATTGCTTACAGCCCAGTCTAGTAAGATCATCGTTTACAGTGAAGTACCAATTTTAAGATGTGTCATCAAGTTCATATGTTGCTTTGTTTAACTACCATATCAGGCTGTCTTCCTTTACTTCTATAGGTGTCATGACAAATATATCTCTGTCATGCTGCCTACGCTGTATAAATGCAACGTTAAAGTCAATTGTCTCAAATTTCCATTCTTCATTTGCAGTTATTCCTATCAAGCATATTTTATAAGCAGTTGGTGAATCATGAACTGCATTTTTTACCTTTTCTTATCCTCATACAACACCAGTGAGTGGCACTTGGGAGAACAGAATTAAACAAAATAAAAAAATAGAAAGCTGATCCCCCACTTTATGCCCAATTGAATTTTATTTTTCTGTTTGGATCAGAATGATAGCACACCTGATAAAATTCCCTGTATGAATTTTACAATTGCTAAACTGTCTCTTATAAGAGTCTGCTGCTCTAGCCTTGGACAGGTGCAGCTGGGGTCAACATAAGAGATTGTTTATGCAATAATTTATTTTGTGTAAGAGCAATAGTCCTAGTAGTATATCTACTTATTTGTGTTTGTTGTATTTTAAAATTAATGTTGAATATTAAATGAAAACTGAAGAGAAAAATATAAGTTACTTAATAATGTGTAGCATTTTCTATCTTAGTTTGAATAACAGTGGTTACATAAAGTGATATGGAGTCTCCAAAGTGCTAAAATTATTGCTTGACTGTATCTATTCAAGCTAGTTCTAGAGCAGAGTCCATGTTTTGTGCTTGTTGGGTGGCGCAGCAGGAAATTTGCTTTTATTTGCAACATCTTTAATACAAGTTGTGAGTAGAGTTAAAATTGTTTCTTTTAGCATGAAGCTTATAAACCTGACAAGGGTCAAATTAGTCCAAAAATTAAAGCATGTTTTAAGCAATAAGTGAGGTACATTTTCTTCATTAGCATGGGGTTTATCAGCTTGACAAGGGGCAAATTAATCCAACAATCAAAGGATATTTTAAGCAGAAAGCGAGGTAAATTTTTTTTTTATTAGCAATAAGCTTATAAGCCTGACAAGGGTCAGCCTAGTCCAAAAATTAAACATATTTTAAGCAATAAGTAAAGTACATTTTCTTTATTAGCAATAAGCTTATAAGCCTGACAAGAGTCAGCCTAGTCCAAAATATTTTAAGTATGAAGCTCAGCTCAGAACATGTATCTGTGTAAAACCATTTAGTTTTTAGCCAAAAGATTTCTGAGGATCCCATGTGATGATTGTACAGTATACTTCATTGTAATTCATTTCAGAAACATTCAAAAGCAAATAATACAAATTTAGATGTGACACAAGGCCCAAAATATGAACCACCTAGTGAGGATTAAACATACTAATCAGTATTAATTGATAAGGTGAGACAAACTTGTTAACTATTACATGATGTCAAAGTGCTCAAATATGGCCATGTAATAAATCAAGATTTGAATTTCAAATATTTGAGCTGAATCATCATTCTAATGCAGGTTTTGAATGAACATAAGTAAAATTACTGATAAGATATATATATATAATGTTCATGTTCAAAGATCTTTATTTAAAGATACCTATATTTTACCTTCTTGGGCACCTCGGCATGGTGTAATGGTTAGCAAGCTTGTCTTGCTAGATCAATTACGAGTCGTGAGTTCAATCCTCATTGGGTACCCCATACTTTCGGCCTTGTTCCACATCTAGGCTACGCTTGGAAAATCACTATTAGGGCACCTCGGCGTGGTGTAATGGTTAGCAAGCTTGTCTCGCTAGGACACATTACAACTGAGTAGTGAGTTCAATCCTCACTGGGTGCTCCATACTTCCGGCCTTGTGCCACATCTAAGCAGCGCTTAGAAAATCATTATATTTTACCATCTACTGTATATACATGCATGTTTACATTTCATACCTCAAATATATCTTTGTTATTGTATTCAAACCATAAAATCACACAGGTAACATCACCTGTAGATAACCTCCCAAAGAAAGATGGTGCAACTGTGAGCATCCCCAACTTGTTGTTACCTACCCTTCAACTTACAGAAAATAAAATTTTTAACTCTGATTAGAGTTTAGTATTTCCATTATTTACATGAGGGCTATTGTCCACAACTTTCTTGTTATTATCACAAAGTTTTGGCCATTGTGCTCTCTGGCCTTCTTCAGGTGCTTATCAATCTGGGTAAATTTCAAGGAATTTCAAACTGAACCCTTTATTTAAACTTGATGGTAGATTGTTCTTATACTACTGATCATATTTAGGGATACTTTAAATTTTTTATTTAGTACTACTCGCTCATTGCTCGTTCTGTTTCCATTGAATCCAAGTAGGCACTACCTGTCCCAATACAAACTGACTCACAATAAGGATATTACCAAATTTGCAGACCACTGCTTTAATCTACTAGGTTATATATAAAAATACTGACCAGCTGTATGGCAATAAGTGGTGGACAGTCTCCTCAAAGATGAAGAAGAGACTTGAAGCAAGTGACATATGGTTCTTCAAAAGGATGCACCCACCAAACAAGCTCACCTTTATTTCATCTTGACTGAATGGGTGCTTCTCCCCACTCCGGATGGGTTTGGTTTGTGTATGCATGATATGCATGCAGTGGCCATATTTTTTCCATCTCAGGCTTGCCTGGGTGAATAAAGTTTCAATTTTTGAACTACATCTGCTAACCAGCTGACAATTGCATGAAGGCAAGAACCAGACAGTAGTGATTGGTCACTATGTGCCTAAAATTTTATTTGTAATTTTTATATATATATATATATGTAATTTGTATTTATATATATATATATATATATATATATATATATATATATATATATATATATTTATCTCGCACTGAGGAACTGTGATACAATGAAATAGTACTGTCTGTGAATGACACATATATATATATATATATATATATATATATAAAATATTAGTGGTCAATATATATATATATATATATATTATTACTTCAAACATTATTTTTAGCTCATACCTGTTTTGAAATAGATATCCTATTTTTATTTTAAACAGTGTGTATTAAATCAATCGGTATATACATTCAAGAAATTTTAATAAATAGTATATGCTCTCTGGTTGGGAATGAACCTACATCATGCTATATAGGAGAAACCATTGTTTGATTCAGAAAAATATTTGTACTTCATTTATAGGTATTCACTAAAAATAACATTTGAAATGATAAAAATATCAGATTAAAAATTAACTCTTTAAATATATATATATATATGTCTTTTTGTCTGTTTTCCCTCAATCTCTGAAGTAGCTTTAATAAAAGTGAAACATGTTAGATTGACATATGTTTCCTATTTGTTCTTTATTTTATCATCCTGTCGGATTTCGATCCACATTTGATCACACACACACACACACACATATATATATATATATATAGATAGATGGTATTTATCAATTCACCCACAGGAATTGAATGTGGCACAAGGCCTTTTTAATGTGGGTATGTCCGAGCCCGTAGGCCCAGCCAAAAATAAAACCCATCTAAACCCGTCCAAGCGGGCTAGTTCCGTCAACCTCCCCGAACGAAACCCCACCCTTCGGCGGAGCTTCGTCCGGGTTCCCCTCTGCAAGCAGAGAGTTCGACAGACACCCGACCCGGCAGCTCACAAAGCGCAGATACTACACTTTGATCCTAGCCATATATATAGATAGATAGATACATCCACTAATTTGCTAAAAAAAGAGCATACATGAAGAAAAAATACCTCCATATTAAAATTACTAATCGAACATTTACTACCAAAGAAAAATGAAAACAACAAATTCTAAAATCTCTTTAAAATCTAATATTTGTCCTAGAGTTTTGTTTCGAAGTAAATTAATAAATTTAAGGATTAATTTTTTTTTTAAGCATTTGGAGCAAGGTCAGATAGGAGTGATAGAAGAAAATCTTTAAATTATTAAGAGGAAAGCCCAAAGGATTTTTTGATTATTAAATTGTTTTTTGATCTTTTTTTAGAACATTTGAAAGTTTGAAGAAAAATTTTGTTTTTCTTGTGTCTGCAGAGTGACAAAAGATTTGTATAGGACATTTTAGCATCTTTTGGTGATGAAAAACACTGATTTGGAGATTCTTGCAAAAATGAAATAATTGTTGGATTTTAATGAAACTTTCAGAACTTATTCACACATGAATTTAATTTTAAAAATTTTTTTTTTTTAGAAAATCTTGGTAAAAACATATTTTTTTTTTTACATCTGTGACCTCTAATTATTTAATTTTATGAAATTTCAAGAAATTAAATTTTGTACCGCTTAATGTTTGTATCAGTTATAAGCAGAACTCCTTGGAGAATTTAAATCATCTGTTTGATTTTTTTTTAAAACAGGACCCCCATTAACTGAAAATCTGATCTAAATTGTAAAATAAAAAATGCAATAAAACTAGGACATTATTTAATTAGAAAAGTTTTCATGAATAAAATATATTATGGACACTATTTTCTTCCCCCCCAAAAATTTTCGATGAATAATGAATTTTTACATGACTTATTTTAATTTTTTAAGAATTTTAATTAAAATAATTCATAAAGTTTTAAATCTTTTAAATTTCCGTATATTAATACAGAAATTTTTCCTGTTAGGTGATATTGTTATTAAGTAAAAACTGTTCGCTAATCAAATGCTTAGTACAGTTCATTGAACACCAATATTTTAAAAAGAATTTTATTTTTATTTTTTGTTTGTGCATAAACGTGTCAATCTTTGTAAATATGGATGTCCATACATGACCTTATCAGAAAATAAAATTGATAACTATAGTAAATTTAAAGCCAAAATACTTAAAAATCAATAAAACATTAAATTATGGAGAATATTTTCCTAAATTTTAAAAATTTCTGGGTAATTAAAAATTATATAAAAAAAGCACTCACATTATATTCCTCAAGTATTTTTTACAGATATGTCCATTGCAGAAAAAAACTATATAAATTTCTGCCTGTCAGTCAAGCTGTCAATTTGTCAACACCCTAAACATCTACCGCTGTGTTAAAAACTGAATTTCTGTGATATTTTAAACTTAAAGTAATATTTGTTTCAAATCAGATTTATAAACTTTAAATCAGCTAATATTCTTCAAATAAAGTTTCAGAAAAGTATATTTTATTTTCAAAATATTTTTTAATAAAGAGAATTACATTGTGATGACAGATGGCTAAAATAGCACTATAATCAGCAATTGTTAGGTATTTCAAAACAAAAACACATTCCAGTCAATTTAAATTAGTTTTTGAAATACACCAAAGTATTTTGCTTATTGGAAATATTAAATTTAATTTATTAGCTTGAAATTTAGAAAAGCTTCCAGAAAGATTTTTCATTATTAAAAATTCATTTTAAACCTCAGGTGTCATATTTATGTGGAGGTACATACATATATATAAATACATATGTAAATAATAAAAATATCAGATTAAGAAATAAAATATGGGTATCCCCTAAAAATAACATTTATAGTAATAATATATTCTAGTTGTAATCTGTGAAAATTTAAGTTTTCCTATTTTAATATACTGGTGAATCTTATTTCTTAAGTTAATGATTGAGTAAGCCCATGGTGAGTTTTATGTCAATAAAATATCCTTAGAAATTCCTTTATCACATTGTTAAATATTTGAGCGTAACAACTTTGACAAAATATTGCAATAGCAAGAATAAATATGAATGCTAGTTTTATTTTAGGAAATGAGTACAAATGAAAAGATTTGAAATTGACAACTTTTTTTTTCATTTCATTGAAACAACCGGGGGGGGGGGGAAACTTTTTTTTCTTTCTTTATTTTCTTTCTTTCTTTTTTTCATTCATTCATTCATTCATTCATTCATTCATTCATTCATCAAGTAGTGTCTTTTCCATGCGATCAAATTGGAATAGTCCATTATTTATGAGGTATTGGTAGGACATAATGGTCATGTGAACTAATGAAGAGAGGAACAATCACAATTGCAATAGGATATATATATTTTGATTACTTTATTACTTTAAACCAGTCGTTCCTAAATACTGCAATATGCCTCATGCAGCGGAAGAGGATAGCAAGTGAGGCGGAATGATTGAAAGACAATCAAAGATTTAGAAACAGTTTAAACATTCATATGCCAAAAAAACATAATCGATAATAATATTTTAAATTTTGAAATTTATTGAATTTATTCAATAACTTTCATAATTTCAAATATTATTATGGATTACTTGTAATTGCATAATCAGTATAAATAGTTATAAATAATTATTGACCAATTTTATCAGTATGATATTTTTCAGTATGATTTTTTCCCATTATATCAAGTATTTTAAGAATAAGAAAAGTGCTAACAATAATAATGTTTTGACTTCGAGTCCGCAGTTATCTCCCTTTAACCATCTTTCTGGACCTTTGTTGTGGGTCTGCTTTCACCTTTTTAGCTCTGGATTTTTAGTTCTGACAAATATCAGAAGCCAAAAAAAAAAAAAAAAAAAAAACGCTTCTTTCTGTTGATGAGAAGATGAGATTTTGCTTATCTCAAATTAGGCCTAATATAAAGGAGATTACCCGTCAAAAACAAACTCATATTTCATGAAATTTGTGTACTTTAATCATATAAGTTACTTGTGTTATATATTAGATTTAATGCACTACTAGTCGTTATTTTTTATTTTTAAATGTATTTTTTATCACATAAAATTTGGTAAGGTCCCTCTTGCTTTCAATTTCACCTGTGAGTATTAAATTTTCCAAGCCCTCTTTCCTCATTATGTGCCCTAGAAAAGTGTCCTTTTGTTTCCGTTTTCTCTAAAACTTTGGTGCTCACATATTCGGTCCGTGGTATTCTCAGTTTCCTTCTGTAGAACCACATTTCTATTGCTTCAGGTCTGTTCTTCATCTTTGACGAGATTGTCCAGCATTTACTGCCATATAGGAGGATTGATATCACGTAACAGTCCAATACTCTTTTCTTTGTTTCACGATTTTTGCTTGTGTCTTAATACTTTGCTTAGCTTTTGGAAGGCTTCTTTCGCTATCCTAATGCGCCTTCAAATTTCCGTCCTCTGATATCTGTCTATATTTTGAGATGAGGTATTGTAATTATTTACACTATTTACATTGTTCGGACTGTTCCAATCATCTGAAGAAGGCCGGAGCGTACAACGGCCGAAACGTCGTGAATATGGCAACAAAGATGAGGACAGCAGTCCGAACAATGTAAATAGTATAAATAATTGCAATATCTCATCTCAGAAATATAGACAAACCCTTAAGAAGGCCGGTTAATGAAACTTTTGAGTAGTAAAAGAATGCTTATTATCATGAAGGAAATGGTATGGCTGAAAGGTTCCACCGCAGTTTAAAGTTCCGAGAGCAATGTTCAACCCATTTAATTACTTGAGTACTTCCCCTCCCCAGTCCTTCTAGATAGTAAAGCATAACAGGAGAGCAACTCTACGGCTTTTGGGGGCTCAGGTATCCCACTGATATGAAGTGGAGTGATTATATTGAATTAATTGCTAGACCCATTGCAAGTAAAGTCGTGTCGTCGCAGACATTTTTCGTCAGAATCCATATTGCACAATTCGTCTTTGTATTAAATATTGTCTCGGAATGTGAACTCGGTGATCTGAGTTCGAATCCCAGTCGGGTTCGTTATATTCACTTACAAATATTTTTGGGGACGATATGAATGCACCTCTTCTCTTCCCAGCTATGGGTTTAATACCAGAGTTCTTTAGCCTTGGTTGGCATCCAGTCTACCGCAGAAAGAAATGGCAACCTACTGCGGGAAAGATTTTCTGCCTCGTCAGTAATGTATCGAAAGATACATGATCGCCCACGCGTGTATCACGTGTGGCATTGAACTGATTAAATACTGATACCACACCTGGACTGGAGATCCTGTAATCTATAAAATTCTCGACAGAATCCAAAGAAGAGTCTGTAATGTAATCGATTCTGGCCTGGCATCTCGACTTCCGTCACTTTCCCACCAACGTGACGTGACTTCCCCCTATCTTTTCTGCAAATATTTTCAAGGCAATTGTTCTGATAGCTTTCCTCTTTGGTACCTCGACTGCATAAATTTAAGCGCAGTACCAGATTGGCAAGTAGGTCTCGTCGTTTTACTGTTGAAATAATTAAATGTAACTGTAAGTTCTATTATAATAGTTTCTTTTCTCATATGTGGAACTCCCTTCCGGCTTCTTGCTTCTCTGCCACCTACAATCTTCAAAAATTTAAATGCAATGCCAGCCGCCATCTTCTGTCTCCCTGAAACCTGTCCTTTTATTGTCTTCACTGAAGTTTTCAACTTCTCTTCCATTCACAGTAACCCCCTTGCGTCTTAGTGACATTATCGCCTTACTTGGGGTGAAATTATTTTTTTAAAAAGTAGTGATCGTAGAATGTTGACGGCTTGGTAGGCAACAAGTAACGGTCAAACTCCTCGAGAGGTTGGTAACAATTGTCCTGCATTGTTTCTGTGCACAAATAAGTTATTATATATATATATTTTATCTATGATGACCGACTTATTTATTTGAGTCCGACACCCAAAAATGTTAACTATGTTAAGGTTGCTCAGAACGAGACATAGTAGGCAAAATTCTAACGGTCCTAAGTGGGGTAATATTTCTCATGGGTCTGTTTGTCATTTTTGTATCCGAACTGAATAAACTTTAACAATTAGGTGGCCAGGATTATCCCAGTTTTGTTCTCTGTGAAAGGTAGCTTAGGAAATTATTTTATGTCCGTTATAGATCTTTTACAGATCGATTTTTTGTTGATTGGTACTTTGATTTATGGCCCAGGTTTTAAGACTCATTTCATACATCTCTCCTGCTAATTTTACATGCAGTACCTAAGGTACTGTTTTCCTTCTGAATGAATGCAGTCAATACTATTCAAAATTTCCTACTCTTCGTTGTCTATCAGCGTTTCTCATGTAACAAGAAAAAAATTCAAAATGATAAAAGTAAAACTATAAATGGAAATATGACGTGGTCAAGTGAAAGAATTCTTATTTCATGAGTTTTCGATCGTTTGCTCGTTCCGGGGTATCGTATATCGGTCTTCTTGAGATTGACAATTCGTTCGAAGTATAACATAAGGTAGTTGTCGAAAAGGACATGTGGAGAAAATCAGCAGGCATTTTGTAGTCGAGTGTTAGACTCTACTATTACTGGGTACGTCGCTGATCGAAGGCATCGCTGTTAATGGAATTGCCTTGGTGTCGCTGCTGATTGCCTGGACAGACGTGTAGACTGCTGCGTCCGGTTTATGCTCGCTTTCCGTGTGTTCGTCGCTAATGCCAAGATTTGTCTTCTTAAGGAAATCGGTATTGGCTTTATTGTCAGTCAATAGCTCAGAAACGGATGCTGCTAAAGCCGCAAGGGTTTTTTTTTCTGATTGGCAGGAAAGATGTTTTATGGCTCTGATATTTTTAGATATTATTCTGGGTGCGCGGGACCGAACTGTTTTTGTCATATGATCTGTGGTTGTCGAGGTGAGCACTTCTGAGTGGAGTTCCGACAGGGAACGATACTCCTTTAGCCAAGACAAGCGCCCCCACCGTTCCACCATCCATTTACACAAACTCCTCAGATAGAAAAAAAAAAAAAAAAAAGTATCCACTAAAAATAGCGTTTGTTTGAAGTAATAAAAATGTTGCGTTAAAAATAAACCCGTTAATACACACACACACACACACACACACACACACACACACACACACACACACACATATATATATATATATATATATATATATAGTCAGAGTTGAATCAGACCAGGAAATAGTAGTGTTAATAAGTGCTCAATACACGTATGGAAAAAAAATGAAAGTAAAAAATAACATGTAGAGATTTTAACTTTAAAAAGTTAGGAGATCAGTTGCATCCACTACCTTGGTTTCAACCTTACGGTAACCTCAGGCTATTTTTATCAAATGACCTCTTAACGCTTTATTTATAAAAACTAATTAAAAAAAAGGATAATATTTATAACAGGAACAACATAAAAGATTCGCCAGCGGCGTGTAGTAAGTAATCATCTGCTAGAAGTGAATCAAGGTGAATCGCAAGTGGGGATATTTACTAACCACCCCACACAGTCAGCTGTGGCACAAGGCCGAAGTGTGAAGTATCCGAACCCGTAGGCTCGGGCAAAAATTCCCCGTAGACCCGTAAAAACGGAATTGGGTAGCTGTTTCCCCAGACATAGTGTCGTTTGGGGATCCTCTCTGCCCGGAGGCAGAGAGTTTCACCAGCACAGTTGGAAGGAATTCCAAGTGGAAGATATTCACTAACCGCCCCACCCGGTCGTATGTGGCACAAAGCCGAGTTTATTGTGGGGTATCCGAACCCGTAGCCTCGGGCGAAAATTCCCCGTAGACCCCGTAGCATAGCGTCGACTGGCTTCCTATCTGCCCGAAGGCAGAGAGTTTGACCAGCACACTTGGAAGTGAATTCTAAGTGGAAGACAACATACAGTATATACTACTGTATTTATAGGAATTCGGACACACCCATTATCGTCCATAGGTACGGTATAATATATATATATATATATATATATATTCGAAATGTTTGTTGATATCCTATAGATTTCGAACGAAGCATCGCCTAAAAATAGAAAGTTGTATGCCTTTTTCAAAACAAATTTACTAGCGCAATTCAAGCCAGAGGGGATTTCTCTTTCTGAAGGGTTTTTGACATATATTTAATAATAAAAAAGAATGTTAATGATAATATTAGAGCTGACGGGATACAGAATTTTATGTAAACTGTATCTCAAGAAAATTGAATGTTATGCACTGATGAGTTATACAAATTCAGCATCCTACCTTAGTAAGATTTAATTAAACCAAATAAGACATGACACTTTATGCAGTCATGTGTTCAATTCGTTATTATTAATATTGAATATTTGGTCAAAACAGATCACCAGTGTGGAGATTGGCGCAGAATGTTAGTTTTTTGCATTAAAAATGAATGAATGCTGAGCAAACGTTGTTTTAGATGATTTATTTTATTTGTATACAAACTTGTATCTTTTTTTTTTTTTGCGATACAATTCTTTGCTTGTGATATGTTGGAACAGCAGAGAGAGAGAGAGAGAGAGAGAGAGAGAGAGAGAGAGAGAGAGAGAGAAAGCGAAACCACCTCCTCTTTTGTAACAGGCAGTCTTTGGTGGTTAGTGGAGTGGACCAGCCTGTCTCGCTTTCTTGCAAAATTGTAGAGAGAACTGACCCCGAGGCCTTCTTTTCTTGTGTTGAGGTCGGTAAGTGGACCGAGTGCAGTGAGTGTTTTTTCGATTGTCCCTCACTTTGGTACAGGGACTTTGATCTTTAATTTTGCGTATCCAAGTATCTGGTTTCAGAAACGATATTTGGTGTTAATATTAATGAGATATTAAAGAAATGACAAGTAGGCCATACTTTTCAGGGAATTTAAGAAATATTTCTTATTTTATTTTATTTATTCAACTTAGCCTACTTCTACAAGGTAAACCTTCTCTAAAAAACAGGAATTGAATGTCATGCACTGATGGGTTAATAGTTTTAGCGTCCTAGTTTAGCAGTCATTTAAGTCATGTGTGATACTCGCTTAGGCGATCATGTGTCTTTCGATACATGATTGACATGCGGACTTTTTTCCCGCAGTAGGTTGCCATTTCTTTCTGCGGTAGACAAGTTACCCTCCAAGGCTATAAAACCCGGCCTGTTCTGCTGGGGGTAGAAGAAGAGGATTCATACTTTTCCCAAGGGTATTAACATGTAATTGAATGTAATGGATTCTACTGGAATTTGAACTTGGCTCTCCGATTCCGCAGTCCGAGCCGCTATCCATTACTACACCGTAGCTTAGCAGGCGTTAGTTAAACCAAAGAATGTATGAAACTTACTAATTATTTAATCCAGAGCAAAACATTTAGCTTATTTTTTATATAGTCATCCACAGACAGACTGTTTCGCTGTATGGCTAGACGTTAGATTGCGTCAAGCCGGGATCGTAACCCGACCGATTTGGTATCAGTCAGAGATTATAACCCTAGTCTACCGTCACATGGCATAGGAGAAGGGAAATTTTAACGTTTATTATGCGAAATACGTTAGTGGCCCGGAGAGCTCAATTCAGTTTGGTTGAAGAGCAATGCGTTAATAGCGGTATGAGCCACTGTTTTTAAAATTACCCTTTTCTCAAGAGAGCTCAACCAGATTTCTCGGGAGCATATATATTGTCATCAATATGGCACGCACACTCTCTCTCTCTCTCTCACACACACACACACACACACACACACACACACACACACATACACACATATATATATATATATATATAATAAACAGGTATATCTTAATAAGCTTCGGTAGATAGGGGCAGTGATCGAAAATAAATCGTTAAATTAAGAATCAGTAGGAGTGGGTGCATTTATTTAACACTCGAAAGTATACCATTTACCTACCGTATTCACGAAATGTAGAAAAATTAAACCCAACACACCAACCATTTTGTGTGTAGATTCTAAGGTACAACTACTAATCTTTTTATTTATAATCCGACATTATTTATTTATTCCAGGATTTCCCAAACTTTTTTGGCGTCATCATCAACTTTCAAGTGGAAAAATTTTCCAACATCCACCTGTATAGTAAATATTCAAAAGCATACAATATTGTTTGGTAAAAGTTTGTTACTATTTTGTAAACTGACTTTATGATGGAGTAAAAAAAGAACAAAGGGAGGTAACAAATAACGCTGCCTTATCTGGTGCTGCTGCTACCATGTTAAAGAACAAACGAAACAAACTTGACCATTGAAAACTATACATATTTAGTTTTATGGTCAAGCTTTGTTTTATAGTTAGGGTAAGCTTTGCAAAAAATTAAACAGTTTTTGTTCATAATAAAATTAAAAAGAATATACACAATTAGCAACTAATGAAAATTCAACGAATATTTTTGTCATGTCTAATACTGAAAAACTATTTGAATGTTAATGACTCTTCTCAAAACTATAGAAAATACCAAAATATTCCTTGCAGACAGTGATATTTATATCTTATCTAAGAATCTGACCCAGTTATTACTATTTAACTTCCTGATTATTTTTTTAAGACAAGTTCTTTGCATATCTCCTTTAGATATTTTTTCGGGTAGCATATGTTGAAATAGCTTTTTAATATTCAAAATCCTATACTGTCCACCAAAATTTCCATTTGCTGACCATTTTCTGTTCAGTTGCTCTTATCCCACCCAACAGCTGAAATCGTCCACCGGCGGGAGATATCGCCCAGATTGGGGAAACACTGGTTTATACTATTGTAGCCGACGTGATGTGAGGTTTGATAGATGAATTGTGTGTATTTGTCAGTTAAAATACATCAAATAAATATCTTTTATTCTTATAAATATATATATCGGAAAAAATAAATTGGAAGTTGATGCCCTGCGACCCCGATCCCTAACAGGATGATAATACTAGAACAGCAAACAAGGTTGACAATTTGATAGTGTCTTATCATGAAATTTCTTCCGTTCAGGAACAATCGACAAGTCCGATATGAAAGTTGACAATGTAAACAAAGGCAGTGAAGGAAACAACGATAAAACGCTCAATGTTTATTGGAATAAGAAAGAAACTTTATTGACAATATGAACAACAGGTAGATGTAGACATAAATAATACTTGCACTAATAGTAGGTTAAGTGATATGGGATTATTCCCGTCCAGTTAACATCAAACATGTAAATATAATGATTTTTTTTATCTATATTTCTGAGATGATAATGATATATATTAATTACATTGTTCAGACTGTTGTCCTCATCTTTATTTCCATATTAACGACGTTTCAGCAGTTGTACGCCCCAGCCTTCTTCAGGTGACTGGAATTTCGAACTGAACCCTTTATTTCGTCCACCGTGGTAGATTGTTCTAGTTCCACGTGCCAAGCCTCTTCCGGTGATTTTAGTTATCTCCCTTTAACTCAACTTTTCAAGTTTTTGTTCACCACTTCAGTAGCCAGACACTGAACTCACAACTCAATCAAGTCACTGGATCCAACCAACACTTTTATCTACTGGGTCATATATCTTTGATGACATCAGTGTATGGATTTTTTGAACTTATAAAATTAATGTCTCAGTAATCAATTTTTACCAGAGCTCATATTGCAATTTTGTTGTTATTGTTTTTCTCTAGCACTCCGTATTACTGTTTCAGCTGCACGGGATGGCGTACACAGAGTCCTTAGTCATATTCTCCTCTATGGGGGAGGTGGAGTCTTATTCGGAAGAGGTGTCTGACGAGCGGATTGCATTCCAACTATCACTTAAAAATCGTGGAGACAATTTATATTAAATCAAACAATCATCGTTGTGTAAACAAAAGGATTGTGATTACTTCGTGCAATCTATCGATTTCCCGATGTCAATATATTCTTTATATGCGTGTATTTTCTTTCTATATGTTTCTGTTATACTCCGCTGTAATTAGATCTCTTTCTGATTCACCTTACATGTCGGTCGGATGAGGACGCTAAAAAAAGCAAAACACAAAATAAAAAAGCCGTTTTCTGCGCAGGGGCTTCGAGTATCACATTCAATTCACGAAACAAATCCCCGCAATAAAATAAAATAGCCAATTACGAATGTTCCCTCCGGAAAAAAAAGATGACTATTGAGACCACCAGATTTGCTTAAAAGAAAGCCCCTCGTAACGACCGACAGCTGCAGACGGAAAAGCTACCCGCCAACACGCAGTCACCGTCATAATCGCTTCTCTTGTCACAACGGTGTTCTCGCCCAAGCTTCATTAATCTCACCTGACTTTTCACAAACAGTGACCAGCGTCAACGCCGCCAGCCTCCTGACACCAACTACCGTGATTTCTAACACCTCGACGCCATTACCATCCAGCTCCAGGCCTTCCTCGTCGTCATACCGTTACCCAGTCTCGTTGATACTAAATTTGACCAGAATCCAACAGAGCATGAACCTTCAGTATCCACTACAGATTTTCCTCGTCGTTACCGCCGTGATCCCGTTTGTTGATCTCTGATTCGACCAGAATACAAAAAAGACACCCCCGCTCGATCAACGTTCAATATCGACACCTAATCCCTCGTCACCACCGTGGTAACCTCAGCAACCAATGCGCCTTACCACGAAACAATCCACCATCGTGACTTCGATCGACCAACCCGCAAACCCACCTTACCAGGCACTTCGGATTCAACATCACGCGTCCGCCAGCCCATCAAACACCTTACAGAGATTCTTTTGGAATCTTAAAGAAAGGAGTACGTCGAATCCCACCAACGGCTAATTCACTCCGGACCTATCCTCTAACTCCAAGAGTAACTTCGATCAACCAACTTAAGAAATCGATTTATAAGGATGTTGTCGGTAAGTCCTACCGACAACAACCTCAAACCTAATAGCTTTCCTTGTTAACAGCAACTAACACTTTGTATATATTCCGAAATTTCACGAATGCACATATAGTAGTGTGGGTCTTAAGGGTTAAAAATGAACACCAAGAAGATTAATGAAGGATAATAATGACGAGGAAACACGCGGGTAATTTTAACAAAACAAGATAACTGTCTATATTTCTGAGATGAGGTATTATGTACATTATTTACATTATTCGGACTATTGTCCTCGTCTTTGTCGCCATATTTATTACAACGTTTCGGCCGTTGTACGCTCCAAAGATGGTTGGAATGTCGAACTGAACCCTTTATTTCACTCACCGGGGTAGACTGTTCTAGTTCCACGTGCCATGTTTGATGGATGTCAGTTATCAGTTATCTCCTGTTAATTTCCCTCTGAAAGTTCTTCACTGCCTTAACCGGGTATTGAACTCACACTCTTTGGGTCCTGTCACTGGATCTAACCAACGCCTTTATCCACTGTGCCATGTGTCCTTGAGGACACATGGCACAGTGGATAAAGGCGTTGAAATGAAAACCATACCTTCTGTGAAGGTATGGTTTTCATTGATCTAAAATGTTTATTTCTCATAGGCTCGCGAATTACTTTCCTTGTTCTTCTCAGATCACCGGTCAATTTCTGTGAAGGCAAGGTTTTCATTAGTCCAGAGAAAATTTCACATAGGCTAGAGAATTCCTTTCTTCTTTCTTCCGCAGTCTTCCGAATTGAAGGGAGTAGGCGAAGGGAATTATTATTATTTCATACACACTACACAGGCTGTTAAAATTTTAATCCTTGTTCGTTCCTTTCCTTCGCAACCAAATGCTCGTTATGACATTTCTTTTTTTTAATCGCTGTGCCCAATATTTTAATTTCCGTAACCGAATTCTAATAAGGAGAGATAACCGATTAGCTCATTATATAGTATTTTTGTCTTTAATTTTTCGTTTCGTATTATCATGGCTGATGTTCTCGTCTCGTTTCTTTTTATTATTTATATTTTTATTGCATTAAAAAAATAACGGTAAAATTTGGTGTTTTTATTAAACTGTTCTTTTTCTCCTATTTCCTTTATTAGTGGACAAAATATATATTTTTTTTAATGCCTCCCGCTTCGTCCAGTATAATTTGACCGTTATTATTTATTGATGTATTGCAGTGATACTAAAAATTATAGAGGCAGGTGTAAAAATGAAGCAATTATAGTGCTTGTTAGGTATCACTTGTCGGGGTTAGCTCCTCCTTAGCTCCTTAACCCTTTCACCAGGGGTCTCACTTCCCTGGCTATAAATACTCGCTGACCCTTCGCCTCTTCCTCTTTTTCCTTCAGACCTTTGGGTCGCCACCTTGAGGTAAATCTCTTTCCTCAGGCTTTCAGCCTTACCACCTCGCAGATGTGAACGCTCACAGATACAGCGTTTCCCAAATGCTGCGAACACGCTAAGAACAATACACGTACGTACGAACACTCACCACATCACAACACACACACATAATATTCACCACACACACTCTGTCCATGTAACTGTCCATGTAACTGTCCATGTAACTTGTAACCTTTCTTGTTGTTGATACATATATTTTTTTACATATATTTAGCGGTCTTGTGTTTGTTTTTCTTTGCCTTCTTTGGACTTAATTAAAGTCCAACTTTCTCATGTAGTTGGACCGGCTAGCAGGAAAATCTTAACTCACGCGTGTTCTTCTATTTCTACTCAACATCGCCGACACGGTCCGCTCCACACTAAAATTGGGCTTAGGGTGGAAGATAAAATTGTATGAAACTGGTTGCTAAAAATGGAAGCAACAAAAAGATTGCACAAGACATGTAAAATCAACAACTGTTTTATTTCAAAATCCTGCTCGTTCTCTTTTTTACTTCCAGCATTCCCTAGCGGAACCGGAAATTCTTGTTATGGAATACCGTCTACTTAGTTTTTTTTCTTTTCTCTCTCTTTGATTTTTATTTATTCATTTATTTATCTATTTATTTTGATTTTCTTTGTACAGTCCGGTGGTTACTAAAGTGACCTGAAGATCCCCCAAAGTGCTGAAAATATATTATTATGTACTAGCAGAGCAACCCGGTATTTCCAGTGTATTATATGATAATAACACTAGAATTAAATTAAATTGTATTGAATATTATGGAGTATTTCCCATAAAAAATCAATTAACATTAACTAAGTGCCCAATAAAAAAGATTCTTACTCATTGTGAAGTAGAAAAAGAAAGAACTGGTTAAATTAATTAATGTGAAAAATTTAGAGGAGTTATAACTTTGAGTAGATAATTATAAACCCCTAACATTCATATATATATATAAATATATATATATATATATATATATATATATATATATATATATATATAAAATACTTATAAAAATGAGAAATAGCAAGACATGGAAACAACAAAACGAATATTATTTATTATTTGGTCGTTGGAGAAACGAGAGACAGTAATATCTATATATAAAATTGTAGCCTCCGTTTGTTTGTTAACGAACTCTTCCTAGGGTTTTAGAGATAGACCCTCATAACCATATATATTCTGAAACTACATTACCTAGGGTACTTGGATAAGTATATTTCATTTTGATTTCCCCCCTCCTTTCATTTAAATTAAATTTGCATTTGAATAAGGGAATGACTCCTGTCCAAAATATAAAAGGAGAAAGCCAGAAGATGGAGGTTACATAGGCAAGATCATTTTGATCAAAGGGGGTCCCGTTGGGGTGCACCCCCACTGAATTTTCCTCCCTTTAATCGAAATGAAATTTAAATTTGAACAAGGGAATGACTACTTGGATAAATATATTTCATTTTGATTAAAGGGGGTCCATAGGGGGCGCAAATCCCCACTGAAACATTTTCCCCATTGATTTAAATTTGAACTTTGACTCCTATCCAAAATATAGAAATAGAAAGCCAGAGGATGGAGGTCACATCGGAAAGATCAAAATGAGACAATATGGATGTTAAGTTGTACAAGAAATCACCAATCAGTGGATAGTGCCTTACAATACATATTTGTTGCGACAATTCAACTGTCATATCAATGCTGAAATCTGCTCATCAATTCATTCAATCAAGTATTGCATCAAACACGTATCAGAGGGGTCAGATCAAGCTGTTTTTGATCAAACCCCCTTTGATTTAAATTAAATTTAAACAAAGGAATAACTTCTATCCAAAATATAGGAGAAAGCCAGAAAATGGAGGTCACATCGGCAAGGTCATAGGGTACTATTGAAATGCTTCATTTTTCTTTACATATTATAACAATGATTTAAAATCAATCATTTTCTTAAAAAATGTGTGACACGCAGCAAGGGCTAGTACTGAATAAAATTGTGAATTCTGGATCAAATGTAGAGCAAATATGGATCAGAATCTGACAGAATGATAAGATAAAAGATAAATAAAGTGTATACAGTCTTTCCCGTAACTTTTTTTTTTTTATAGATGTGTGTAATGAGTGTCCAGATAATTTAGTTGGAAAAATACATGAAGTGTCTCGCGTTTTCTTACCTCGAATTTTTGTTGAGTGCTAAAATATAAATGTTACTATTATGCTCTGAAAAAGGAAAAGGAGACGAAATTTTCGTTGACGCCCGTGTTGGCGACCTGTCCGTGTGAACTACTTGTCCGATAGTTATAATGTCATGTCTTTGTGCGTGTGTAGAGGAGAAAAGTGGGGTCGATTCTCATTGGTTTAGAATGAATGAATTAATGAGAGTTATAATTGTTATAATTTTTTTTTTTGACATTATAATTACTTTCTGTTTATTTATTTTTAAGGACACGGCAAAAGAAAGATGTGTGTGGGGGCTTTCTAAAGAAATTAGGCTAGGCAGAGAAAAATGTTCATGAGAAAGTGGGGACTTACTATAAATAGCAGAAGTTATAAATGTTCGTAGAGAGTCTAAAGGGTTGAGTTACATTTGAGTCATTTGATTATAAATAAGTTGTTTATAGAATATCATGTATTGCTCAGATGAAAACCATGAAATTATTTACTGATTTATTGCAACGACGCTAAAAATTATAGAGGTAAGTGCAAAAAATGAAGCAATCATCTTTTTTGTTAGGTACCATCAACATGCATGAGCATTTTCGATAACGAAAGTAAAAGGAAAATAAAAAGCTTACCCAAAAGTATTTAAGAATTCACCTCAAAATTAAGGAACATCCAATTTAAATGAAATTTTTTAGCAATTATTCATTAATGAATGAATATGTTGAACAGGTCATTATTTTCAAAAACTACATAGAAATATTTTTTATTTGGTTGGTTCACTCCACCGCTTTTTGATATATCGTGAATTTGGTTGGTGTGTATGCGAAATTTTTTTTTTTAATAGAGGAATATTTAATGAATTTGCTATTTCAGTGAAAAGAAAAAAAATTAACTCTAACTGTGAATATACTGAAAATTCGCCCAGAACCTTACCAAAAATAATTTAATAAACATCCCCAAAATATATTTTTGAGAGTTAGTGCTTGCATAATTTAATAAACACTATTTTCTTTCAGATGTAACAGGAAAAAAAATCTATATTCAATGTTTATTTTTTTTATTTAAATTTACACATAATTTTTCATGACTATTTTGAAATTTATCCAGTTGCTGTTCGTGACAAGAGATTATTTTTATTAAATAAAAACATATTTGAAGAATCGAGAAATATAAAGTTTGATCTTATTTTCGTATGTGAAGATAATTTAGAAGACTTTTATTTTTTTTTATTTTTACAACGGTTAGGTTATTTTTGTACGGAAGTTCAAAAAGGAAATAATAATTCTATAACTGTAATTAATTAACTAATTAATTAATTCAGTCATTATCAATTTTCCCATTTTTTGTAGCACTTTCTTTAGTTTGTTGCAAGATGCTATAATGTTTGGATTAAAAAAAATAAGTCATCATTTGTTGCGGGTATCACCGCTTTGGTTGTGATGTGTAGACATATTTATGTGTTCCTGGAATTTTTATCCGGCTAAAAATATTGGCGGACTCATATGAGTTCGGGTAAAGATAATAACACTAAACAATGAATATAAAACAAGCGACAATGAATGTTATTAACAAAAGGAATTCCAATTACACGTGTACGCAAATGAAAGTAAAAGACATTGAAAGTAGCTATGAGAATATGCTTGTGTGTGTAAGAGAGTTCAAAAGTCAAAAGAGGGCAAACGAAGTGAACGCTCCCTGCCGGCAGCGTTCTTTGTTTACGTTCGACTACATCTGAAAGCAAGAGTCAAAAAGAGGAAGAGAGAGAATAAGATTGCCTTTTTATAGACTTAAAGAGCACCCCTCGCTAACAGGTGTTTTTTTTAGCAAATGCAAGTGGGATAACCCACAAGTTTGATAAATTTAAAAATCAGAATAATTAAAATAAACACCTCATTAGGTGAGATTAAGTTATTTATGACATCAAACAGGTAAGAAAATACTAAAAAATAAAGAACAATCAATTAAAATCAGAAGTATCATTGAAGTAGTTTTTAATATCTTTTCAGGCTCCTCATGTAGTATAAAAAAATAAAATTATTCTTCTATGCCAATAGAATTAAAATTATTGTATTCTTTAGCTTTTGGTAATATGAGGTTAAAGATAATTTATTTTTTAAACATGAACAATAGCAATTTCTAAACGTAACAGTTTTGTCCCTCTGTACTTAATTAAAATTTTTATGTGCGCTTTTTATAAAGTAGAGGTGACAGTAGAAAACTATTGTTATTGACCTATGACTTTGATAACAGCACATGTGCAACCGTGCTTAACAAACGTTATTTTCGCTGTTTTAAGCTAAAAAAAAGTAAGCGTTACTTTTATAAAGAAAGCCCAGTTAATTAATCCTTAAACTTACTAATCTATTTTGAAACAAATATATAGGACAAATATTGGATTTTTAATAGATTTTTAAATTTGTTGTTTTCATTTTTTGTTAATAATGGCGATTTGATGAGTGGTTGAGTGATCGTGCCAATGTTTGAAAAAATCTGAAAAATACGTAAAATTATTATTATTATTATTATTTTTATTTTCTTTGATTTCTGGCGTTTATACATTTCTTTCCGGGTCCCGCACAGGGACCTAAGGTTAGAAATGGCATCATGACGCTTTCCACTGACAAAAAAAAAAAAAAAAAAAAAAAATTACATAGATAAAGCCCTTCGTAAAGTGTGGGCTGTACTTGTCAGAACAATTTTTTGTATCTCCTTGAGTCATGGACTTCCAGGATCCCTTCAATTAATCTACTGCAATCTTTTCCAACCAGTCCTAGGGCTCCAACTACAACAGGGATTGTTGATGTTCCCTTTCAAGGTCCTTGTATTTTGACAGCTTTTTGAATATCTTCAAAGATACATTGCAGTCAGCAGGGACTGCCATATCAATAAGGAGGCACTTTTTTTGTTTGTGGTCTTTAATAACAATATCTGGGCGGTTGGCTTCGGTTGTTCTGTCAGTGTGTATTGTGTAGTCTCATAGAATTGTAACAGGTCCTATCTCCGTAACCGGGTCTGGGTGGTGTTCATACTATTTTCTTTCAGTTTCCTTCCCGTAGAAGTTGCAGATTTTCTAGTGCAGATATTGGCCCACTCTGTCATGCCGAGTTTTATATTCAGTGGGTGCCAATTATTATTATTATTATTATTATTATTATTATTATTATTATTTCCTTTGATTTCAGATGTATACTCATTTCTTTCTGGGTCCCGACCAGAGACCTGAGATGACATTTTTCACTGAATATTAAAAAAAAAAAAAAAAAGATCATAGATATTTTCCATAGATAAAGCCCGTCGTAATGTGTAAGCTCTTTTTGTGAATACATTTTTTGTATTTCTTTAAGCATGGGCTACCAGGGATCCCTCCAATGAGTCCATCGAAAAAATTTTCCACCCAAACCGAGGGTTCCAACTACTACTGGAATTGTTATGTCATCATGTGCCACATTTATTATTATTATTATTTGTGTATGTCATGTTTCCTGCTTTGTATCCCGGAGAGCCGGGTCCAATTAGGCTCATTTAATTGATAGCACTTTTTTCTTAGTATATGGGATGTTCCTAGTAGGGCGATCATCTGGGCAACTTGTATGTTGATGTTACCTGGGACACTGTTAGTAAAATTGTCCATTCCTTTTCTCATGAGGCACAAAGCTCCGATTACTATTGGTACAGTCTCAGTCTTCATTCCCCACATCTTGTTAATCTCGATCTCCAGGTCCTTGTATTTGAACAATTTCTTCATAATTTTCATGGCAGTGTTTCTCTCAGATGGTACTGCTATGTCAATAAGCATACACTTCCTGAATTTCTAGTCTTTTATGATAATATCAGGTCTGTTGCCTTTTATTTCCCTGTCATTTTGAATTGAAATGTCCCAGAGGATAGTTACACCATTATTTTGTGTAACTGTGTCTGGTTGGTGCTATTACCATCTCTCAGTGGTTTCGATTTTGTGCTTCTTGCATAGCTTCCAGTGCACATATGTCGTTACCTTGTTATATTTGTGGGTATATTAACTTTTTGTTTGATAGTTCCTTATTATTATTGTTGTTGTTGTTGTTGTTGCTATTGTTGTTGTTTGTTGTTGTTTGTTGGTTTTTTTACTGATTAGTTTTAATCTTCTAGAATTGTCTTTCAAATAAAACCAAACTAACTTCAAAGAAGATATTAAAATTATTTTTTAAAAATGCGTTTTTAATTTTTTTAGGGAGTCCATGGTGATATTTAATTTTTGCGTTATTCACTTCGAGTGAAATTTTTTATGCAACTGATTAAAAGATTCTACTCGTGGTATCATAGATAAACTAAAACAGCTAATATAGCCTTGAAACACTGTCTTGGTTATTTATTAATATCTTGCTTTAAAAAACAAAAAACGCGATCGTTACTTTTATAAGTGATAGTCTCTCGCGTAAACTCCGTACTCTGCTATTACGAACACACAGACACAAAACATACCTGTTCGCACAAATGCCTTGACACGTTTTTAAATCTTAGCAAGCACACAAGGCACACTTTGTATTAAACGTACCCTCGAGACGGATCTTTCGACAACTAGTCAGCCACTAACGATTCAGGCTTTACTTTGTCGTCTCATAACTGCAGAAAAAAAAAACTAAAGAAAAAAACGAAAAAAAAACAAAACGTTTTCCTTATGTCCGCCTGTAGCAGTGATGATAAGCTCTACCCTCAGTGCAACGGGGTTTCGAGTCCTGTAGCAAGCCATGCCCTACCTCCCCTCACAGTCCAACATTTGGCACGGGAATGGATCAAAGAGGATTCTCCAAATTTTGATTTTGGTGGTTTTGTAGCCGGCGAAAAAGAAACTTCTGCAGTGTTACTAATGAAAGAAGCTGGGGTTTTAGCCGGTGGTCCTTTCGTTGACGCCATATTTAAGGAGCTTGACTGTCAAGTGGAGTGGTTGTACCCTGAAGGCACTTACTTAAACCCCGTTCAGACAGTGGCTATTATTAAAGGTCGCGTACGTCGCTTACTATTAGGTGAGAGGGTGGCTCTTAGTTGTATGAGTCGAGCCAGTGGGGTGGCAACACTGGCTCGGAAACTTGCACTAAAAGCTGAAGGAGTTGGGTGGAAAGGAGATTTGGCGGATACCCGTAATAAAACGACGCCTGGGTTTCGACTCGTCGAAAAATATGCACTTCTGGTTGGTGGGTTGACAACACACAAGTTCGATTTATCGTCGATGATCAGTTTAAAAGATAATCACATTTGGACTTCTGGTAGCATAGAAAAGGTAGGAAAAACTATATATTTTTTTCTTAACATTATTAAATTTGAAGTCTGTTTAAAAATGACTGCAATCTTTAGACTTGGTGGAGTTGTTTAGTTTATTATCAAAAATAATCCTCTTTTTTCTTTCATTTTTCTCATAAGCACTCCACAACACAGGTATCTTAAAAAAGATTATATTATTATTATTATTATTATTATTATTATTATTATTATTATTATTATTATTTTCTTTGATTTCTGGCGTTTACACATTTCTTTCCGGGTCCCGCCCAGGGACCTAAGGTTAGAAATAGCATCATGACACTTTCCACTGACAAAAAAAAAAAAAAAAAATTACATAGATAAAGGCTAAAGCCCTTCGTAAAGTGTGGGCTGTACTTGTCTGAACAATTTTTTTTGTTATTATTATTTGTTGTTGTTGTTATTATTATTAAAAGTTAAGGGGGGGAGTTTGCTATGTAAATTATAAATTGACCCCTACCCACCCTACAAAAACCAAAACATGCTTATTGACAGGGGTTACTTTTTTAGTTTAACAATGTATTTTTTTTAATTCGAAATAATCTGGAGTACTAAATTGATATGATAGAACAGTAACACCAGGTTACGAATTTCATTTTTTTTTAATTTTAAGAAATGATGTCGTTTAAAAATAATGAACATGTTTTGTTTTAGCTTCCGTAGAGGGATCAATTTACACAGAAAACTGGACCCACTATAACTTTTATAAAATTTAATAATTCTTTTCTTTTTAGATATTTGTGATAACATGAAAAAAATGACTATTTCTGATGGCAGGAAGTAAAAAAAAAATCTTTGTTGTAGGTAAGGTAAATAAATATTTTTTGGTGAAAAAAGTTACTTATTAAAAATCGTCACTTTTTATGTCAAACTCAAACAAAAAAGTATGCAGTACAAATGTTAAAAATAGGGGTTACTAAATAAGATTTTTTTAAAATTTATGATTCTATATCGCATCCTCTCATAAAATAAGCCTTTTAAAATTTACCTCGTATTTTTTGTTTTGATTTTATTTTTACATTTTTTCCTTTCGCTTTTTGAGACCCAGAGACTTTTTTTCGGGTATAAGAAAAATTTTAAGCTAATGTAGTGAAGAAAAAGAGAAGGAAATAAAGTTTTCTGATTTATTTTGAAAATTAATGGCAATAAATGATTTTAGAAACAACAACAACCTTGTTCGATAGCACTGTCGTAAATTGAGGCCAAGAAGACGATTTTCTATTTAGTTCTCAGTTTCAGCAACAAGTGGGTGGGCTGAAGAAGCTATCGTCCTGAATGTAACATGAAATGAAAAAAAAGTGTGTTGCTACTGACGAAACTTGACTTCACATTTTATGTGTCAGGTGCTCGTCTTTCATGAAAGATGCTTTACAGCAACATTTAATACTAGTTAAAATATTGTTGGAAAATATTTCAAACCAAAATGGATACGTTTTTTTTTCCGAAATGAAATTAAAAAAACGCTACACCTGTTTAAAAAATTGCCAAATATCAGGGAATTATCCTGATTCAGATTCAAACGACGATTTATTCATTAATGAATGAATTGTATACTTTAACTTTATTAGAAAATTTTGTAAAAATATTTTTTCGGAACAGTTTCGCCTCAATTTTCGATATCTCGTATATGTACTTTTTGTTTTTACTTTGATGTGGATGTTCGCTAATTTGTTTTACAGGAAATATCAATTTTATGTAAAAAAAAAAAAAAAAAAAAAAAATCATCCTTTTTAGAATCTTTGAAATTTTGGTTAAAGATTTTCTTTATCCAGTGTCAACGTTGTGCCAGAAATTAGTATGGAAACACTGAAAAATGAAAATGAATCCGAAACGTTACTCAATTAGAATCCCCAAAATAGGACAAAAATTTGGTGCTCGCATAATTCAAAACCTTATTTTCTTTCACATAGGACAGGAAAAATCTATACTTAATAATAATATTTATTTGAAAAAAAAATACTTGTAAAATACTTCCATGGTAACTGTTCGGATGCGCTCGTCGCTATGATACCTAGACTTTTTTTTAAAAATTTAAGCGCAGTACTAGACTGGCCTCTAGATCTCATCAATTTACAGTTGAGCTTGGTAGATGTAGCAAAAAAAAATTATATGCTTATTTTCTCGCACTTCTCGTTTGTGGAACTATTTTCTGGCTCCATGATTTGATTTCCAGTCAACTTTAATCTGTAAAAATTTAAATGCAATGTCAATCGCTATCTACTGTCCTCCTGATTACTCTTCCCGGTTATTATTAATGTTCCTGTTCCTAATTATTCCACACCCTTGTTTCTTAGTGGCTTTACTATCTTGTATGGGGTGAAACGGATTAAGAAAAAAATTCAGTGCGATTTTGAAATTTACCCCATTGCTGTTCGTAACCAAAATTCTTTTTATGAAATAAAGACATATTTGAAGAAGTGAAAAATGTAAAGTTTAATGCCATTTTTGAGTGTGAACAATTTTTAAAAGAATTTTATTCTTTTTTGCTTCATTTTAACAAGTGTTAGATTAGTTTTGTAGGGATGTTCAAAAAGGAATTAATTCTGTATTACTACCTTTGACTATTCTTCCCTATTAGAAGAGCAATATGACAAAATAATTCAATAACTCTTAAATTCAGAACAATTAAAAAGACCTCAATGAGTGCATTAAATGCATTATGACATCAAACAGATATTAGAACATCAAAATAGAATAAAAGCGAAGAATTAAACTCAAAAGTAACATTTAACTATTTTTGTAATTAATTTTTTTTATACTTTTTATAAAAAATAAAAATATTCCTTCCACTAGATTCAATAAAAAATTATATTCTTACACTATTGGTTATATAACGTTAAAGATAATTAATTTTTAAACAAAAATACTAATTTCTTGGTTATTTCACTGCTGGTGTTCCGTATTTCTTCAATTTTTGTTTTAATCTTTCGCGCGCTTTTTAAGTCAGGGATTACAGATCAAAACCACTGTTTTTGATCTACGACGTCACAGGCAACCATGCGTAAATAAACATTATTTTCGTTATGTTTTACGCAAAAAGTAAGAATTAAGTTTGCAAAATCCAGTTAATTAATCCTTAAATTTAATAACTGACTCTGAAACCTATCCCCAGGACAAATATTGGATTTTTAAGCGCTATATTGAATTTTTAAGATACTTTTTGAGTTTAATTCATTGCTTTTATTTTTATTTATTTATTTTATTTTCTTACCTGTTTGATGTCATCTAGCACAGTAGATCAAACGGTGCTTTCACCCACAGAGAGAGGCGCACGTTCAAACCCTGCTAGAGAGCATTGTTTTTAAATTTTATTGTTTCCTCAAGTGTACAGGCCGGTAGACATACACTGTTCAAAATAAAATATTTAATTGCACCCACTAAGGTCTTTATAATTATTCTGATTTTAAAATTTACTCAACTAAAAAAGGAAATGCTAAAAAAAAAAAAAGGTATTACTCAACTCAACACTGGCTAATAATCTCTCGAGACGGGCCGTGACTCAGAACTTTTTCCTATTTGATCTTTCATACAAAAAATAAACCAACAAGTGTAAAAATAATAAATAAAATTATTTTAAAAATCTTTCTGATGCGAAAAAAATGGCATTCTTCCTTCTTGCCAAAAAAATGTTATTAGTCCCGGATTTCGCAAAGTGGGCTCCGTGGCGAGTGAGATCCAAAGGATTCGCAAGGGCAAGATTATTTTGTTATTTTATCATGCCATAATGAGAATCGTGCCAAAATGGAAGAAAGAACATTATGTTTTTAAACAGTAAATAAAAATTTTAAACACAAATACTGTGAGAAAAGGATCAACAAACGCATCATATTTCTTGTAATGTTCCGTATTTTACTGATAGGAAAAAAAATAATAAAATAAGTAAATAAGTTTAAATTTCGTTCGAAATACGGCAAAGTATTTTTCTTATTGGAAATATTACATTTAATATTAGCTTAGAATTAAAACTAAAATAAAAACTTCAAGAAAGATTTTTAATTAAAAATATGCATTTTTTAAACCATTAGGTATCGCCTTTTTGGGGTGGGGACGTACTCTACGTAGGTATCGTCAAAATACGAACGCAGTTAGGATAATAAAAGCCAAAAAAACTCGTTACCCGCAATTTTAAATTTTTTTTCCAAAAAACTGAGATTTATTCGATTTAAATGAAATTTTCAGTAATTATTCGTTAATGAATTAATTTTAATGCTGACTATACCAGAAATGGTCCACAAATTGCTGCTTGAGCTGGGATATTTTTGATAAGATTTCCGACAACTTGGTTTTGTGAAGAGACATTTTCATTATTTTACATGCATCTATTATACTAAAAAAACTAAGTACAGAAATATGCTAAATAAAATGAATGATATGACGCTACAAGTTACATCAATCATGCACGACTTTGAAAATCTTTCCACCTCAAAACAATATTTTTGTAAATAGCATTTAAAAGCGTAAATACCCTTGAGAAAAAGTATGAATCCATCTTTTCTCACCCAGCTATGGACTTAATAGCAGGACTGGGCCCTATAGTCTTGGTTGGTAACCAGTCTACCGCATAAAGAAACGGCAGCCTACTGTAGGAAAAAAATCTTCTGCCCAAGTATGTATCACTTAACTGGGCTGTCTGAAGCGTTAAAGATAAGTGTATTCTTTTTTTCATCTTTATTTTTAAAGATTAAATATTATTAGGATTCCACCAAAAACCTTTTCTTGCTCAAGGGCTCTGAGGCACCGAGAAGTTTGGTAAACCCTGTTGTAGAGCACTGCATCCATCAGTCTCTGCTCTAACGAGTTGTTCCTCACGAAGTGCGACATATCTGTATTAGATTGAGGAGATATTGGTAAATATCTATAAAATTATTTTTGCATTATGTTATACAGCGTTTATTATTATTATTATTATTATTATTATTATTATATCATCGGATCCTTTTCCAATCAATCCGAGTGCTCCAACTACAACTGGAATTATTGATGTCCTCATGTGCCACATTTTTGAGATTTTCCTCCCAAGATCCTTGTATTTTGATAGTTTTTTTGAAGATCTGCAAAGAGGCATTACAATCTGCAGGAAATGCCATGTCAATTAGAAAGCACATTCTTTTATTATTATTGTTGTTGCTGTAGTAGTAGTAGTAGTTACATTAATCGTAATTATGTATTCTCTTAAATCCTGTAGACTCCTGTCTGCCTCATAGGGACACAACATCAACACGTTGGGTGTCGCTACTGTGGTTTCTGTATCAAGTAGGTTATTATGGGGCAGAGTGGCTAGCTAAATGCTAAACCAGTTTTCAAAGGAGTTGTTCTTCTCCTAGACTGGCTGTCAACCAAGGCTAAAGAGCTTCTGCGATTGTTTAATCTATAACTAGGGGAAGAAGAAATGGATTCATATTTTTCCAAAGATGTGAAAGATTATCAATTCGTATATTCTTATTACTTGAAACGTCATTTTTAGTGGATACTTGTATTTGAGTAGATTCTCCGTTTATTTATTAAACAGTATATTTATTTATTTTCATCTATAGTCAGTACTTAGTCGTAATTGATCTAGCAAGACAAGCTTGCCAACCATGATACCACGTCGAAGTGCTTAATTTATACAATATATTTTATATATGTTACATATATGTATTATATATATTTGTGTGTGTGTTTATATATATATATATATATATATATATATATATGTGTGTGTGTGTATAAATCGTATTTATATATAATATGATTATATATATATATATATATATATATATATATATATATATAGATAGATATAGATAGATAGATAGATAAATATGAATATTTTTATTATGTTAAACGTTATTTTTAGTGGATACCCATATTTGAGTAGTCACCTCGTTTATTGTTTAAATAGATTTTTATTTCTTTTACTGACCAGATTATTCGAGGCATCTTATTAAAGAAAAATTGCGCATTTTTCCGGCAGTATTCGAACTTGCGTCGCCTATTTACATCCGACGTGCTTTAACCGACTCGGCCATGAAAAGAGCCTTTCGATTAAGCAAGGTTATATACAGCTCTTAAGCACATCTTTCTCGTTTTTAGATTTCTGAAAGTTCATAACTGCCCAATTTCATATCCGAAACATAAACGAAGCAATTTCTAAAGAAATAATATATTTTTTATTTATTAATCTCACATATTTTTATCACTTTAAACGTTATTTTTAACGGATACCCGTATTTGAATAGACGCTCCGTTTATTTTAAACAGCGTTCTATTTCGTCTACCGGTCTGAAATGCGCCCTCCGAACCTATTAAGATTTCTCAAATGTTCAGTCTGGTAGACGAAATAGAACACTGTTTAAAATAAGTGGGGCGTCTATTCAAATACGGGTATCCACGAAAAATAACATTTAAAAAGTAATAACAAAAAATATGTCGTATTAATAAATAAAAATTTATTATTTCTTTAGACATTACTGTATGTTATTTTACCATACAGTTCACAATCATTGTGCCCCTTTCTACCAGCGGAGTTATCACATGAGATCCAGTGACAACAAGTCTCTTCAACTATTTATCACCATCCTTAGTTTGATTTTGTTTGTTTTATTATCCACTCTTTGTGAGTTATTTAAAGCCAAAACATATTTTAGATTGTAAGAATACTTCTTTTTTTTTGCGAGTGAGTATTCCACAGACAGTTTTTGGGATATAACTATTTAACCCATAGCTGGGAGTAGGAAATGAATTCATACTTTTCTCAAGGTTATCCACACATAAGTAAATGCAATGAATCCGACTGGAAGTTGAACTTGGTTTTCTGATTTCTCATTCCAAACTGCACATCCATTCACTATCCTTAGTATTCTTGCCAATTTAAGGTTAAGTTCCTACACATCAGTCTGGTGGTTATCACTAGAGATCAAGTGACAGCAAGTCTCTTCAATTTTCCATAACTCTCAATGAGGCATAGTCTGAATGCAGATATGTATAAACAACTCTACTTATCTATTTATTCACTGTGGTTTTTGTCCTATAAGACTTATATTTGGCATCACAAAACAGACCTTGAATTTTCTCTAGTTGTGTTGAATGGTGGTACTCTCTCTATTCACCAACCTCCCCACAAAGATGTGTCACAAGGCCAGTTTTTAACGTGGAGCATTCTGAGCCCATAGACTTGGACAAAAATTGCCCGTAGACCCCAGGTTGGGTTTGTCTACCTCCCCAAACAAGACTCTGCCCTTTGCCATAGCCCCGCCTGGGTTCCTCTCTGCCCGAAGGTAGAGAGTTCAACAAGAAGGGAAGAAGTACTCACAATGAAACTCCTTGCCTGGATCATCTTTTGAGACTAAGGCTCACTCCTGACCTCAAGTAGAACACGTTTCTTGTCTAACAACAGTTTTCCCTGCCCATGAGGACGCAGATTAGAATACTGCTGGAGAGTGCATATTTTTCTTTAATAAGACTTCACAATATTCAGGCCAGTAGACGAAAATAAATAAATATGCTGTTTAATAAATATACAGTGTGTCTACTAAAATATGTGTATTCACTAAAAATCTGACTAATCTGTTGGGTTAATAAATAAGAACCCATTACTTTCTTTAGAAATAAATGGATATCAGAGCAAGAAGTGGGAAGGAAGTAAAGAGACAAACATTGATAAGAGGTATATAAGATAGGAAATCGTGAAGGGCTATGATCGCCCATGTCCTGTGAGCATGGAAAAGATACAATTTTTCTCTCCTATACTATTTAAATAATACAAGAACTTCTTCCTTTCAAGCAATTGTTCTATATAATCTTTACAACTTTATAACAACCATACAACATTCTATTTGAAGTCATTGCTAAGCAACCAGTCCTATCTACCTCGACACACTACTTATGGCCCAACCTACCCTTTCAAAAACCCCTTGCCATGGAAAAAATTGATTATTTGTAACTGGGACATAATAGCTTAGCTGATAATCATCTAAAATGACCTTTTCTCATGCTTATTGTGTAAATAAATTATCAGATATTCAATATGCACTAGTTAGTGATTCTCAATGGTTGCTCCAGAAACGTGACCTTGCACCAGATTTTAACTTTGACATATTACTTGGAGAGCAGTGGAAAATGTGCTTGTCAAGTAAGATCAGACTAAGAATAAAGTATTGGTATCACATTATAGCTGGTGTTGCTTAATCCTCAACGTCCAGCATCACTAGATTTCAAAAGCACTTACACATCCTTGTGGGTGATGAATTATTCTCTACCCTGCAATGCTTATGCCACAGATGAAATGTTGCTAGCACCTCACCACTCTATCACTATTACTATAGCAGATTTTCAGACGAGTTACATTCCTTAGTTTCACCAGCTCAGACTTCGGAGCTAGGACACGCCAAGTCATATTGATGGTGAAAAATCATCGCCATTCCCTTTGTGTTCCTTTGATAAGGAGCATGTTCCCTTCAGGTAGCATTTTTTCCAGAATGGCTACTTTGTAGAATAAACTCCCAAGAGGATGCTTTCCTAACAACTATAATCTTTGTCTCTTTAAGTACAGTGTCAACTGGAATTTATCCTAGACATTCTCATAATATGCATTTCTCACTCTCTTCTTCCCCCTCCCTCACAACAATATCATTAACCCTCTATCTTGAGTGACTCTTGAGACTTGTATTGGGTGAGCTAACAATAATAAAAAAAGGTAAGCCATTAATAAAAATTTATTCAACAGTTCTCTATAAAAGTGGCCTTATATCATATATCTTGAATTGACTATTTGCATTATAATATTGCGAATGTTCAGCAGTGTATTCTGTTTCTGAGTGCTCTATAAAAGTGGCCTTGTGGTTGACTTAACTTTGAATACCTGTTAATAATTGTGGAGAGATTTCAAAATATGCTATATAATGCTTGATGCTCCATTTAGTTTTTAATAAATGTGGACAGGCTCTTAGAATAATAAATATCTTACTACCCCGGGATCTCTTGATAGTTATTTCTATTTTTTTCTACTTTTGCTCTTGTTCTGGTACTATCTTTCTTGAGTTCTGCATTTTAATCTCTTACCAGATAATTTTTTCCCACCCAATGTTTTGTTTTGGAAGGAATTCTGAAAATATTCATTTTTTTTCTTGCTTAAGAATATATTGTCACACATAGATTAAAATGAAAATAGATCCTTTATTATATATATATATATATATATATATATATATATATATATATATGATAAAAATATGTTTTTAAGGTATGCTACATTTATGGGTAAACCTGCTCAATATCAGGGATAGTTTGTGTGTAAATATAAAAGTGGACACTGAAGTCAAGGTAAAGTGGCAACAATCTTTTTCTTGCTTTAAATGAATTAAGCCTGTAGGTCTTAGAAAAGACCATTTTCTTCAAACCTTGTGAACTGGCTCTACAGAATTACAAGCAAAGAACTGTATGAAATAAGAGAAACTGCATCACTTGAGGAATTTCAACAGCAGTAACAGCTAAAATAAATAGTACAGAGAAAATAATGACATAAGTTGTTGATATTCCACACTACTTCAAACAAAAGGTTAGGAAGGAAACCCCCATCAGTAATGGAAAGAGTGATAACAGTTACTGGAGTTGGGAAATCTATTTTCCTGAAAAAATGTTTTACTAGAAAGATTTTATAAATTTCAAGCAGTGGTAGAACTGGCTTTTTAGTCAATAAATGTCAGAAGTTTCCAGATGTAGAAAGGGCTAATGTTACTCTTACAATTTGAGATGAGAACAGATACTACACTTTGATACCAACCTGATGGCCAGGGAGGGAAGAAAAGTGTAACTCATGTAGCTTGTCAGTAAATGGTGAATATTTCCTTATAAGGAAAAGGCTAAGATAACCATTATAGATGAGAAGAACAGATACTATGCTCTGATCCCAGCCCAATAGCTAGGAAGTGAAGAAAAGTGTAACTTGAGTAGCAATGGTTACTTGGTCAGTAAAAATATCAAATGTTTCCTTATAATGAAAAGGCTAATATAACCATTAAAGATGAGACGAACAGATACTACACTTTGATTCCATCACAATAGCCAAGGAGTGAAGCAAAGCATAACATGAGTATCACTGGCTATTTTGTCAATGAATACCAAATATTTTCTGAGAGAACACTTGTCTACTATGATAAATGAAAATTCAGGGTGTGCTTGGTGATTATGGAATGTCAAAACACTGAATATGACCAGCCAGTTTTTCTTTCACTGAGCTGTTAGAGCTCAGTCAGAGGAGAGATCAGCTGCCAGGCTCTGGTCATCTAGAATTTTGGAGGTGCACCCATATTCCATTGTATCATCTGCATAGTTATCCACAAAAGATTGAAGTATTCTCTTTATGTGAAGTAGAAAGACATTAGGACTGAGAAGCGAGGCTTGAGGGAAGTCTGTGTTGTTCACTTGGGTATAGTTCAAACATGAAAAAGAATTGGGTGTACCACACTCCATGCAGTTGTGGCACAGATTTTAAAGGCAAGATCAATCACTCATTAAGAGTAAGACTTGAACACTAAAAAAGTGTAATCCATAGACATATTTTAAAATCCAGTTTGGAAGGAGAGATAGAATAAAGTCAAAATAATCAACAAGGAGCAATGTTTTTCTTGTTCTCTACTCAAGTGTGAATGACCTTAAGTGTGTTTATAGCTTGATCCTGGCTTTGTTTCAGAAAAAAATGCAGTAAGGTCAAGTTGTTGAAATATTAGCTTGGCATGAAAACACAACAGATTACAGATTAGTGAAATATAATAACAAATCAAGTTTATTTCTGGCTATTGAAGCAATCTTTCATAATGAGAGAATATTTTTCTTTGGATGTTCGTGCTCTTAGTGTTCTTAAATTTTAAAAAAAATTCACTCCAAGCAAGGTGATAATGCTACTAAGACACATGGCAAGGAGGTTATTGAGAGTGGAAGAGAATGAGAAGAATTTAGTGATTAGAAAGGAAAATAAAAGAACAGGTTTCAGGAAGACAAAGATTGTGATTGATGTTGCATTTAAAGCAAGAAACCTGAAAGGAATTCCACAGATTAGAAGTATGAGAAAAGAAACAATCAAAATATAGCTTACTGATTGATTCATTTTTTACAATTTATCAACCCTTTGCAGGTTATTTAAAACCAGAAAATATTTTTAGTTTGTAAGAATTGGGGGGGGGAGGGATATAGTAATGTTTTTTTAGTGATACAGGTCTTACAAATAACCCATAGCTAGGGGGAGAAGAGGTGGATTAAAAACTTTTCTGAAGTGTATTTGCATGTAAGTGAATTGAAACTCGGCTCTCCATTTAGCAATTCCAAGCCATTATCAATTACACTACCTGCACATCCAATCTTACAGCACCTGGTATTCCCAAGATGTCACTCATCTAGTTATTGAGCAAACCCGACCTTGCTTAACTTTAGTGATCATAGGGAAACTGGAGTTTCAATGTGATGTGGGCATAAACCAGAGTAAATGTTACAAAGACATCTACCTACCATATATACTCACGGATATGTTGCACTTTTTTTACTAAAAATTTCACAAAATATTAGGGGTGTGACCTACCTGCTTGACATAAATTTAAAACAACACTACCTTGCCATCATGATTTCTGAGAAATCAGAAATGAGACCCATAAACATTAAAGCCGTGGATTCAGTCCTGAATAAATTTTAAAACTCTAACTTGATATATAAATAGATAAACACTTTTTTTCTAAATGTATCGTAACATTTTCTTCTGTAGTTATTTCTTTTCATTTTTTTTTCTTTTGGTCAAGTGGACGTGATATAAAAATAATATGTGGTAAATATAAAAATACCAGTACAACAGTTACTGTCTTTTATTTATATGATGACTGATGAAATGTATTTTAACTGCAAAAGTGTATTAATAATTGTAAGTTTTGAAATAAAGGTGGATATCTGATAATTCTTACGTTTAAAAAGGGCTGCGTAACTCCCCAAATTATGGCGTGACCTATCTGCGAGTCAACAGTAAATCATCAATTATTAATCCATAAAGTAGGGGTGCAACCTATCCGGTGGGGCGACCTATAAGAAAGTATATACTGTAATTCAACACTAAAACAATGAGACATAGCAGCCAATCTAGTAATACACTTCAATTCATGCAGTTGTGGTACCAAGAAGGAGAGATGCAAGGAAAATATTTATAGAAAAGACACTGGGAAGCCACGTCATGGCTGTGGGAAAGTTGAAATGCCAAAAGAAGACTGATTATATTACAGAACCTTCTTTAGATTTTGTTGAGAATCTTGAAATATATAGCATGATCATAGACCAGATATAGCGGAAATATTCAATGCACAGATGGGCAATAGATTTGTAAATGTGTAAAGATGGATTCTGATGAGAAAACTTGTTTAGCACCTTTCCTAGCAACAGACAAGGAGCATAAAATCTAAATATCCAACTATTGCTTCTTTTTGTAAAGAAAGACATGATGCAATAGTTTCTTCATCCATAAACAATTTTTAACAGTAAAGTGTACCTAATAAAGCCCCTGAAAATGACTCAAGGTAAAGGGTTACAGTCTAGAGAATGATTATGCATAAAGAGGTGTGATATGAATGGAAGAAAAGGTGATAAGAGGTGAAGATTATGATGGTAAGGAAGAAAGATGAGAATTGACACTTGAATTGTTGAAGTCAATCTTTTGGTGTTCAGGGTAACAAGCATGGTGGCAGTTATTGAGGAAAACAATCATCACCCACCATACTGAATAAATGATTTTGAATTGTATCAGGGTTGGAATGCATGCATTGTGCATTTCCAATCCACATATGACTACAATACTACATCGTTGGTCTAGTCTGATTCTTTTAATGTCAAAGCATAGCAGAAAGAATCTGGTAATTCTTTTAGTAATAGAATGAGCAAAGTATTTTTCTAGCATCTTTAGCAATAGACTGGATATAATAAGGTTATCTTAAGATGATACCATACCAAATTTTAGAGAGAAGATTTTATAGCTCCAGTCCTATAAGTAGGGAGAGTGTAACAACTTTGACAGTGTGTGTTTAAAATTGTAGCTTTTGGATTTAAACACTGATCTCAGTAACTTATAGGAATTGCTTAACTGTTTCAGTTGATGGTTATGTAGCTAAAAATGTATGGATGGGCAGGTGGCCAAGTGGTTAGAATGTTCACATTCTAACCATGAGACCCAGGTTCGAATCTCACCATAGTCGATTTGTCAGGAAGGAGACTTCCTGAAGTTATCAGATTGGAGGGGACAATCCCAGCGTGTGGCACCTTTGGAAAATGCCTGAAAACCACACCATGCGTTGACCCAAGCCTTGTGAGTGAAATTGGGTCAACAAAACCCTTGGGTGCTCTGCTAGCACAAAGTCACACGTCACTGTGGCTAATGGCTTGAGCATCCTGGCCTTGTTCAAATTGTTGATCACTAGATAACACGCTCTTTCCCAGAAACTGTAGTTAGGATCTGCTCAGCATAGTTACAGTATAAAACACAGGTGGGCTCTGGAGGTGTTTTATAAACACAAATGAGCCTAAGCAAGCATTTGCAATATGGATTGGGTAGCCACCCTAGTATGTCCTTGAATATGAGTGGCCAACTATACTATGGAAGAAAAAAGATAGGGAAATAGGAGTATTTTATTACATATATGTTGGGTAGGGCATACCGGTCAAGAAAAACAGTATTCAAAATACTTGATTTTTATTGGGATCAAACACTCACCTTGCACATCAATATTTTTTTTAATAATGTTCACCTAATACAAGGCTGGAGAGACACTCAAAGTAGAGAGTTAATGAATAAGGTGTGTGTATTATGTATACAAGTGAAGAAAGTAGGAAATGAAGATTATGATATGGCAGATAGATAACAATTGACCCTAAACTTGAAAAGGTTAAAATTGTAGTCATCAGGGAAGCATCCACGTGGGAGTTTGTTTCACATATTAATGCTTCTTGGGAAGTAGCTTTTATAGTGGAGTGACCTTCTTATGAATAGAATGTGGATGTAGCAAGGTGGGTCTTGGCCATCACTGTTTTCACTGTTAAATATTGGAGCTCATCTGGACATTTCTCATGGAAATAACAATTGAGACATCTGTGGCAAAGAGGCTGTAAGATGGAAAATAATTCACCCTATAAGTCTGCATGAACACTTTTAAACTTTGGAAAGTGAGAATTGGGCAGTTCCAGCCCAGATTTGGAAGCAATTCTTCATTTTTAGCTTGATCTAACTCTTGTAAAAATAAAGTATAACAGAAGGAGTCATATGCTTTTTTTTTTTTTGCATAGTCCATCACCCTGTAAAAAAAATATATAACTTCTGGGGTACAAGGAACCAACCTGGGGTTACAAGGAGCTAAACATTTACCCAGTTCCTTTAGTAATATATTATATTGTGTTATAACTACTTCACATTTTAGGCAGGCTACTGTTATTTAATAAGGTTACTTTAGTATAATAGAAAACAAATGGTAGTTGGAAGATTGTATAAGGTCAAAAATAAGCAAGACCGGCTTGTTTTGAAAATCAGTATTCAAAATTCTGATTTTTCATGAACTTTGACACACCTATCTCTATTAATTAGCAGTTTCTGAATATATATTAAATTGGGATTAATATGATCCGATATATTTATGGCTATTATAAATGATCTATTTTTCATCATAACTCTCCCAATTAGGTCACTTCGATGTGGGCGGTAATGATTAGCAAGCTTCACCCACTAGACATCAAGTACAGAATTTAAACCTCACTGAGTGCTCCATACTTTTGGCCTTGTGTCACATCTAAGCTACACTTAGAAAATCTTTATGGGGTGCTTTTACATGGCATAATGGTTAGCAAGCTTGTCTTGCTAGATCAAATACAAATGAGTAGGGAGTTTGATCCTCATTGGGTACCTCATACATTTGGCTATCTGCCACACCTAAGCTAAGAAAATAAAAGGCACTTTGATATGGGATAATGCTTAGCAAACTTGTCTAGCTAGATCAGTTATGACTCAATTGTGAGTTCAATCTTTATTAGGTGCCCCATAATTTTGGCCTTGTGTCACATCTAAGCTACACTTAGAAGATCATTTAAGGATGTGGTGTAAAGGTTAGCAAGCTTGTCTTGCTAGATCAATTACGACTGAGTAGTGAGTTCAATCCTCATTGAGTGCTCCATGCTTTCAGCCCTCTGCCACACCTAAGTGAAGTTTAGAAAATAATGAGCACTTTGCTGTGTGTTAATACTTAGCAAACTTACTAGATTAATTTCAACTGAATAGTGAGTTTGATCCTCACTAGGTGCCCCATACTTTTAGCTTCAGAAAATCACCATAAATATCTCAATTATTAAGCAGTAGTTTTCAGATTCCTTGGTCATATTTCTCCCCTGGTGATCCTACATCCTCAATAGCTCCCCCATTTTGAAATCTCATCTAGTAATTATGCTTATGACCTAGACATGTAACTGAACTTCTTACCTAGCTCTTATACTGGCAAAAAACTTCTTCCTCCTGTGATTTAAAATTTCTCCCCTGGGAGGTGGGAAGTTCCTCTTCAAGAATCACTGATGTAGAAATTCTTTAGTATTTACTAAGCTGATTTTAATATTGCATTATATGTTTATAAAGCAGGGGCACCCAAAGTGGTTGATATTGACCCATGGATGTCGGTGGGACTATCTGGGGTTGGGGGAAGAGTCAGTAAACATATTGGGGTTCAAAAGGGGAGGGTCAATGAATACCTGAGTGTTAAGTGTGAACTGATAAGTAAACCGTGGTGACTTACAAATAAAATTCACCAATTTCCAACCAAATATACCCTCCCCACTGCTACTGCTCATCAAACACATCTTTCCCAATTCAATAAGAAAGTAGACTAGTTTATTTTTAATGTGTTTATTATTACCTATATTATTTATAAATTTTTTTTATAATATTTTTTTTATAATAACAATAATAAATATCCAGAAACAATTGATCATCTTGTATGAAGTTGGACAACTTGAATTTAGCTCAACTTTCGTTTCATCAGAGAAGAGAACATTTAGTAAAAAAAATCAAGTGAGTCACTTTTATCAAACAGCACTGTATATATATATATATATATATATATATATATATATATATATATATATATATATATATATATTTTAGATACACACTTTTCACGCACACATACACACACACACACACACACACACACACACATATATATCAGTAAAATCAAGAAATTGATTTGAGAACTAGAAAGGATTATTATAAAAACAAATAAACATAATATGTCTATATTATTCAATGAAAGATGTTTAAATATATAAATTCTGACATATTTGGTTAGCACCCTTGTATTGTGGATGCTTGTTTGCAAAACACCATAGCTACAGTGAATAAAATTTAAATTTTAAAATAATTATAACTAAGTGCATTCATGCATGTTTTCAAAAATCACCATCACAATAATCATAGTTACAATAAGTTTGTCTTTGCAATTCATGCTGAGGATGAACTTGAAGGAGATTGAAAGTGCTTGGGTATAGAAAACTATGGCACCTGCCTTGATGAATTTCAACTTAACAGCAAGAGATAATTAGAAAACTAGAAAGGATTGTTATTAAAATAAACACAATGTCTGTAATATTTAATGAAATATATATTAAAAAAATATACATAGTGCAACTTGGATTTTCATGCAATTTGCAATCTTCAGTTGTGAGTTGTGCAATCAATGTAAGGTATTATGTATATTTTTTAATATATTAAATACCTCTATTATTTAACACTGACCACTGTTTTTTCTTACATTATGGTGTATATATGTATCTATTTGTATACAAACACTGGCTTATACATTTACCTATATTTATCCATTTCATTATATATATATATATATATATATATATATATATATATATATATATATATATATGTGTGTGTGTGTGTGTGTGTGTGTGTGTATTTGAAAGTTGGATCCATATGTCTGTAGCCTGATATGTATTTATTATCTGCAGTTTGATCTGAAAATTTCACTGCATAATGTTTGAGCTATGTGATTAATATTCCTTAATTGATGAAGAAGATTATGCTGAAAAATAATTAATTGTACTATTAAAATGCTTTTCTTTTGTCAGTTATCTGTAGACTTATGTATACCTCCAGAAGTTCATATCTGTATTAGTATGCTTTCCAGCTTGTCTATTATAAAGCTTCTTATGTATTTATCTTACTTTGACACTAACTTTTGTTAATAGAGTCACTGAATCTATTTTGAAAGTCAAGTATTATTTGATGTGAGCTACTTTGCTAATCCAATTTCAATTGTGTTTAAACTGCTTCAGTATGAATTGGTTCCTATATTTGATAAACCTTGTGTGGAATGTTAAAAATCCTTTGATTAGAGCTTAAATAATAACTTGTATAGACATGCCACATGATTATCTTGGTGTGTAGCATTACTTCTGAGAAGTTTCAATAACTACTTTGTCATTGTTAGTGATCTGTTGTCTGACCATAATTAAAAGTCTGAATGACTTGAAAATATATAACCAATTTATTGGTAGATATAATTAGAAAAGAGTAAAATCCTCTTTCATTAAAAATGTAAAAGAATAGTGTATCTAAATGTATAGTGCTAAAAAGTAATAAACATTATGTAAGTAAAATAATAAATAAACATGGGGAAATTCCATGTGTATTGACAACTAAGGTTATCTGTTATCTTATGCCACTGATCATCTCTCACACTTTACCTGTATCTTCTTATTATCTCCCTTATCCCTTCTGGTACAACTATCCAGTATCTCATGACTCACCTCTTCTCTTCTCTCACCCTTTACCTGTATCTTCTCATTCTCTCCCTTATCCCTTCCAATACAACTAAAATTATCCATTATCTCATGCCTCTTCTCTTCTTTCACTTTTTGCCAGTATCTTCTTATTCTCTTCCTTATCCTTTCCAATACAATTAAGATTATCTATTATCTCATTGTTTTTCAACCTTTTTTTATTTCACGACAGTCTTTGACCTATAGTTAAACTTCTCTAGCACAATCAAGGTGATCAAAAAAAGAGTAAAACAAGAGTATACTTTTTATGATTTATTTATTAACACAAGCAAAATAATTTATTATAATTTTTAATAAAAAGATGATAATTAAAATTCTTAAAAAAATATTTATTATTTTTTTCTGTTCATTATAAATTAACATTTAATGAAATATCTGAGCTATCTTAATTAAAAACTTGTCAATTTTATTTGAATTTTAATAAAAATATATTTAGTACACTACATGTCCTCCTTGCTCTTGCACAATTCGATACATATAAGAGACTAGCAGTAGAGCCCGGCGTTGCCCGGGGATGTAACAGTAAGAGATAGATCAAGTATCCACCATCATAAAGACTGAAAAATAAAATTAATTAGATTTTTTTTTTTTTTTACAAATTGGTCAAACCCAAACTCAAACAAAAACATTGTTTTCAATTGTTATGAGTCTACCGACTGAATAGAATTTTATTATAAACAATTGTCTTGTAAATGGAATTTTTAAAGCATTCTGAATGTAAAAATAAAGAAAAAAGTGTGCAAGACAATAAGAAATACTACCTGCCAAAAAAAAAAGTGAAGCTTTGTTGAAATCGATTGAAAAATGTAGGAAATCCGATCCCATATATAAAGAACACACACACACACACACACACACACACACACACACACACACACACACACACAACCTGGGTTTTATAATAAGTATAGCTCGATATGAGTTGTCCCCCTTTCATTCTCACAACAGCGATGCCTCTTAATCGTGTTTTCAAATTGATTTCATACAAAAACAATTGTGCTTTTCCAATTTTTGGTGCTGTCAGAACCACCACAAGGTAATTTTACGTAGTCCTGTGAAGTTTTGTTGAAATCAGTTGAAAAATGTAGGAAATCCGATCCAATATATAAATGAACAGACACACACACAACCTGGGTTTTAGAATAAGTACGATTTTTGAGTCATTACCAAAATTAACTTTGGATGATTTGACATATATCTGTGTCAAATCACGTCATCTATGGATGAGTCATATGACCTCATTTCTCACACCCCACCCACTTTGTAAATTATATATACATCTATTTATTATAACAATGATATACTTGTATCATCAGTTTAAAGGGATTTTAATTTTGATATGTACAATTATTGCATTTTATTGTGGTTTAGACTTATTTTGGAAATAATTTAATTAATTACCTTTGAAAACTTTCTCAGCACACCTAGGATCCTTTCACGACACACTCAAAAATCACTGTAATCACTCAGGCCTCTTCATGATTGTATAGCTGCAAAGATTTACAAACTGTTTACATTTTTATATGATTTTACATGGTAATTTCTAAAGAATTAATGGATTTTATTTACAATCTGACATTATTTCTACTGACCTGTGTATTTGAGAATCTTAATAAAGTAATAAATTGAGTATTCAAGAATCTTACTAAACTCAATCTTCCTGATCCTCTCCAATACAACCAAAGTTATCAACTATTTGATAGCTGCACAAAATATGGTCCATGAGCTTACACAGAGTGGCTCATGTGGGGTTTTAAAATAGTCAGTATTTGTGTTCATCAGAATAAGTTCAGCAGCTGATTGCATATGGTAAATTCAGTTTTATGGAAGCCTGACTTTATTCAACAAACATGTCAATTTTTGTATCTGATTAATCCTTTTAACTCTCCGGAAAAAAGAAAGAATTTTTTGTCATTCTTCCCTCCATATATCTGTTTCTATATCACTCATACTCAGTAAAGCCCTTCATATTTTTTTTTTATTGTGGAGGCCTGTTTATCTGTATCTACTTACTATCCTCTTGATCCCTTATATTCCCTTGATCCTTTCTATCCACTTGATCCTTTTTATCCCCTTGATCCTTTTTATCCCCTTGATCCTTACTATCCATTTGATCCTTTCTACCCCTATGATCCTTATTATCCTTTTGATCCTTTCTCTCCTTTTGATCCTTTATATCCTTTCTATCCCTATGATCCATTTTATCCCCTTGATCCTTACCATCCTTTTCATCCTTTGTCTCCTTTTGATCCTTTCTACCCCTATGATCCTTATTATCCTTTTGATCCTTTCTATCCACTTGATCCCTTATATCTATCTCCTCAATTATATTCCCTTGATCCTTTCTATCCTCTTGATACTTTATAGCTCCTGGATCATTACTATCCCCTTTATCCTTTATATCTCATTGATCCTTACTATCTCCTTGATTCTTACTATCCTCTTAATCCTTTATATCTTTAATATTCTCTTGATCTTTTATAACCACTTGATCCTTACTATCTCCTTGATTCTTACTATCCTCTTAATCCTTTATATCTTTAATATTCTCTTGATCTTTTATAACCACTTGATCCTTACTATCTCCTTGATTCTTACTATCCTCTTAATCCTTTATATCTTTAATATTCTCTTGATCTTTTATAACCACTTGATCCTTACTATCTCCTTGATTCTTACTATCCTCTTAATCCTTTATATCTTTAATATTCTCTTGATCTTTTATAACCACTTGATCCTTACTATCTCCTTGATTCTTACTATCCTCTTAATCCTTTATATCTTTAATATTCTCTTGATCTTTTTATAACCACTTGATCCTTACTATCTCCTTGATTCTTACTATCCTCTTAATCCTTTATATCTTTAATATTCTCTTGATCTTTTATAACCACTTGATCCTTACTATCTCCTTGATTCTTACTATCCTCTTAATCCTTTATATCTTTAATATTCTCTTGATCTTTTATAACCACTTGATCCTTACTATCTCCTTGATTCTTACTATCCTTTTAATCCTTTATATCTTTAATATTCTCTTGATCTTTTATAACCACTTGATCCTTACTATCTCCTTGATTCTTACTATCCTCTTAATCCTTTATATCTTTAATATTCTCTTGATCTTTTATAACCACTTGATCCTTACTATCCTCTTAATCTTTACTACACCCTTGATCCCTACTATCGACATGATCATTTCTAATACAACTAAGATTACCCATTATATCGTGCCTCTGCTGATAGATGTAAATTTAGAGTGTTTAAAACCCAAAGATGTCTGCTCAAATACATTTTATCTTCTAAATACAACAGTTAAAGTAATACAGTTTTACATGTAGATTTATTGGATCATTTGATTAAAAATTGCCAAGTTTACTTTACAGTTTAGCATTTTAGAATTCAACATTTCTGTGTGTGATTTTGGTTTGCTGCATTCAAACACTGATTCCTGTACAGTCAGCGAAATTAAACAATGTTGAGTCTGGTCAGTACCTAGATTGATGACTGCTTGGGAATACCCAGGTGCTGTAAGCTTGGATGTCGGGGTCATCTAATGGATAACAGCTTGGAATTGTTAAGTGAAGAGCCGAGTTCCAATTCCCGTTAGGTTTGTTATATTCACTAAAAAGAATGAATAAAATGATGTACAAAATATTTAGATTTTGGCATTAAGTAACCCATAGAGGTGTTGATATAAAAAAAAACAAAAAAAAAAAACAATGAACCAAATATACATATGACTTTTTCTGAAATGGGATCTGATCATGATCTATAAGATCACAAGCCATGCTCACTAAAGAGTGTTTCCTGACGGTTTGGAATGTAACCCATATATATACACACAAATGACCTCCAAATGTAACTCTTAATATTAACCATTTCCTAATAAGGAAACATTTGGTATTCATTGACTGAACTGCCAATACAACTTTTGGTTGAAATTTATGAAATCTTTCTATTAAAACAGTTTTTCAGGAAAATAGGTTTATCAAGTCCAGTAGCTGTTATTGCTCTTTCCAGTATTGATGGGAGTTTCTTTCCTAACCTTTTGCTTGAAGAAGTGTGGAATGTCAACTTGATTATGTCATTATTTTCTCTAAAAGTTACATTTTAGTTGCTGCTGCAGTTGAAAAGTCTTAGAGTGATGTGGTTTCTGTTATCTGGTAGAGTTCTTTGTTGGTGGATCTGTAGTGCCAATACACAAGGGTCGAAGAAGGGTGACTCTTGCAAAGACCTACAGGCTTCATTTGCTTGAAGCCATTTTTAACCATTGTTCTGAGAAAGTCGTTATATACAGTTGACAGTTTAGATATTTCTGAACGAGTGTGGTGCCATGCATGACATCCATTACAAAGTCTTGATATGGCGAGGTTTTTTAAGAACATGGCTCGAGAACATCCATTGCTTGCATTGAAAGGCAGAAACAATGCAGTTCACAAATGTAGAAAATACCAAATAAAAAAAGGAAAAGAATAAAGAATGGGGAAAATGAAGAAGCAGCTACCAGAAAATGGAAGAGCTTGAAACATGCTTGATCCACAGCCCCAGGGCCTGTGCAAGGGTCTCGTGGGATCCTACTGAATCTATGATATGCCCCCTCCCACTCAATTACATCTCAATTTTCATAAGGTAGTATCCCTATAAAATACTAATTTCATTGTAACCTAATTATGTACAATAATGGTTATATATGTAATATAGGTGAACAATTCAACTAGAAAATTTTGAAAGAAATACAATGTATAAATCACATTATATCATGTCATAATATATCTTTCTATATTTTTTTAGCGTTCTGAAAAAGACTGAGTCCAACACCCAGTGGTGACAGTTTGTTTCATGGTCTTGTAAAAATTATAGTTAGACAAGAGAGTCTATCATTCATGAAACAACAATGTTTTTGCAGCAATTTTTAACATCAGCTTAAGATTTTTCTTGTTAAAAAGTTGAATAATTTTAACACATTCAACATTGTGGATAAAAAACAGTTAATTTTATATAATGTTTTTTGAGACTTAGCACGAGAAACAAATTCATGGATTTGGACAAAAAAAAGATCCCAAAATGATGTTAAAATCCATGAAAATTTTTTTCCTTTAATAATCAGTTGTACTTAGTTTAATTTGTAACATATATAAATGTAGGTAGAAAAAAAGTAAATATTGATAAGATATCGTATGCCATAAAGCACTGCCTCTCCCTGGTTGGAATTTTTGAGTGGTAGTACGCACCGGCCCTGCCATAAAGGAGGAAATGAGCTATACTGTCATTCATTTGCCTAATATTGTTCTGATATATAGAAATTTATATATTATATTCTTCCAGGGTGTTTCAAAACATGTCACAAAGCACTGCTCGTGCCCCCCCCAATCAGCCTTGAGAGGGGGGAGGGTCGGAGGCAGTGTGCATCCGTTCTCCATTGCCCACATGGATAAGCTGCAATTGATTGAAACACAGAAATAAAAAAAATACCACTAAACCGGTCACTCCTGTAGATATTTGTGATGTTCTTGAAGTAACAACAGATAAAATAAGCTTTGCACTTCAAAATGTGAAATGCAGTAAAGATATTTACTTAGTGCACATGGAAAAGAAAGTACCTGAAAGTGTTGTGTATGATACACCTAATTTACATAAGTGGAGTACCGACCATATAAATATGGGTTGGTACCGGAAGACGGGAGATTAAGAGATCGAATCGAGAGACTCTGCCCGACTGCGATTTAGTCAACCCATTATGCAGGAACAGTCTTCCCAAGAATATACCAAAAACTAACTGTAAATATTGTGTACCTTTTCCTTGTTTCAATACATTTTGTTAACGTACATTTTGTGTTGTATTATTATTATTCCATGCTTATCCAAGTTTCAACAGAAAGCTTTAGTCTATTAATAATAAACCTACTTTATAAAAAAGGAAATAATACAGTTCTTGAGAACAATCATCTTATCACATTACCGTGAATAAAAACCAGTCACGCGAACAAGCAGGTTTTACGAGGTTTTATGAGGTTTCGACTCAACAAATAGGATATGTACTTTGAATCAAAGAGTCAGTTGAAATTTATGGGACACATAAAGAGGATTTGGAGAATTTGAGACTCACATATATTGGAGGTAAGAGGAAAACAGAGAGTAACCTAACGAAAGAGCTTGTGTAAACTGATGACAGGAGAGGAACTAAGAGGGTTAATAACAGCTACAAATGATAGCTAGTTGGGGTGAGCCATGATCCCCCACATTTTTTTAATGTTTTGGAAAAGACTGAGATCAACACCCAGTGGTGACAGTTTGTTTCCTGCTTAAACACAATCTTCATGGTCTTGTAAAAATTATAGTTAGACGGGAGAGTCCATCATACATAAAATTGGGAGTTACTTTTCAATCACCATATATATATATATATATATATATATATATATATATATATGTATATGTATGTATTGTCATCCATAGACAGACCGTTTTGCTAATTTACAGTTTTACCCCTGAGCTATCAGAGCCCCGTTGAGAGGAAGGCTAATTTTTACGTACTTATTCTTTGAATTATCAATGTGCCAATGACTTCGAAGTAAGTATGATGGAAATAATGCCCAGTTAAGAGAAAAACTTTCTCATTAATTCTATTAACGCTCTATCTATCTCCGAAAACAGTCTCTCAAACTAACACTATGTGTGTGTGTGTGTGTGTGTGTGTGTGTGTGTGTGTGTGTGTGTGTGTGTGTGGTAATTGTTCGGTTGTGCTCTTCGATATGTTACCTAAACTGTATGAATTTAAGCGCAGTACTAGACTGGTGCTGAGATCTCATCAATTTTCAGTTGAGTTGTTTAGATGTAACCGTAAATTCCATGCTGTTTCT